>CATIUR010000005.1:158352276-158952276 GCA_949592205.1 Helichrysum umbraculigerum | reverse complement strand
ACAACATATATGCTGCTACTCTGCTAGCATCAACTAATTTAGTGTGTGTTGGGATCGAGGGTTTTGGAAAGAGGGAACGGGAATGGGTATCATATAATGTATTTGGTAAATGGGTTTGGTTTTGAAAATTGGGAATGAAACCCACGAATTTAGAGAAATCTTAAACCCAAGTCGGATGGTGGGTTTGAAAATCCATTTCCATTCAAACTACAAACCCATTTCTGTAGTAAAACCCAAGTTCAAACCAAACTAATTTAGGCTGTTGTCAGACAGTTTCTAAACCAAACATTTACAATTTTACTCTGTAGTTTCTTATTTCTTTTCGTTATATACATAACCACAACTGCCTTATAAGTGACTGCACCCGAACTTAAGTGTCACTAGCAGAATCATCATTTGACACGTTCCACCAAAATGTAATTATATAAAAAACCATCTTGAAAACGTACATATAATCAAACATGAAACATATGAGCATGGTATTCTGTTAAACAGTTTTTTCTAATTTTAGGTGTCGGGCCGGGGACCGATGTCAACAATATCGAGGTGTTATTATTGGTTTCATGATGTCAGACTGTCAGAGCACCTCTTTCCAAATCAAAAATATCAAAATCCCACGAGTTGTGTCTTATGTTCTGTTTTTTAACCGGTCAAAACTTTTACTAAAACGCAGGGGCGGTACCACAGTGGGGCACTGTGGGCAACCGCCCTCACAAGCTTCTTGTTAACCACTGTAATTTTTATGGAGAAGACGATGTTTTCCAGCTTTGCCTACATACATATATTAATTATATTTATGAAGAATGAGTCATAGTAGCGTTCTAGCTTGTTGGTTTGCATCTTCTTTTGTTTCACGGGAGACTCAAGTTTGAATCTCAAGCATAACAATTTTTCCTCCCCTTTTTCATATTCATATGTTTCCTTACTTGGTCTTTTTTCCCTATGTTTGCTTTGTTACTTTGCCTTTTTTTTTTCCTACTTTTAAAAATTTATGTCATCATTTTTCTTTTTTCTACTATAATATAAGATCTCTAATTCATTTGTTTTACCAATCTTTTTGTTTTCCCATTTATAGTTTTACAAATTACCTTATAAAATGACAACTTCTTTTATTATTCTTTTCATATATAAGTTAGAATTATATCGAATACTTTGCAATAATAACAAATTAGAACTTTGTAAAGACATAAACTCATGAAGGATAATACAAAGAAAACTCTTAGTCTTTTTGTTTTCATATGGTTAATCAAAGTTGAAACTTGAAAATTTCATAAAAATATGAAACGGGTTTGTATTTGTTTAACGTTCATACTGGAAATCAAACTCAAATTACTAACATTCATTTCTACATCTTGAATTACACTAATTAATGTCAATTCAAGATTGGGGCACTAGTATATTGTCGCCCCCATAAGAAAATATCTCTGGTAGAGCCCCTGATTCATATAACTCTTTATTTTTCACTCAATCTGTAACCCTATACCTGCGCCTAAACTTACTTCATAAGATTGATTAAGTAGCCCTCAAATGTTGTTGGAAGGTGAATACATTTTGATGAGAAATATAGATGATAAACCAACTAAAAGCAGCAATATTTAAGAAGAAATTAAAATAAGAGTTTATCATTTACTTTGATTGACTACTGACATTTCCTTAAGTGAAAAAATGTTGATAAGATCACATTCACATATTGAACACTACCACTCATCGACCACTCAAGGGCAAAGTGAAAACCCTTTGTGTTTAGTTGGTGTACACAACTTCTCATAGCCAAGTCTTTATGCTACATAGTATCATTATCATTAGGATTAAAAAATAAAAAGGCAGTACAACTTTTAATGCTCATCTAATATCATTTGTGATTTATGGTGTGTTTAATAATATAAAAAAGATTGGGTAGAGTTCTGAAAAGAAGGTGGTATTTGAAGGGAAGAAAAGAGAAGATTTATAACCAATTAATGCATGACACCAAATGCACTTTCAATAAATTACACCACTTGCCCTATCTGCCCCAAATTTATAGGTCCTTATTCACACTGTCCTTATTCACACTCAACATCTTCACCACCATCCACCACTTTTTGCCACCATCAACCGCTGGAAGCTACCGGCCGCCGTCATCCTCCGCCACCCATCGACACAATCGTCCGCCGGCCGCCACCGTTGCAGTCAGATTCCGGCCACCGGAATTTTTAAATTTTTTTTTTCATTTTTTTACTATATGAATTTAAAATGCAGTACAATTCATATAAATTTCATTTAAAATGCAGTAGTATAAAAATGCAGTAAAATTGACTAAAAAAATATTTTTGTTACAATGTGAAAATATATAAAAAGAACTAGTATTAAAATACAGTGCATATTTGTAAATATGCAGTGGTATTAACATGCAGTGCATATATGTAAAATGCAGTAGCATTAAGTGCATTTTGTATTCAGCTGCATTTTGTATTTCACCGCGTTTTGTATTTCATCGCGTTTTGTATTTCACTGCATTTTCTATTTTACTACATTTTACACTACGAAATCTCGTAAAATGCAGTAGATCTGCATTTTCAGATGTACTTTTTCAGGCGGATCTACTTTCTCAAATATCTACTTTTTCATATCCATTTTTTCAGATCTACTTGTTTTTCAAAGTGAAGGAACGTTAATCAATGACGTCTTGGTGGTCGACCTCGGTTTTTCAACAGCGGTGGTGTTTCGAAAAGTATGTCGGTTACCGAGAGTGGTAATCAAACGAACACTTCGGTTACATCCGTTGGATGCCGGTTCACCGATGTTGATGGCGGCGGTGGTAACGTGTGGTGGTAGAGGAGGCCGGAATAGTGTTTCGACTTTTACGTCATCATTTCACAAACAAAAGCGGTGAACTATTATGATCTGAAAAGTAGATCTTGAGTGTGTGCGAATGTGTGTGTGAAAGTGTTTGAATGTTTGTGAGAATTTTTTGTTACAGTGAGTTTGTGAGTGGATATGTGTTTTGTGTATTTGAAGATGAGAGAGAAAATAATTAATGTTGACCAACTGACCGACTTGATTGATAAATGTGACAAACAAAATTACCAGTATACCCATTATCTTATTTAATACAATTTACTCTTTAGCCCCTCATTTAAAAATATTACTAAACACCCCCCCGCATAGATGTGGCTTAATCTAAACCACTAAAAAAAGAAAGGAGGGTCATGATTTAACTTCTCCCCCTTCCTCTCAAAAGGTGTCTTCCCCTAGGATCCTCAATCAGAAAGATTAGCGCTTAAAAGTAAATTTTATTCTTTCCGCTTCTTTTAATTCTTCTAAAAGAATATTTCAGGAGGAGAAACAATCGGTACAGTAAACAGTACCCAACTTAGGTACTGTAGGGTTAAATTTGCAATTTCACGCCCATATTTCCCCCTGAAACACTTTACCTTCTTGTCATCCACTTCTTACTTTCCCTGTATTTTTATCTCTAATTTTCTCTTGCTACTATCTCCACTTCCTCAAATCCTTCCATTTATCATTTTTCTTTTGATCTTTTGATGTTCTACACTTTACGGTCCTTTGGGGCAGGTCTTTGTTTGAAACTACACAAAAGAGTTTTGGCAGCTTATAACGAATTTGATTTTTCTTCTACAAGGTATATGCATTTGGTTAGTTTGCTTCTTCTGTTTTCCATTTGTTATTTAAAATTATTACAAACTGAATACTTAAAAACTGAAATTAGATACGTTGTAGATTTGGATCTTATTGATAAATAGATAAAATAAAAGTAAAAGACACATATCACTCCGTGTAAATAAAAAAGTACTAGTTCACTGGAATTTATCCCTAAAGCTGTATGTTGAGTCACTGGTCGCTGACAATGTTGAGTCGCTGGTCACTGACCAACTCAACTGTTCACTACTCGATGAAGAAATGGATTGTATCAAAGCTGCTGTTGCTGAAGATTGGTTTCACTGATCGTCATTCATTCTACTCTCAAGGATTTGATATGCTGAGGAAGATTAAAGCTCAACTTTGTGTGTCGCTGATCAACATCAGCGAGAGCTTTACTTCTTCATATCAATAAAGGCAAAAGCCACTGCCAGAATAACAGCTAGTCACTGAAGATCTCTAGTTCAAGTCATTCTACAAGAGCATGTTAGCTCGCAGTGAGTGAGGAGTATTACTGCATCTTCAGGGACTATTCAATAAAGCCTCTCAATCATCAAGTACAAAAAGTACTGTACTTATCTATACATCAGCAAGAGTGTTCCAGCATGAAGTATGTTTGAAAGATTACGTGATGATTGGTTTTAAGGTAACGAGATATTTGTGGTAACAGAATTGGGACCCGTAGAATGTCGGTTCATCAGAGATCAAGCCAATCAAGCAACGACACGTGTCATTCCAAGATCCTATTTTATAGGCGATATTTCAGGAACTCTTGTAGTATAAATAGTTCAGTATTTTGTATTGTAGAGGCTAGTCGTTCAAACGTACTTATCACTTGTGTGTCAGTGATCAGTTTGTATAGAGTACGTATTGTCGATCCAGCGAGAGAACAGTCAGCGTGTTTGTCCACTGCTGTTCTTCTCAAATTGTAATAGATTAGCTAAGTGTTTGAATTGGATTAACTTTGGTTAATCCATTCCGCATTCAACACTTGTGAATTGTATGATTAATATAATTCATCCTTTTAAGCTACTATTACTTCGTTACTTTGATATTGTCATATCCGTATATCTGTTATACTCTGTTTCTGTTAAACAATTAACAACTAATAAATTAACTTAGTTAAAATCTGAAATTAGTTGTTAGATTGTATTCAACCCCCCCTTCTATAATCAACTTTACACATTGTGATTCCAATTCACTAAACAATAGTGAATTACGGGAGTATCAATTGATATCAGAGCAGAGTTGGTTTAAATTCAATTAACCAGGTCTGCAATGGAATCAGTAAAGTACAGCTGTGTTGACTCTGATTATCAGAAGGGAAATGGTTCTACAACCAAACCTCCAACTTTTGATCCATCAAGGATTGAAACTTGGATGTCCCAAATGATGATGTTTTTAGACCTAATTGATGACCGTCTCTGTAATACAATAACCAATGGTCCCCACATTCCAACCACAATTGTTCCTGCTGTCATGGCTACAGCTACTACTCCTGCTATACCAGAAATTGTTGTGCCAAAAAGAGAGGAACAATGGTCGGATGAGGATAGACGATTGGTTAGACTGGATAAACAAGCCAAAATCTACATAGGCATGGCACTTCCTGATGAAGTGTTCAAATCTATCAGGCTTTGTAGAACTGCTAAAGATATGTGGGATACCCTTAGGCATATATATATTGGAACTCCTGATATTATTCGTTGCAGGGAAGTCAATCTCACTCGCCAGTATGAGCTATTTGCAATGGAACCAAATGAATCTCTGTCTTCTACTTACACCAGATACCAGTCACTGATGAACAAAATGGAAAAGGCTGGTATAGGTAAGGAACAGAGATTTGTTGTTGAGAAGTTTCTTGAGTTGCTGCCAAGGAAAATCTGGGGAACCATTGCCACGTGTACCAGACAGAGGAATGATTATTCAATTCTTAATCTCACTCAAGTCTATGGTATCTTGCTCAACTGGGAGCAGTCAGAAAAGCAAGCTGATCGGAGTGAGCATATGCGTGCTACTCTTGGAAGTCAGAAGATATCCAATGCCCTTGTAGCTGAGCTTTATGAAATTAATCAGAGACAGAAATCAAAAGTGTCTAAAAGAAGCTCAAAGTCATTATTAGCTGAAGAAGAAGGTGGTCAAGATGAAGAACAGTCAGAGTATGAGTATGATGAAGGACTGGAGAAGCTTGAAAAAGATATGGCCACGATGGTTGCTAATTTCAGAAGGAACACCAGATCAAAAAGATTCGTTGGTGCTCCATCATCTGATAATTTTCAATCTAAAGGAGAATGCTACAAATGTGGCAAACCTGGTCATTTTGCAGCTGAATGTAGATCAAAGTCAGTCAATCCAATCCCTGAACAAAAGCCAATATTCAGAAATGACAAGTACAACAAATACAAGGAAAAGTACAAAAAGCTGAAGGCTATGTCCAAATCAGGGAAGAAGAAGAGAAAAGGGTTTGTCGCTGAAGAAAGTTCACTCAGCGACTCTGATTCATCCTCTTCATCCGATGATGAAGAAGCTATGATTTGCTTGGACAAAGATTATTGTTTGATGGCTGATGACACTGAATTCCATGAAGACATCAAGGAAGTAGCTCAGAAATGTTCAGCATCTAGTTGGGATTCTGATAGCATCTACAAAGGTATTCTTAGAGAGACTATCTGGTACTTGGACAGCAGATGTTCCAGGCACATGACAGGATGCAAGTCTCTGCTCAGTGACTATCAGGATGAAAGAGGTCCCGATGTGGTATTTGGTGATAACAAGGTTGGGAAGACCAGAGGATATGGAGTCTTAACCAATGGTAATGTAATGTTCAAACGAGTAGCATATGTAGAGGGTCTAAAGCACAATTTGTTGAGCATCAGTCAGTTTTGTGACTCCAAGAACAAGGTATTATTTGATCATGAAGCAGGAGTCGTTTACAACAAGAAGGGAAGTGCTGTACTTGCTGCTAATCGAAAAGGGAACACTTATGTTGTCAATATGGATTCAGCACAGTCAGGAACGTGTTTTTACTCTAGACCGTTTCAGAAGAAAAATGGTTGTGGCATAAGCGACTTTCTCATCTGAATCTAAAAGCAATCAGTAAATTGAGCAAGAATGGTTTAGTCACTGGACTACCAAAATTATCTTATAATAAAGATAAGCTTTGTTCAGCATGTGAAAAGGGAAAGCATCACAGCTCTTCCTTCAAAAGTAAGCAGACTTCATCAGTAACTGAATGTTTTCACTTGCTCCATATGGATCTATTTGGACCAGTGAGTACTCCAAGTCTTGGTGGAAAAAGGTACTGTTTGGTGATAGTGGATGAATACTCCAGATACACTTGGGTATTTTTTCTCAAAGCCAAAAGTGAAGCTGCCAGCGAGATCATATCCTTTGTCAAGAAAATGGAAAATCTAAATGATGTCACGGTAAAACATCTGAGAAGTGATAATGGCACTGAATTCCGAAATATTGACCTGGAAACTTTTTGTGATTCAAAAGGTATTTCTCAAAAAATTTCAGCTCCAAGAACACCCCAACAAAATGGGGTGGCAGAAAGGAGAAATAGAACCTTAATTGAATCTACCAGGTCAATGCTCATTGATGCTGGTCTTAAGACCTATTTCTGGGCCGAAGCAGTAAGTACTGCCTGCTATACTCAGAATAGGTCACTGATTGTCAAACGACATAATAAGACAGCATATGAGCTATTAAGGGGGAGAAAACCCGACATAAGTTTTCTCCATGTTTTTGGTAGCACTTGCTACATTTTAAACAAAAGAGATCACTTAGGAAAGTTTGATCCAAAAGCTGATGAAGGAATATTTGTTGGCTACTCAATTATCTCTAAAGCTTTCAGAGTTTACAATAAAAGAAGATAATGTATTGAGGAATCAATGGATGTTACTTTTGATGAATCATATGATGAGTCACTCACTGATCCTAAAGAGTATGAAAATCTTGTTTTTAACAAAATGGATGGTGACTCATCAAATGAAATGAAATCAAATGATAAGAAATATGAAAATTTCTCATCAGACTCTGAAGGGGAAGATAATATTCCTGAAATCAATTCTAGCTCTACTTTAGCTGAGAATAATTCAGGAACATCATCTTTACCTACAGATGTCTCATCATCATCAACTCAATGTCCAAACCAAAACTCTCATAACAACGATACTCATGCTTCAAATGCTGATCTGCCCTCTGAACCCTCACAAAATAATCAAGTCACTGCTGAACCTCAGCGAATGACTAAGTGGACAAAACATATTGATAATCAATTGATTATTGGTAATCCACAATCCAGGGTTCAGACAAGATCAGTAACTGCTAAATTTTGTTTGTTTGTAAGTTTTGTGTCACTGATGGAACCAAAGAAGGTTGATGAAGCACTCACTGATCATCACTGGATAGCTGCCATGCAAGAAGAGCTATCTCAGTTTGAAAGAAATAAAGTTTGGAAGCTTGTACCACAACCCGCTGGTAAATCAGTGATTGGAACACGATGGGTGTTTAGAAATAAGATGGATGCTGATGGTGTGGTAACAAGAAACAAGGCTAGACTGGTTGCACAAGGTTACTGTCAGCAAGAAGGCATTGACTATGACGAAACCTTTGCACCAGTGGCTAGGCTTGAAGCAATCAGGCTATTTCTAGCTTATGCAGCTCACAAGAAGTTTAAAGTATATCAAATGGATGTGAAAAGTGCCTTTCTGAATGGCAAGCTGCAGGAAGAAGTGTATGTCAAGCAACCACCTGGATTCATTGATCCAAAACATCCTGGTTATGTTTACAAACTTGATAAAGCCCTGTATGGACTAAAACAAGCTCCCAGAGCATGGTATGATACTCTCTCTGTCTACCTGATAAAATGTGGCTACGTCAGAGGAAAAATTGACAGCACATTATTTATCAAAAGAGATAAGAGAGATGTCATATTAGTCCAGATCTATGTTGATGATATCATTTTCGGGTCTACTAACAGTGACATGTGCAAGGAATTTTCTGATCTCATGACCAAAAGTTATGAGATGAGCATGATGGGTGAATTAACATTTTTCCTTGGTCTGCAAATAAAACAAACCAAAACTGGAATTTTTATAAGTCAAGGAAAATATGTTAAAGATCTGTTAAAGAAATTTGAATTTGCTAATTGCTCAACCCTTGCTACACCCATGTCACCTGCAGTAAAGCTACATGCTGATCCTGATGGTAAATCTGTAAACATTACTGCTTATAGAGGAATGATCGGGTCACTGCTGTATCTAACTGCTAGTAGACCAGACATTATGTTTGTTACATATCTTTGTGCTAGGTATCAAGCTGATCCCAAAGAAACGCATTTGCTCGCTGTCAAAAGAATATTCAGATATCTGAAGGGTACACCAAATCTTGGTCTCTGGTACCCATCTGGTTCAGATTTCTCCTTAAAAGGATATTCTGATTCTGATCATGCTGGATGCAAACTGGATAGAAAAAGTACATCTGGTAGCTGTCAATTTCTTGGAGAAAAGCTAGTAAGCTGGTCCAGCAAGAAACAAAACTCAGTCTCAACTTCAACTGCAGAAGCTGAATACGTTGCTGCTAGTGCCTGTACTGCTCAAATTCTCTGGATGAGAAATCAGCTAGCTGACTATGGGTTTGACTTCAGTGAGATACCAATCTACTGCGATAGTCAAAGTGCCATAGCCATTGCCAACAATCCAGTAATGCACTCAAGGACAAAGCACATTGATGTCCGATATCATTTCATCAGGGACCATGTGATGAAAGGTGACATTGAATTGCATTTTATCCCAACTGAATACCAACTCGCTGATCTGTTTACAAAACCTTTAGATGAGAAAAGATTTAACTTTCTCATCAGCGAGCTTGGCATGTTAAACTTGAATGACTAGCTCAGCTATCAAGCTCAGTTAGCTATTTTTGTTTAAAAGCTTCATTTGTTTTAATAAATTGAGCATCTGTTATGTCTCTATATGAACTATATTTTATTGTCCTATATTTTTCTTCAGCTGATTTAGTTAGTATTCTAAGTTGTAACTAGATCAGTGAAAGTTAATATAGTAAAGTATTACATAGTTCATATCAGACATAATCTATACTCATCTTTCTTTCATAAATTTAAAAAAAAAAACTTTGTAATTTTTTTTTTCGGAGACCTATTCCTTCCTTAGCTGATCTTGTTAGTATTCTAAGCTGTAACATTTTCAGTGAAAGATAAGTCTCTGAGATAGGGATGAGCATTTAGACCCGAGTACCGGTACCGAACCGGTCCCGTACCGAACCGGTACCGACCGATACAAATGGTACCGGTATTCGGTATTTGATTTGATGACAAAAAAAAATCGGTACCAACCGGTCGGTACCGGTTCGGTACCGGTATGGTACGATGCACACAAAATACCTAAACCGAACTGGAACCGACCGGTCCCGGACCGAACCGGTACCGACCGATACAAGTGGTACCGGTATTCGGTATTTGATTTGTGGACAAAAAAAAAACCGGTACCAACCGGTCGGTACCGGTTCGGTACCGGTATGGTACCAAGCTCACCCCTACTCTGAGATATAACTTTTTACAGGCATAATTAATATCTTGTTTTAATAAATAACACTCATGTTCAAGAATAATAACCATGATTCATATTTGTCAGTGATCAAATCTCTATGACTTAGTCAGTATTCTAAGTTATGACTAAATCAGTGAGATAAACATCCTAGACAAATAGAAAAACATGATTAGTATCCTTGAATATTTGTGTTTATTTATTAATCTATTCATATGATTATAAGTTTCAGGGACTCCCTGCTCCATTCATCATTAATGGTTAAACGATTAATCATTTCGGTGTGTCACAAAAGTCGCACCTCTGACACAATCTCTTTCTTACGTCAAGTGCACCTTTCCGGCGCACCTCTCAAATCACCATTAATACCACGAGGATCTTTTGAGAATACCAAAGTGAAAAACTCAGATCATATCAAAAGAATCCAAAAAGATAAATGAATGGATCACAAGTACAAGTCACTGAATGTTTAAAATCTTAAACACTGACTATAAACTTTTCTCAGCAACTAGTTTGTCTAGGGAGCTTCGATCACAATCATTTAGGGGGAGATTGTTGAGTCACTGGTCACTGACCATTTTGAGTCGCTGGTCACTGACCAACTCAACTGTTCACTACTCGATGAAGAAATGGATTGTATCAAAGCTGTTATTGCTGAAGATTGGTTTCGCTGATCGTCATTCATTCTACTCTCAAGGATTTGATATGCTGAGGAAGATTAAAGCTCAACTTTGTGTGTCGCTGATCAACATCAGCGAGAGCTTTACTTCTTCATATCAATAAAGGCAAAAGTCACTGCCAGAATAATAGCTAGTCACTGAAGATCTCTAGTTCAAGTCATTCTACAAGAGCATGTTAGCTCGCAGTGAGTGAGGAGGATTACTGCATCTTCAGGGACTATTCAATAAAGCCTCTCAATCATCAAGTACAAAAAGTACTGTACTTATCTATACATCAGCAAGAGTGTTCCAGCTTGAAGTATGTTTGAAAGATTACGTGGCAGCGAATGATTGGTTTTAAGGTAACGAGATATTTGCGGTTACAGAATTGGGACCCGCAAAATGTCGGTTCATCAGAGATCAAGCCAATCAAGCAGCGACACGTGTCATTCCAAGATCCTATTTTATAGGCGATATTTCAGGAACTCTTGTAGTATAAATAGTTCAGTATTTTGTACTGTAGAGGCTAGTCGTTCAAACGTACTTATCACTTGTGTGTTAGTGATCAGTTTGTCTAGAGTACGTATTGTCGATCCAACGAGAGAACAGTCAGCGTGTTTCTCCACTGCTGTTCTTCTCAAATTGTAATAGATTAGCTAAGTGTTTGAATCGGATTAACTTTGATTAATCCATTCCGCATTCAACACTTGTGAATTGTATGATTAATATAATTCATCCTTTTAAGCTACTATTACTTCGTTACTTTGATATTGTCATATCCGTATATCTGTTATACTCTGTTTCTGTTAAACAATTAACAACTAATAAATTAACTTAGTTAAAATCTGAAATTAGTTGTTAGATTGTATTCAACCCCCCTTCTACAATCAACTTTACACATTGTGATTCCAATTCACTAAACAATAGTGAATTACGGGACTATCACTGTAAGAAAATTAAGATTTAAGTGTGGGCGAGCTATGAAGAAATAGGACAAGGAGTAGCAGAGGGAAGAAGTTGATGGAAGGAGGGCAAGAAGGGGTAGTTTGTAATGTACAAGTTGATGATGCATATGAAATTAGGGAAATCACCTCAACAGTACCCAAGTTGTGTACTGTTGACTAGGCCTGTAAAAGAACCGAACGAACACGAACGGAGTCTGTTCGTGTTCGTTCATTAAGGTTTTGACGAACAAATGAACGGATAAGTGAACGGATTTTGTTGTACATGTTTGTTCACTTAGAAAATTTATTTATTCACGAACACAAACGAACGTACACGAACAAACACATAATTTAATGCATTTCTTCTTTAATACCTTAAACGAACCTCAACAAACACAAACGAACGTATATATACACATCTACACATATGTGTTATAGAACTTGAAACTTCGCAATGCATATTCAACATTACACAACTATCACAATATGAAGATAAACTCCTTTACTTGCTCCGATCGTAGGTAAGAGCAACAGATCTGGAATTAATGAAGGGAGAGAGTGGAGGTGTGTTTGGAGTGAAGGAAATATGAGATAAAAATATCTAAATGTTTAACTTTTTTAAATGAAAATATCTAAATATTTAATAATATTATACTTAGAATTTAGCTTAAATCAAAATTAAAAATATACAAATATGTATTAATTTAATTAAACTATTAGTTAATAAACGAACATTTAACCGAACGTTCACGAACATGTTATCGAACGTTCACGAACGTAAATGAACGAACGAGACCTGTGTTCATGTTCGTTCATATAACGAAACGAACGAACATAAACACACTTCCCGCCGAACGGTTCACGAATAGTTCGTCGAACGTTCAATTTGCTTACAGGTCTACTGTTGACAGTACGAATACTTTTCCCATTTCGGGAACGACTCTAAATTAAAAGTCAAAAAGAAAGGGAAAAAAATACCGAAGGTAAAACATATACTCCATCCGTCCCATAATTATAGTCCAGTATTCCTTTTACGGACGTCCCAATTTAATTGTCCACTTCCAAAAATAGATAGGGAATTTTGATCGTAATTACCATATTACCCTTCATTGAAATTATTATTACAAACTTTTAAAGAAGCAGTAATTAATTGGATAAGGATTATGCAAAAAGTAAAAAATGTGTGTTTTTTGTCTGGTGACAATTATTTTAGGACGGAGGGAGTATAAATAATAAAAGCAAGTATTACAAAGTTGTGGGGGTAAAATTAGAAAAAAATTATTGGGACAAGCTTAGCATCAGGCCAGAAAAAATAAAAATTGTTCTTATTAGGGTTTATGTAAACCCTCACCTGTTCATCCCTTCGAGTAGGTAAGTTGCTCCTCACTGTATCTATACTCTCATATTATTTGTTCTGACACTTAATCATTGATTATTTGTTTCAACTATTATTGTGTTGGTGTAAGTGCTCGTTTAATGGAGATTAATGTGAAGAATATGGCGTTTGATCTCGATTTTCACCCTTCGAATCAGTTAGTTGCTGCTGGTTTAATTAATGGCAATCTTTTTGTGTATGTCTTCCTTTTCTTTTTATATATATAATTATAATTATATGTTATGTGAATTTTGTTATTTTTTTGCATAAATGTGCAAAGTACTAAGTTATTGATGTTTATATGTTACAGATATCGCTGTGCTGAAGATTCAGAGCCTCAAAGGTCGGTATCTGACACCCATCATCATATGTATATACCCGAATAAATTGTCTATGTTTGGTGAAAGTATAACCTGCTAACTAACTACAAAAATTGGTATAGTTGGAATTTGTGAATACGATTGATGAAATTAAGAGATTAAGACTGCAAGTCTGCAATCATTGATAGTATATTATGCTTGTGAAATGTGAAAATGGGGTGTTGGATGTGCGATTCGGGGGTAATTATTGTGAAATTTTTAGGGATTGGCTTTAGATGATATTTAATTGCTTCAGTCTTGACATGTATTTAATTATATGGAGTATTATTTCTTGGGGAATTTTAGTAGTGCTGTTTGTAAGGCATGTTTATCATGTGATGATTAAAAATATAAACAAATTTTGAGCCAATTATATTGATCTTCATTTTGCTGTTATGCTAGGATATATTATAGCTGTGAAAATGCACAGCCCACTCCCACTGATAACTAACGATAATTCTTTGGAGATGTTTGCAGCAGTTAACTGGATAGTGAACTTTCATACTGTAAAAGTTATTAAAAGTTTATCATCAAATATACTTGATGAAAAGATTGTCAAACAGGGTTACACCTACTATATTTCAATAAAGTAAGATTCAAAAGACCTATTATTGATAATGTTGAACGTGTTTTAAGATGCGTACATTATTGAATCATTGATCTCTGCCTAAACTTTGTCTCAACGACTCTACCTCTTACAAAAATTAGAAAGTTGAACCCGTTTTAAGATGGAATTATGGAAAGAATGTCCAGATACACTAATTTTTGAAAAATTGGAGGTGTAAGTATAGGAATGAAGGGCGGAATGAATAGTGAGAAGGTGAATGTGGAAAGATGAAGGAAGATAAACATGGATTTTAACTTAAGTACAGGAAATATATGTTTAAGAAAGGTAAACATGCTGACGTGTTTGAAGATTAGGGACTAACGTGTCACTAATATAAGCACATGGACGATTTTATATACTTGTAATACTAAATGATTCTGGTTTTCTTTGATAACTATCATTTTAGGGTGTTGAAGGTTCGTGCACACAGTGAATCTTGTAGAGCTGTTAGATTCATCAACGAAGGACATGGTAATGCAGAACATTGTTTTTATACCATACAACCATGATTGACTTTTACTTTCTCATAAATAGAGCTTGATGTCATTTTACTGTTTGTGGATATGTGTTTGCCATCAGTAATCCTCACGGGCTCTCCAGACTGTTCCATCCTGGCCACTGATCTTGAAACAGGATCTCCTGTTGCTCGTCTTGAAAACTCTCACGAGTATGCGTCCTTTATTCTACTAGAGGTGGATGATGTTATTGTTATTACTAAGAATCAATAATAAACAATTATCTTGTTTGCAGGAAAGCTGTCAATCGGTTGGTTAATCTCACAAAAACAACAATGGCTTCTGGAGGTGATGAAGGGTGTATAAAGGTTTGTTACTTGTTATATTTCATTCACTTAAATATCTTTCCATGACTTAACCTTTTCCAATCTTGGCTGACTTTTATCTATCCTGTTGCATTCAAAGGTCGAGATTTGAGATTATCAATCTAGGTGTTGCAATTTCTACCCATTCACATATGAATGAGTTGTTAGGTTGTATTTTATCTCAAATGGGTTAATTAACATTCTTTAGCTAAAATAAGAAATGAGGAAAAGGTCAAACAGGTTGAAAGTTCCTAAGCCCAATTTGAATGCATTGTTCTGTTTGAATATATTTTGGATTATACTGTTTTTATAATTATAATTAAGGCGTTAATTATCTACAAAAAATCTAAAAGGTGGCCAAGTGCTAGTTGGCCAATACAATCTAACTTGGCTCGTAGCCTCATACATAACTGTCTAAACTCCAACCTATTTTGACCCGTACTAGAAAATAAACTGTCTAAATGTGAACGTGTTTGACCTGTTACCCAACACAACCCACTCATACTGCGATCTCTAAATCAGACCTTCCTGAGTAGTGTTGCCTCAGCTCCTCCTTGATTGTCACCACTCCCTGGTTTATGTTATCTCATTTGACCCTTAAATGTGTGGCGATAAGTTGATCTTAGCAGTAACATATATGCCATATTTGTCTTGTCTAGGTATGGGATACAAGCAATGTTTTTAAAACCGAACCGGACCGGAAAGGGCTCCGGTTCCGGTCCAACCGGTTCGGCCGAACCGCCCCAAAACCGGCGCCAAGTCACCATTTAAGAAAAAAAAAATTCCGGTTTGACCGGTCCGGTTCTCGGTTGAACCGCCCGGTTTTGACCAAACCGTCCGGTTCGTTGACTGGTCAACCCTTGGTCATAACCGGTTTTCACCTGGCCGGAATCTTCAAAATTCCTGGTCCAACCGGTCAAACCGGCTGGTCCGGTCCGGTTTTCAAAACATTGGATACAAGACAACAGACTTGCTGCAATTCATTTCAAGTTCATGAAGAGTATATCACTGATATGACCTTCGAGCCGGATTCCATGAAACTTTTAGGAACAAGGTAGTAGAAAATGCCCCTTCTTCTGTTTCAAATGAAGAGTGTCCATATTTTGAAATTTTGACCTTCTATCTGACCCAAGTATCTTCAGTTTGAAGTTCTTACTTATACCTTTTTATGTTGTGAAACTCTTGTTTAGTTATTCACTAGAACGATACACTTATACAGTGTTTAACATTTTCCAACGAGAAAAAGTAAACATGTCACACAGATTGGTTGACTCAGGTTATGTACTTATGTTTTATAAAGGAACTGGTAAAAATGGGAAATGATAAAAACATAGTTAACAAGTAAACTGGCCAAATGGGTTGAAGTTGATTTAAAATTCAACGTGAAAGGAAAAGGTGTCATACAAATTTGTTGAATCGGGCTATGTTTTAAATATAGCTGGCAAAAATGGTAAATGATGGAAACATAGTTAAAAAGGAAACCGACCAAACGGGTCTATGTTGTCTGAAGTGTATGTTTTTGTAGAATCCCAAATCTTAGTTTATTAATGGGTAGAACTTGCTTTCTTGATCAGTTTTCAAATATTAACTTGTTATACAGTATTTCTTTACTCTTTAATTTTTTGGAAGTTTACAATATTGGTCATCTGTATAACGCCCCTCATTTAATACAACAATATAATATTAAAACTGGCGGAAGCGACTACTGGAAATACATATTCTATTAAAACCTGCTAGAAATTTTCGCAACCCTTTATACAATATGTTTAACTACTAAACAACCATAATTAACATGTTTACAAACCCGGGGCATTATATACTATAAAACATTATTTATTACAAACTGGATCAGAGTTGCAAGTTTCAAACATTCCCAGCATCAAAACATCCTTCCTGACTACCCACATAATATACATCACCTGCAGGAAGTAAATTGAGGGATTAGCACGAAGCTAAGTGAATGAATAATCAACTACAATTCAATTTAGCTAGCAATCTGTTCACAATCAATAATGCAACAAATATCGTCAAGAGGAACGGTGGTTCCTAGAGACCCTGTTCCGGGTGGCCCCATCAGAACACTTAAATCAACTGTAGGCCAAAACAGTGATTAACCGCTAACTAAATGCTAATCCCCATCAACACATGTACGCAACCCGGTGTTGACCAACATTAGCAATCAAGTCCAACTGACAATCTAGTTGACCTCTGGATTATACATTTCAATTCAATGTTCGTCAAACAACCAATCAAATGGCATATCATTTCAAAGTTAGCATATTATCAATAGTAATCCTATAATTACTGATTGAAATCAAACTGACACAACCAAATCAAACTGTGAGTTTCAAATCCACTCACCTGATTCGTCTCAGTTACTTACTCAGCAGTCTTATCTCGCTGAGCCCTGGGATTATCTGAGAACATAAAATCAATCATAAATTAGTAATTTGTTTTCAACTAATGGTACTTATGTAATTAAACACATTACATAAATAATCACATCATTAATCAATTCCAACATACAACAATACTATTTATATATAGTATTTATTTAAGTTCACAAACTAAAATGATCATCAATTTAATTCATGCAAACGCGATCCAGGCAAGGGTGGTGGGATCGCGTTCACCCTTTGAAAAAGTTCTGTCACCGTTTTACACTTAGCAACGCGATCCGGGAACTAGGGCTGGATCGCGTTCATAAGAAGAAAACGTTATGAAATCAAATTTTCATTAGGAAACGCGATCCGGGCAAGAGTTCAGGATCGCGTTCCTACGCGTTTTAGCTCAGGTGCAGACCTGCAAACACACAGCTCAACCCATTTTCATATATCATCATTTCCATCATATGAATCTCAGTTTTGAAGTTACTAAACACTCAAATAACACCACATATCATTGTATAACAACATTTCACACATCTATTGACTACCAAAATCAATTAGTAACCTTATTTCAATAAAATCAAGTTCATGAAACTAACAATGATCAAAACTTACCAAATTAGATGTTTACAAGATGATGATTATGATAACACAAGCTCACAATCAGCTCAAGATTACAGCAAACTCTTTGATTCACTTGATTTCTAGCTTTAGGGTTTAAGGGTTTTGAGAGTTTTAGCTTTAGGGTTTAAGGTTTCCAAAAAGGGAAAGTTACCAACTTTCCTAAAAAGGAAATATTTAAGGCGGTTAAGATTTTACACCGACCCGTATCCACTTAAAACTAGTCCCTTTTTCAATCTATTGCCTGGAACCTAAAACCCATTTGCGAGAAACTTCTTTTATTGCACCGTCAACTATAGTAAATCAAAACAATCAATAATTTACTAAGCACAATAAGTCCTAATGCTGATTTAATTAAGTTTCGCAATTTAAACATATTTATCAAATAATTTCTAATACAATTAAATACATCAATTTAAAATTAGAAATTACCAGACCAGAAGAGAGGATGTTACAATTCTCCCCCCCTTAGAAAGATTTCGTCCCCGAAATCTCATCACGATCAAATAATCCAGGATATCTGGATCTCATACTTTCCTCAGTTTCCCAAGTTAGGTTTTCACCTAAACTATGTTTCCATTTCACTAACACCATGGGAATCTGTTTCTTCCTAAGTTTGGTAACTTTTCTATCAAGAAGTTCTACTGGTTCTTCAACTAACTTCTGACTCTGATCAACTTTCAAATCTTTCAACGGAAGAATCTGAGACTGGTCTTCAACGTTACATTTCCTCAAATAACAAATGTTAAACGTATCATGAATACCAGCAAGCTCTGGAGGAAGATCCAATGTAACAGACTGATCATTCACAATCTGACGAATTCTAAACGGTCCAATATATCGAGGAGCCAATTTGCCACGTTTCCCAAACCGTATTACCCCTTTCCAAGGCGAAACTTTCAGATAAACAAGTTCACCTTCAACAAAAATAACAGGTCGACGTTTAGGATCTGCATATTGTTTCTGTCTATCACGTGCAGTTTTCAACTTTTCACGAGCCACTGCTACTTTATCAGCTGTCATCTGAACAATGTCTGGACCTGCAAATTGCTTCTCACCTGCCTCTAGCCAACAAGTTGGAGTTCTACAACGGCGTCCATAAAGCATTTCATATGGAGGCATGCCAATACTAGAATGATATGAGTTATTATAAGCAAACTCAACCAATGGCAAATGAGAATCCCAAGAACCACCATACTCTAGAATACAAGCTCTTAACATATCCTCAAGCGTCTGAATCGTGCGTTCTGACTGACCATCGGTTTGAGGATGATAAGCTGTACTAAGATTCACACGTGTACCCAATTCATGCTGCAAACTCTGCCAGAAATGAGATACAAACCTTGGATCTCTATCAGATACAATCGATAATGGAATACCATGCCGAGTAACAATCTCATTCATATACAACTGTGCAAGCTTACTCAGAGATGCAGTATCACTAGTAGCTAGAAAATGAGCACTCTTGGTCAATCGATCAACAATGACCCAAACCATGTCATTTCCTCGGGCAGTTCGAGGCAACTTGGTTACAAAATCCATAGTCAAATGTTCCCACTTCCATTCAGGAATCTCAAGCTGTTTCAACGATCCATACGGCTTCTGGTGTTCAGCTTTAACTTGAGAACAAATATGACAAGAACTAACAAATCTTGCTACATCCATTTTCATTGTAGGCCACCAATACAAAGGTTTCAAGTCATTATACATTTTAGTGCTTCCTGGATGTACAGACAATCTGGACTTATGGGCTTCATTCAGAATAATATCCCGAAGACCACCAAACAAAGGTATCCAAACACGAGACTGAAAGGTTTTTAATCCTCTCGAATCATCCAATAACAATTCCTTTCGATTCAACATAATTTCAGATTTCAAATTATAATCTAACAAAGCCTCCAACTGTGCAGTTTTAATCTGAGCCACCAAATCAGAAGAAACTTCTAAACGCATAAAATAAACTCGATCAGAGGTTACCTTACGGCTTAACGCATCAGCAACCACATTGGCTTTCCCTGGATGGTATTTAATTTCACAATCATAATCCTTAATTAATTCCAACCATCGTCTCTGCCGCATATTCAACTCTTGCTGTGAAAATATATACTGAAGACTCTTGTGATCTGTACAAATAACACATTTGGTACCATACAAGTAATGCCTCCAGATTTTCAAAGCAAACACAACAGCTGCAAGTTCTAAATCATGGGTAGGATAATTTCTTTCATGAGGTTTGAGCTGACGAGAAGCATAAGCAATCACACGATCTCGCTGCATTAAAACACAACCCAAACCAGCAATAGATGCATCACAATAAACAACAAAATCATCGGACCCATCTGGCAATGCTAACACCGGAGCCTGACATAACAACTGTTTCAGAGTCTGAAAAGCAGCTTCCTGTTGTTCAGTCCATACAAATTTTTCATCCTTACGGGTTAGTTTAGTCAATGAACCGGCAATTTTAGAAAAATCTTTAATAAACTTCCGGTAATAACCCGCCAAACCAAGAAAACTTTTTATTTCTGAAGCAGACTTTGGAGCTTTCCAATTCATTACAGCTTCAATTTTCGAAGGATCAACTTTAACACCATCATTACAAATAATATGACCCAAAAACTGTACTTCCCGAATCCAAAATTCACATTTAGAAAACTTTGCATACAAATGTTCTCTCTTTAAGGTTTCCAATACCAACCTCAAATGCATTCCATGCTCTGATTCGGATTTAGAATATACCAAAATGTCATCGATAAACACAATCACAAATTTATCAAGAAAAGGTCGACAAACACGGTTCATCAAATCCATAAAAACTGCGGGAGCATTCGTCAAACCAAAAGGCATAACCAGAAATTCAAAATGACCATATCTGGTTCTAAATGCAGTTTTAGGAATATCACAATCCCTAACACGAACTTGATGATAACCTGATCTCAAATCAATCTTTGAATAAAATGAAGATCCCTGCAACTGATCAAATAAATCATCTATCCGAGGCAGAGGATATTTATTCTTTACTGTCCTTTTATTCAATTCCCTATAATCAATGCACATTCTAAAAGACCCATCTTTCTTTTTCACAAACAGAACTGGTGCACCCCAGGGAGAAGAACTAGGTCTAATAAACCCTTTATCCAACAACTCCTGTATCTGATTCATCATTTCACGTATCTCAGATGGAGCTAATCTATAAGGGGCTTTAGCTATAGGTGAAGAGCCAGGAACAAGATCAATCTGGTATTCAACTTCCCTAACCGGTGGTAAACCAGGTAATTCATCAGGGAATACTTCCGGATACTCAGAAACAACAGGTACATCAAAAAGGGACTTCTTTTCTAACTTAGCATCAATCACATAAGCTCGATACGATTCACAGCCCTTGGACAAAGATTTCCTAGCTTTCATCATACTAATCAAAGGTATACAAACATTATCCCGTTCTCCTCGAGCCACGACATATGACTTTTCAGAGATTGGAATTCTAATCAGCTTATTGTGGCAATCTATGCTTGCTTTATACTGACTTAACCAATCCATACCAATAATCACATCAAAACTAGCAATTGGCATCAACAGAAAGGAAATTGGGAAAGTCTGGCTATCTATCATAATACTAGCTCCAATTACCGAGGTGGTAACAGGAACCGATTTGCCACTAGCTATTTCTACTTCAACTGGGTTTGTTATCACAGTAGGCATCATTTTCAACTTATCACAGAAACACACGGATACAAAAGAACAATTTGCACCAGAATCAAACAAAACACGAGCTGGTACAGAATTTACAAGAAAAGTACCCGTGATCACGTCATCTGTATGGACAGCTTCATCAACTGTCATTTGAAAAGCTCTACTAACTGCAGATGGCGGATTCTTCCTCTTCTGACCGGAAGAAGCTGATGAACCAACAACTGTCCCCGAACCCTGTCTCTTAGCCTCAGAACACTGATTTGCACGATGACCTTCCTTATGGCAATTCCAGCACACATAAGTAGGAAAAACACAATCTTTGGCTTCATGCCCAATCACACCACATTTCACACATCTAGTGGTTTGCACAGTACACGGCCCAAAATGTCTAGCTCTACACTTAATACACCAATTGGGACGATCAGAAGTACCACCACGACTTTCTTGTTTCTTGCCCTGCTGATTTCCTTGCCACCGTTGCTTACCTTTACCAGAAGATTCACTCCTAGATTTCTGAGAAACTATTTCTTTACTTGGTACTTGTTGAGGTTTCAAATCACTGTCAACAGATCGAGCTAACATAAAAGCTTGAGGAAGAGAGCTCGCTAATCTCACTGAAGTTCGATAATGATTAGGTAAAGTACCCACAAACTGTTCTATTTGAGTTCTCTCATCAGGAACCCACTGCTGAACAAACCTGAGTTTCTCTGTAAACTGATTTATCAAATCATCCATTGACATGTTATCAGTTAATTGCAAATCCATAAACTCTTTTCTAATCCGAGCTATATCATAGTTTGAACAATACTGCTTACAAACTTCATTACGAAAATCAGACCATCGGATAGATGCTTTCTGAAAAGAAGATAAAACAGAAGTAATCGAATCCCACCAATTCATAGCTGCTCCTTTTAAAAGTTGAGTTGCATAAGGAACTTTCAGTTCTTTCTCACATTGACAGACTTCAAATTTCTTTTCAACATCTCTCAACCAATCTAGAGTTACAGAAGGATTCGTACTACCCGAATACACAGACGGATTACTGCTCATAAAGGTTTTAAATGAACACACCTTTTGCTTTGGCGGGGAAATCGTACCAAACACAGGATGAGATGATTCAGCCTCTTTTTGTTGTTTATACATTCTAAGTGCTTGGTTTTCTTCTTCCAATTGAAGCAGATACTGATCCCTCTCTACCTCCTCTCTAGCATGGAAAGAAGTACCAGCATTCTCATTCCGGTCATCATGAGTCTCAGCAGCAACTTCAGGCCTTGAGGCATTATTAGGGTTCACAGGTAGTTGCTCGTTATCCGCCATATCTGTAAACACCACAACAGCTTACAAATCATTAGTCGTTAGCACCTATTCTACTAACCAATTCACATTCAGTACATAATCCCTTTCCCAAGAATGTTTGACACAACACAATCAAAGTTTAGGATTGAACATACAATCATATTCAATTGCCCCAAACTATTGCTCTGATACCAACTTATAACGCCCCTCATTTAATACAACAATATAATATTAAAACTGGCGGAAGCGACTACTGGAAATACATATTCTATTAAAACCTGCTAGAAATTTTCGCAACCCTTTATACAATATGTTTAACTACTAAACAACCATAATTAACATGTTTACAAACCCGGGGCATTATATACTATAAAACATTATTTATTACAAACTGGATCAGAGTTGCAAGTTTCAAACATTCCCAGCATCAAAACATCCTTCCTGACTACCCACATAATATACATCACCTGCAGGAAGTAAATTGAGGGATTAGCACGAAGCTAAGTGAATGAATAATCAACTACAATTCAATTTAGCTAGCAATCTGTTCACAATCAATAATGCAACAAATATCGTCAAGAGGAACGGTGGTTCCTAGAGACCCTGTTCCGGGTGGCCCCATCAGAACACTTAAATCAACTGTAGGCCAAAACAGTGATTAACCGCTAACTAAATGCTAATCCCCATCAACACATGTACGCAACCCTGTGTTGACCAACATTAGCAATCAAGTCCAACTGACAATCTAGTTGACCTCTGGATTATACATTTCAATTCAATGTTCGTCAAACAACCAATCAAATGGCATATCATTTCAAAGTTAGCATACTATCAATAGTAATCCTATAATTACTGATTGAAATCAAACTGACACAACCAAATCAAACTGTGAGTTTCAAATCCACTCACCTGATTCGTCTCAGTTACTTACTCAGCAGTCTTATCTCGCTGAGCCCTGGGATTATCTGAGAACATAAAATCAATCATAAATTAGTAATTTGTTTTCAACTAATGGTACTTATGTAATTAAACACATTACATAAATAATCACATCATTAATCAATTCCAACATACAACAATACTATTTATATATAGTATTTATTTAAGTTCACAAACTAAAATGATCATCAATTTAATTCATGCAAACGCGATCCAGGCAAGGGTGGTGGGATCGCGTTCACCCTTTGAAAAAGTTCTGTCACCGTTTTACACTTAGCAACGCGATCCGGGAACTAGGGCTGGATCGCGTTCATAAGAAGAAAACGTTATGAAATCAAATTTTCATTAGGAAACGCGATCCGGGCAAGAGTTCAGGATCGCGTTCCTACGCGTTTTAGCTCAGGTGCAGACCTGCAAACACACAGCTCAACCCATTTTCATATATCATCATTTCCATCATATGAATCTCAGTTTTGAAGTTACTAAACACTCAAATAACACCACATATCATTGTATAACAACATTTCACACATCTATTGACTACCAAAATCAATTAGTAACCTTATTTCAATAAAATCAAGTTCATGAAACTAACAATGATCAAAACTTACCAAATTAGATGTTTACAAGATGATGATTATGATAACACAAGCTCACAATCAGCTCAAGATTACAGCAAACTCTTTGATTCACTTGATTTCTAGCTTTAGGGTTTAAGGGTTTTGAGAGTTTTAGCTTTAGGGTTTAAGGTTTCCAAAAAGGGAAAGTTACCAACTTTCCTAAAAAGGAAATATTTAAGGCGGTTAAGATTTTACACCGACCCGTATCCACTTAAAACTAGTCCCTTTTTCAATCTATTGCCTGGAACCTAAAACCCATTTGCGAGAAACTTCTTTTATTGCACCGTCAACTATAGTAAATCAAAACAATCAATAATTTACTAAGCACAATAAGTCCTAATGCTGATTTAATTAAGTTTCGCAATTTAAACATATTTATCAAATAATTTCTAATACAATTAAATACATCAATTTAAAATTAGAAATTACCAGACCAGAAGAGAGGATGTTACATCTGTTTTGATAACATCATTGCATTTTCATTTAAATTATCTAGTGGAGATGGCACTCTATCTGTTAGTAATCTGCGAAGTAACAAGGTATGCATCTCTTTCTTAGGGATGTTTATGTAAAACTATATTTCCTGCACCTTAATGGTTACATATCTAATCTTGCTTATAATGGTAGGTTCAAACCCAATCAGAGTTTTCTGAAGATGAGCCACTATCAATAGTGATAATGAAGGTATGAGTGCTATATGTCATATTATATTCAGAATTTGTTATTTACTTAAGCCATGGTTTGGTACTCAGAATGGTCGAAAAGTTATATGTGGAACTGAAAGTGGAACCCTATTATTATACTCTTGGGGTTTTTTCAAAGATTGCAGGTAATATGAACGTTAATATGTTGTTAAAGTATTTGCAAGTTGCTTTTGGAAATATGAAGTTCTGCTGCAGTACTAATTCATATATGTGGAAAGTGTTGCTTACAAATTTATCTTGTATTATTGTAGCGATCGCTTTACGGCTCTTTCTCCAAATCCAGTGAATGCGTTGTTAAAGGTTGGCTTTTCAGTTTTTTTAATTTTTCGCAGTTCAGGCTACGATTGTTCATAGTTTATTACCATCAGTGTTATAATCATAGATAAAGTATGTCTCTTTACATATTCTTTAGCTTGATGAAGATAGAGTTATGGCTGGAACTGAAAATGGTCTCATCAGGTAAGAAGGTATTTGTAATTACCTTGTTTAATCAAGTTTTTGTGTGTTTTTGAGCTTATGTTTGTATTTTGTTTAGTTTTGTAGGTGTATTACCAAACAGAGTAATTCAGCCAATTGCAGAGCACTCAGAGTATCCCGTTGAGCGTCTTGGTATGTCTCATCTATAGTTTGGATACGTAGTATATGTAATTATGTACTCATGTGTTATGTGTGCTAGAGGAGACAGTTTATGCTCATTTATATAAAAGTTGGCGAATTTAGGTTATATGTGTTTACAAAAAAAAGTTAGGTAAAAAAGAATTGGGTCAAACAGGTAATAATTAAGAGATGTAGCTACAAAAGAATTCGGCAATATTGCCAAAAAGTTGTCATAATCAAGTGTTTGCCTCACAACTTTAATTGCCGTACTCAGGAAAACTTGATCAATTCTTAATACAGTTTGTGTTCTCATAATGAATATTTTGATTATATATGAAGTAAAAAAAGTTTGAGGAAAAAATGTTGGTGGGTTAACCCGACCCACTTGTTCTGACCAGCCTTAAAGTCTACCCAATTTCCCCTCTTATCTGATCTGCCAGTTTTGACACCCCTGTTCTGTGTTTGCATAATAAATCCACCAGACAAAAATGGCCAATTATATAAATGACAATTGTAATATTATGGAGGTGAATGTTAGTCATCTTCCAATGGAACTGGAACGTTGTAGAGGTTGCACTTTCAACCCAATATATGAAAATGGTGGGCCAGTTTGGGTTGTATATGGTTACTAACAGGTTACTTGAGTAACCTATAGAAGGTTGGCTAAAAATGAAATGGCTCAAATGGATCAAATGCATTGAATGTGTCAAAATTTGTCCAATGTGTATTGAAATCCTTACAAGATTCTAAATCATTTTAGTTAAAAGGAAATATGTTGTTAGTTTGATCATGTTATAATTTAGCTCCTTATTTTATATATGTTGTATTTACAAAATTGATAACGTTTTGGTTGGTCCGCCCCAATCCCATTTTGACCAAACTGTTTTGCCATCTCTAGATTCTTTAATAATACCTTAACTTCAATGTTAATGTAGCTTTCTAGTTGCTAGTTGCTAACATATAGCCTCTAACATGTGCCTTTCGTCTGTATCACTTTCTTATGATAGAAATTTTCTTAGAAGCATATCACATGATTCGATATTGAAGGTGCGTAAGTTGTGCTTCTATGTTCTTTTTAATCAGATAAGTGAAACTGTTACCATCATGTGCAGCTATGGGATATAGATAGTCTACTGCAAGATTCTGGAAAGACAGTAAAGGGTAAATCAGATGGTGACAGTGATGATGATGAGATGGATATGGATACTGATGACGCTCCTCAACAACCATCTAAAGGTAGTGCCTTAGGTTGTTTCTAGGGTTAATGTTTTAGGAATGTAATAAAATTTACACTTTTTTCTGTTTTATGTATTTCATGTTTTTATAGTTCTTTTTTTTTGAACAGCAGAGATATTATATATATAAAATCGGCTAACCGGTTGAGAAGGACTCAACCAGAAGCAGAAACGATATTACATATGAAGGAGAGCGTTAATTATCCACTCTACCCAAGTTATACTTGACTTCTTACTCCTACTAGAATACCAAAAATACGTGTAACTAACAATTGTATCAAATAATATTGATTCTCTAGAAGTGTCACGAGAAAAGACTTCATTATTTCGAAACTTCCAAATAGACCACCAGCCGCAAAAAACAATGGCCTCCACGACATTTCTCTTTGCCAAAGAATGCTGACTAACATCCACCTTAGCGACTACCTCTCCAGGATTGAGAAGCACGAACGATCCAACACCTAGCCATTTATAGTTCTATTGCATGTATCAAAAGTTTCTAAAATGTCTAATATATGTATTTACGTCAGTGTTGATACACACAATAAAACCTTTTTTAGAAACTTCAATACATACATTGGAAACTTTAAACATACATTAGACAGTTTAGAAATTTTACTACACACATTAGAAACATTGATACATACGATAGCAGAAAGTGTAAACTTTAATACACTTTCAAAAGGGGTGTTTTAATGTATTTTGTTGATGTGCTGCTTGTTTAAGTTGCAACGTGGCAGTCGGAGAGTTTGACACATCATCAAAACGTCACAAAAATACACTAAAACACACTTTCTGAAAGTTTGGTGCATTAAAAATAACAAACTTAAGCTGGATACACATAATAGACATTGAATACAAGTTAGATGCATTCCCAGACACTAAACCCAAACATTAACCCTTGTTTCTGATTCTAGTAGTAAACGATCCTTGCAATTCATTTTCATGAAACTCTATCCCCTCGTTTGGATTGGTTTTTACTTTGTACACCTTTTTAGAATGCCAACTGAATTGTAATGGTTGTTTCAGAATACACATAATAGACATTGAATACAAGTTAGATGCATTCCCAGACACTAAACCCAAACATTAACCCTTGTTTCTGATTCTAGTAGTAAACGATTCTTGCAATTCATTTTCATGAAACTCTATCCCCTCGTTTGGATTTTGTACACCTTTTTAGAATGCCAACTGAATTGTAATTATTGTTTCAGAATACAATCAAGCAGTCCATTCATGCACCCGTATATCTGACATTGCGTGATTTATCTGCTTTACTCTGTAGGTACAAAGCGGAAAAACAATGGAGGAGCTAAAGGCCTCGATAACTCAAGTAATTTCTTTGCTGATTTGTAGCTTATACTACTCAAGGCAGTTAGTCATGTCACCATGCAAAAAGGCACTCAACTCAGCGTGCTGAAAAGGGAAATTCATTTGCCTTTTGTGTAAAAAGTTGTGATGCTGGGGTTTATACTTATTCTTTTAAGTTTCTTTTTGATTTACTATATACATCTTTCCGAAACTTCCATAGACAAGTTCTAACGGTTTGCATCTTTTTTTTTCCTTAGTAATTCTTAAGCTTAGTTTTCGGAAACTTGTTCTGAAAGATGTTTCTATTTGTTTGTTATTCGTGGTATTTTGAATGCTGGAGAGAATGTCGGGAGTTGGTAATGGTTCGAAGTAAGGAGGGTTGGGTTGACATTTTCACTTCATTTCTATGTTGGTTACCCATTATGAATACTTAATTCGTTAATAGTTACATCAGTCTAGTTTGTTGTGATTAAAATGATTCATGACGTTTTATGTTTTTAACTACAATCCTGATGAACTTTTACTCGTTTGTGTATCGTTAGTGCCAAGTGTCAATTTCTTTCAAATGTTGAGCCGGAAACCGAAATACCAAAAAAATCAAACTAAACAAACTGAACCAATTAAAAACTGACAATTTGGATTTCAATTTTTGAAAGTCAAACTTATCGGTTTGGCTATGGTTTTCACTATAAAAACTGGCTGAAAAATTCGAATTGAACTGAAGTATTCAAATTTATATATAAATACACACATGTATGTATGTAGTTTAACTTTTTAAATTCAAGTGTTGGACTCATTTTCGAAGTACTTATGCACTATAATACTAGATATAATATGAGTGTATAATACTAGATTACAATCCTAGATATAACACGAACCTTGGTAAAAAAACAGAATATTAAATTGGAGGGTACCGTGACCCTGTACTATATTCAATGGTATTCATCTGCCCCGCCTGCAAGAAGCATTAACGCCGGACAAATAACATGTACACATATCACCCAAATGTATTGAGGCACGGATTTGAAACCCTGACCTATAGGTCACATATGTGAAGTATGAGTGTTTGCGGTGGTGGTACCACTAAACACTAACCATAGTACTTATACAATATAATACTATATTGCAACACATGCTCTTTCACAGAAATACACACAATAAATATCATTTTGACATTGATGCTCATGAGTGTTATCATATAATTTTAGTAGTATACACTATTATTTGTGCATAAAATCATCATAACCTTTCCAGCACCAATCGTGACCAACAAAGAGAGATGGGTCACATTCTATTATTGCTTTACATAATTACAGGTTCAACACAATCTACTCATTGATAATAAAACCACAATGTAAGCCATAACATTAAACTAGTTGTATAAAGGTTCAATCCCATTACCATTGAACTAAACCACCGTAGTTCGAACATAAGCTAGTAACGTTTCAAATGGTAGTGAATAGCTACATAAAGTCTTCGTTTAGGATTAAGATCCTCTCAAGTTACAAAATAACCACTTAATAAGGGCTCTTAGCCTAGAGCGACCTTTCAACATAGAAGTTGAGGGTTCAAGCATCACTTAAGGCAGTGTGTGTGTTACATTGTAGCATTGCCGTTTTAAAAAATATATATATATAAATAACAAAATAACCCAATAGAGTATGTTTGTAACTTTGTATAAATCTTTTATCATATTCTTAATTTCAATTTCAACTTTGGTACAAATATATCACGCATAGTTACTCTAGTTGTCGAAGTTGCAAAATCTTGTAAAAAGAATAAAAAGATAGTTGCAACATAAGCTTAATTAAATGCACTACAACTTTCTATATATATATATATATATATATATATATATATATATATATATATATATATATATCACAGAATTCATTGAGTAAACTCACTTGTTTTCAATTATACATCATCACTTATTACATTCCCTTATATAACATTTACCAAGGGTAAATGATGCTATTCATTTAAGAGTAGATGAATAGTTAAAATCAAAAAAATTATTACATAGTTGTGTTTATATATTTCTTAATCAAATGCGGTGATGGTAGTGGTTATCAATATTACTATTTGTATGTTTTGTTTAACGTGTGAGATAAGGTAAAAGAAAACAATCCATTTTACAGTTTTACCTACTCATTTTGACTCATAGTATTACTTACTTACAGCCATGCTCCCATCCCTTATTACCCCCTAATATCAATTGAGTGACTTTATGAATAGTAACTTTTATTATATTAAGTGGCAGATTTATATATATATATATATGTATATATATATATATATATATATGTATATATATATATATATATATATATATATATATATATAATAAGCTTGATAACATTAATAACAAAGTTGTTTGTAGTTTGATGGTTTATGCATTTATCATACATGCGGAAGAAGCTCAGTTCTAGCCTCATGGTCGGCATATTAATTTTTACTTCTTTTTAATTGTTACTACTATTATTATTAAAACACCCCATTTTTAACAACATATTTTATTATATTTACAAACACCAGAAACGAGTCCCAAACCATATTTACATATACCAAAATTTATATTTTTCAAATCATCACACTTATACTTTTAAAGTTACAAAACAAAGTACTATCGGTCGGGTGTTATATGAGTTTCCCAAAAAAAACCCAATGATTTCCAAAAATATCAGAGTAGTCGCTACATTAGTCAAACATTTCATTAAGCATCCAAACGCCTATTCCCTATTCCCAAACATAATCTGCAAAATGTTAAATACCGAGGGGTTAGCTCATAACTACGTGAATGGAACTGTAACCGACAGTTCAATCCAGAAATAACAAATTTTACAACCAATAAACACATAAGCACATAATGGTAAAGAGGACCGGTGGTTCTTGATTAGCCAATCAATAATCAAAGAACACCTTAAATCACTGGTATGCCATCACAGTGATTTACCGATAGTTTGAAGCTATCTTCACTGACTAGGGTTCATCCATCAACTATGTGTATCGGAAACCCCGCCAGCCAAACAATAGCAACAAACCCAACCAGTGTTGACCTCTGAATAATCCACATAGTCACATAATAGTCATGCCATCATGGAATAATAACAACCAATCAACCCAAATCAACAATAACAATAACCCAAATGATTAAACAATCAATAACCAATAACAAAGAAGGTTGGGTTGAACAGAGGGTTACAATCCCACTCACCAATTACCCCAGTTGTCCACTCAGTAGTCTAATGTCACTGAGTTTTCTCCGTATCCGAAAATACAAATAAATAACGAGTTAGTACTCATTTCATAATCGTATAACATTTGTCAATGCATTGTATCAAAATAATAATCAATAGCCTTTTATAACAACTCAGTCATATTAAACATACTCCTATGAGAGAAAATATTTTACTCTTTAATTTCATTGCCCACTTCTATTTTTAAAGTCTTTGATATATAAGCTCTAAAATACTTTATACTATCATTATCTCTTCAAACATGTACGTACGTTTGATTTGCATTGTGAGACTAATAGCATTTAACAACAATATTTAATGGTAAAAGAAAAACACAATACAACAAATTCACATCTCTACATAAAATATGTACTCTTTAACTAAGATTATAGGTCAATCATACTTGGTTAATCATATAACATTTTAACTCGCAATATCTTTACTATTTATGCTATATAGATTTACCATCAAGCAAAACTCTAATTCTTGTGACAATATATCCGCAATATACCTCTAACAAACGTGATAATATATGCATTCATGTAACTCTAATATCTCTAACATATCTAATGCAACACATAGCACATAAACACATACATAGCATATATCTCAGTTTTCGTAAACAACACGGGTACTCACATTGCATTTCGAGAATAACGTATTCGCTACGAATACGATGATCCATGCATGCTTCATATACTTGTACATCTAGCTTTCTCTACTTGTACTTCATGCATCTTGACTTGTACTTTTAACTTCTTAACTTGTACTCTAAGTCTCTAACTTAATGTAACACCATTTCCTTCTTACTTCTTTTAATATCATTAGATTCTTTTACTTTTGGTACCGGAGACTTGTACACATTTTGCTCATTCAATCTTTTGTAAATATTGTCTACTGCCATACGTATGCCATTGAAACAAATGGAAAATAATCCCCCTTATTATAGTGATATTATGCTTAGTCTATTGTCTAATATAAACTAGACTTGCCACATGTCTTGTATTCTTGACAACACCATCAACTAGGCTAATTACATGGCAATTATTAAAGCTTAGTCATTAATCTACTTTAAGATTATATGGAAATAGTTGAAGGTTCACGTGGGTTGATGGATGATTCATCCAAATCCACTAACTCTTTAAAAACTTTTATTCAAAGTATAACACTTAAAACCTCTCATGCTTCTTTTAATTGTATCAAATGCTTTAAATGTTGTACCATGGTTATTCAATAAGCATTACTACATGAATCATAAGTATCTCCTTTTATTTTGTATCATATACATGCACTCTCTTTATAGACTCTCTTTATACATACTTTCACATAATTTATTATTATTTGTATAATTTTCAAAACAAGTACTATTTTATTAGTTACAATAAGTCATTTAACTATTTTCCAATTATTTTCAAGTAAACCAATTAAAATTATTTCCTATTACATTAACAATCATTTGAAAACTTTTAAAAAAATACTATATTATTTCTAGGCCCAAAATCTGGGTGTCACAATTATTATTATACTTTTTATATTATTATTTATTTATTTATCAAACTTTATTTATTTTTTGTTTATTTTCGTTTTTATACTGCTTATTTTTGAGTATTAATAATTTATTTTTTTAACCTTATTTTTTTATTGTTTATTTTTGTTTTTATATTGCTTATTTTTGTATATTAATAGTTTCTTTTTGTTGTTATTATTACTTTGTTTCTATTGTTAATTAACTAAGCTATATTGTTTATTACTTTTTTCATATTTTCTCTTGATAAGTCATTAAGGAAAAAACAATTTGTTTATCAAACAATTTTCGCTTTATTACTTATTTCATTATTGTTATATATATATTTTTTATATTATTATTTATTTATTTATTTATCAAGCCTTCTTTATTTGTTGTTTATTTTTGTTTTTATATTGCTTTTTTATATATTAATAATTTTTTTTTGTTGAACCTTATTTATTTGTTGTTTATTTTTGTTTTTTATTGCTTATTTTTGTATATTAATACTTTGTTTTTGTTGTTATTATTACTTTGTTTCTATTGTTAATTAACTAAGCTATATTGTTTATTACTTTTTTCATATTTTCACTTTAATAAGTCATTAAGGAGAAAACAATTTGTAAAATTGATCTAAACAAAAAGTTAACTTATATGGATTTAGCTAATTTTAACTTACGACTATTATTTTGTATTATAAGTAGTTGATATAAGTAAACAACTGTTAAAACAAGTTTTATTAAATGACGAATACAATAACGAAATCGAATAAGAAGATCCCGTCGCAAAGCGCGGGCACTTCACATCAAATGCTTTTAGTTTCTTTTAATTTATCTTTGTTCTTTTCTCCCATCTTGATTCTTTCACAATTATTTGGTTGAAAGACAACTATGAAAACAGGTTAGTAATGATGTTTTGAAGGGTTTAAAACAACATTGATGTAAGAAGATTAAACGGGAAATTCTTTCTTATTATTGCTAGACGATTCATCAGTTGCATCATCATCAGCCTCCATTGTTCGTTTTATGACTTCATTATTTCATTTTCACAATTTATGTATGATCATAATATGATTTCTACTCGACTTTGCTCATTAAACTCTTTTTTTCTTTTCTTTCATGTTTTGCAAATATTTGAAGCTATTTGGTTTCAATTATGCCGGTGATATTTGTGATGGATTTATTTTGGTTTTAATTATTGCATTTGGGGTTGGACATGAGTTAGTTTCATTATAGGTGTTTTAGCTTTTCACTATCTACAGTTCTACACGTGAAAGATAGTTGTATTAGCCATAACAAGAAAGATGAGTGTCTCAAGTTTCAACAATACTTTTGAAAATATGGGTATCATATATATTTCACAATCTTAAGAATACGTTAATTCTATTGTAACATTATTTTGAGTAATTGCATGTTATATATGTATATATAACATGGTGCTTGGAATGGGATGTTTGGATCTGGAATATGCATATGGCGATTTCGAAGCTTCAAGTTTTGAATACATAAAGTTTGTGTGTTTTGTTTTCTGATCTTTTATCGTGTTTTACTCTATTTGGTAGTAGTTTGTTTTAACTTATGAGTTGCATTATTAGTAATATAGTTTGACGTCTAACGATGAGTTTTCTCTCTCTCTGACTAGGAATAGCAAGGAATTGAACCAAACCGCTGCTAATTCTGTCTTTGGAGTTTGGCAGTTAGGTCAGTATTCTCATCGACACCAAGTTCATATATAGCTTTATTTGATCCGCTTATTCTTTTAGTAATGTAGTTTGGAGCCGAGTGTTGTATACGTATTCGAGGTAACGTCTGAAACCAATAGGTTTGAAATTTGTAATATGTGTTTTTGTAGTTGTGTATGATTATACTAGTAAGTATCATGATGCACAGCCCTCAAGATTCGTTACTTTTTTCAAATATCTCCATATACTCCCTCCATCCCATTTAAAATGTTCACTTTGACTTTGCACGTAGTTTTAGGATTCTCCACTAACTTCACTTTTTACCAATCAAATATTAAATCTACCCACTAAAGTTTTTTTTCATTGGTTAAATATCAAAGTGGACATTTATAATGGGACATCCCAAAATAGTAATGTGGACATTTCAAATGGGACGGAGGTAGTAGCTTTTATTTTGATATTGATTATATTATAGATAATGTATCTTCATGTATTTTAAAGTATACAATATAGTTGATAACATAAATTGGAAGATTAAATATTCGTGTAAACATAATTCTTAACCTACCACGATAAATTTAAGCACACGCTCAAGAGTATGAATACACTCCGTATATGATAAAACACTCAAGTACGTGCTTATTTGCATAAGTAAAAATAAACATATTACACGTACACAAATAAGTGTATATCTAATATATGTTCAATTAAATTTACATTGTCACCGAACTACCAGATTGTTGATGTGTTTTTATCGTATCATAATATTTAGTGAGATAGATCAAAATTAAGAGTATAAACTTTATAAACTACTTGGTATAGTGTAACATTTTAAGAGTATCAAAGTTGACGATGTCTCAATTTCTAAAAGTGTTAGGGATATTTTATCGTAACCCTAAAAAAGTATAATATGAGATAAATTGCATTTATATCATAAAAACATTATCTATTATAGTTACTTATATTATATTAATGTCATAAATCATATAGTATGTCATGTTTACTCTCAATATATGTTGAAGTGTTATACTTTACAAGTATCAAAAATGATAAGACATCATATATATTTTAAAGAGTGTTAAGGGTGTAAGTTTACAACATATATGATCGAAGAAGATTTTGAAGTAGGGTACGGTAAACATGCTTTGCAATAAATTTCAAGAACAACAAATGAGAAAAATGATGTATCATCAATCTTAAAATAAAGGCATAAGTAGTTAACATCTTTAGAATGTATGTATTGATCATACATAATTAATCATGTATGTTCAAGTTTTAAGATAATGATAATGAAATAAAATGATTTTTTATATTTGTTAATTAAGTACACATGTCAACCTAAAGAAAGCTTAGGTGTCAAGTCTTAAGAAGCTTAGGTGTCAAGTTTTAGAAGTATATATGATGTTTTTATTAAGTAATGATAAAGACGAGTTAAACATGAGTCAGTTTTTTATATTATAGCATTTGTCATAGATTAAGATTACATAATCGTGTTATGTTTAGTTTCAAGTTTGTACATGTTACATTTTCATTTGTGCTTTATTTGTTTATATTTAACCATTCATATAAAGGGTTGAACATTGTGAGTCGTCTATATTAAGAATCGTATACAAAATTTTGATTTGAGGATGTATTTTTTGAGATGGGCTAAAAAAGCTTGTTTTTTATTTGGGGTAAGTACGCGAAAATGTAATGAATTATTCTCTGACATTCATTGTATGTAACAAACTACTCTGACATTCATTGTATGTAACGAACTTCTAATTTCATTCATTGTATGTAACGAACTTGTATTTTGGGCGGATCAACGGTCCTAAGAACGCCACGTGTCGCCCTACATAATCAACACTTGGAAAAATCAAGGAAAATACTAGTTCGTTACATACAATGGAGAAAATTAGCAAGTTCGTTACATACAATGAATGTCAGAATAGTTCGTTACATACAATGAATATCAGAGCATAGTTCATTACATTTTCGTGCACTTACCCCTTTTTATTTTTATGAAAATGAAAAATTAAACATCATTAAATAATTAGATTTTCCCATTTTTTTTAAATATATATACTTGATACTTATTATATCCATCCCTAGTTAGGGTCGAATCTTACAATATTTCAGTGAAGTAAGGGATTCCAGATTTTCGATCTACAATCTCCGGCGAGGCAAAGACTTCATTCAACCATCAACTGCCGACAATGACGTCATCACCGTCGGCGATCGAAGATGAAGAATCATCTAACAACACTACATCTATTAAATTCGGTACCCCAGAAGCCCTTGAACACGTCCAAACCCTAACCGATGTCGGAGCAATGACGCGTCTTCATCACGAATGCATTGCGTATCAACCTAACCTAGATCTACAGCTCGAAAACATCTTAGCTCTCCGTCCAGATCTCGATAAACACCTCAATTTCCTCCAGAAATCAGCGGACGTATTGGAAATTGCGAAAGCGGAATCAGATCACATGCTATCGATTGTTGATTCGACCTGCATTCTCGCCGATCAGGTATCTGGTAAGGTTCGAGAACTCGATTTAGCTCAATGTCGAGTTAATGAAACTTTAAAGCGTATTGATGCGATTGTTGAGAGGTCTAGTTGTATTGATGGTGTACAAAATGCTTTAGAGAATGAGGATTATGAATCTGCTGCTAATTATGTGAAAACTTTTCTTGATATCGATAAAGATTATAAGGATTCTGGTCCGGATCAGAGAGAGATGTTGTTTAGTGCTAAGAAACAGCTGGAGACGATTGTTAGACGGAGGTTATCGGCTGCTGTGGATCAGCGAGATCATGCTACTGTTTTAAGGTTTATTCGGCTTTACTCGCCCTTAGCTTTAGAGGAAGAAGGATTGCAGGTGTATGTTAGTTATTTAAAGAAGGTTATATCGGTTAGATCTAGAGTTGAGTTTGAGCAATTGGTGGAGCTCATGGAGCAGAATCGGAATTCGGTTAATTTTGTTGCGTGTTTGACTAATTTGTTTAAGGATATTGTGGTTGCAATTGAAGAGAATGTAGAGATATTGAGGAGTTTGTGTGGAGAAGATGGAATTGTGTATGCAATTTGTGAGCTTCAAGAGGAGTGTGACTCTAGGGGTTCGTTGATCTTTAAAAAGTATATGGAGTTTCGTAAGTTGTCGAAATTGACATCTGAGATCAATTCGTATAATAGTGATTTGCTTTCTGGCGGGGAAGTGGAAGGGCCAGACCCAAGGGAAATTGAGTTGTTTCTTGAGGAAATATTGTCACTTACGCAGCTTGGTGAGGATTATACCGATTATATGGTTTCAAAGATAACTGAGCTAAGCGGAATTGATCCAGAATTGACTCCCCGAGCCACTAGAGCTTTTAGGAGTGGGAATTTTAGCAAAGTTGTTCAAGGCATAACTAGTTATTATGTGATCTTGGAGGGATTTTTCATGGTTGAAAATGTTAGGAAGGCTATTAAGATTGACGAGCATGTACAGGACAGCCTTACAACCTCCATGGTTGATGATGTGTTTTATGTCCTCCAGAGTTGCTATCGTAGGTCAATTTCTACGTCCAACGTTAATTCAGTTATTGCTGCATTGAGCACTGCTGTAAGTTTGCTTGCTGGTGAGTATAATGATGCCTTGCAGCAGAAAATGAGGGAGCCCAACCTTGGTGGAAAGTTGTTTTTGGGTGGTGTTGGAGTGCAGAAGACTGGAACCGACATTGCTACTGCCTTGAATAACATGGATGTTAGCAGCGATTATGCCCTGAAACTACGACATGAGATTGAAGAGCAATGTGCTAAGGTGAGTACTCATCATTCAAACCTTGTTCACTACTTTTTTTCATGCTTATACTGAAGTTACGCTAAACATTTTCCTCATGCCAGTCCACCAACTGAGCTCTGTGAAAGTATAACTTTTGGTTTGAATCTATATGACTTAAAATTTGGTGTATAAAAGTAGTCCCTAATATGGTACTTAGGGTGTGCTTGGTTGGAGGTATTAGGGAGTTAGAAATGGTATTGATTACCCTTGAGTATGCTTGGTTAAAGGAAATATAATCAATCGTTATAGAGTTTGGGCCATTGGAGCATTCCCCACTAATTTGGGAGGAATGGGAATATTAGCTGTAACCGTCCTGCTCTCTTCACCCCTATCTTCAGTCCTCTTTCTATTTATTTTATTTTTTTTCATTTTTTTACCATCACCAAATCAATATTGATGACATATGCTCTCTGATCTTTGTCCACTTTATTTATTCTTTCCCATGAATATGTTTTCCCAAACAAATCAACAAAACAATTTTCCCATTCATGTATGTACGTGAAAGCTCATATGTATCAATCTCTTATTTTTGTTGTAATACCACATGTAATTGAAAATTTTTCGTTTATTGATTTTTTTCCTGTAATATTATTTCAATAATTGTGTACAAGTTACTTGGTACGATTGTTGATAATTAATTTTTCGGATTAAATTTAAATCATCTTTTAGTTAAGGTTTGTACCAAAAAATTGAATAAAAAAGATTAGAATAAGTTTAAAGAAAAATAAGAGAATTTGCATCTTTATATTTGTTGTATAGTTTCTTGAACCAAGCACTTTCAAAGATAATGATAATTGTTATTCATTCCCTTAGTATTCCCATTACTATTCCCATTGCCATTCCCCAAAGTGAACCAAGCATGCCCTTAGTCTTACTTGAGGCACATCTACGTACTTCCCTCTAATGTAGTCCCTAATATGCTGACAATTGACACCTTTTAAAAATACTTCTTCTCATAAGAAATTATTATAGTTATATCATCAGAAATAGAATGCCTGGTATGAAGCTGGCTACTGAGCATGAAGAGTCTTGCATCACGGTTCATATTATTATATACTGAAATGTCCATCAATGAATCCCTTCACTGATTACTTTAGCAAAAGCATATGGAACTTGTTCCTACTCACTGTGCAAACTGCTCAAAAACCTTTTATTATGCCATTAATTGAAGCTGACACTCCTGAATCTAATGTTGAACCTTCATGATAGCTTATAACCCAATAGATATCATAATTATGCTTGAGTACATGTGCTTCACTTTGAACTGAAAATCAAGTTATACCTGTTATCACATATTCAATTTCAATGTTAAGCATTGGTATTTGGTAATAAATTGATATGTGTTTGTTCTCGTCATCTGTCCAATATGGTACCTATTCAGCTTCATGCTTGCCTATATCGTGACAAAGTTGCTTAATCAATTCCTTAAATATGAAGTCCTGTATTATTTTCTTTCTGGTATCTGAATCTTCAAACTTCTGCATTCAAATTTCTATAAATTTCTGTGGAGTTATCACTGGAGTCTCCAATATGTTGGTTCATTTTATTGTTGATATAAGACACGTAATAGAAAACACATAGAACCTGATCGAGATGTCGAAGGGATGACGTAGATTGAGATGAGGGACGAGTTAGCAGATCTTAATACTTTCTGGTGATACCATATTTGTTTTAGGTTTCAAATAAGATCATACTTTTTCAGTTTCTGATAAGTAAGGGGGTTTAACCTCTGAAAAAGGAAACAAGCCTGCTGAATTTCAAAACGTCTGACTTGGCCAGGGTTTAACCTCAAGTAAATTCAGCCCTTAAAGCAAAAAAGAAACAGTACCCTTTTTTTAATAAGATACTTTAGATCCTGTTGATCTTGAACACAATTGATGATTGTAATTGTTAGGCTTTGCATATTGAAAAACTGGTCCAACAAGTTCAATCAACACTGTGTTCAGTGGGTCGGTTTGTCCTTGACTTATTTCCTTTTTTCACTTGAGTATTAAATTAACTAATATATCAAGCTTAAACATGAAATCTAATATTTATGTCTGAAGAGAGTATGATTAAATAGCACCAACGTCTTATTTATTACTAGTAAAGATAATATTGAAATTTATTGTATATTACTAAAGAGGCCATTTGGCCTATCTAGCACAGTGTGGGACTGTGGGCACAAGAATGATTTTCCTTTGTACTTTTTGTTGATCCGTAGTACTTTCATATAGTTTTCCTTGCAGAGACAAGCGACAGGTGATGCTTTTGAAGTGTGGATCTTGGAAAACATGTATTTAACTTATTTTGTGGTGGATATCAGCAGCAAAATGCTAGATAACTTGTTCTTGTGGCCTTAATGAATTAAAAGTTCAAACTGCTACTTTTACAGTGCGATTGATAGTACATAGTCGCCTTCTTAATTACAACCAATCAACATGATTGAAATTTAGAATGGAATTTGTCTGCTAAGGTCTAATCTTTCTCATTTGCTTGCCCCCGTAACGAAATGTTATATGCTTACACATTGCATTATCCAATCCCATTTAAATAGCTGTTCGTATTGTCGATCCTTATATGAATAATTATTCACAAAATCTATGCTATTTCCGTTATCTAATCTTGAATAAATTGATAAGGCAGTTTTATGATTAAGATATATACTATGGGTGACTTTTCGACCAGTTTAACCATCTTCTCTTTTCCCTCAACCATTTTCTTTTATTTTAGCTGTTTGACCCATTAGAGTCAGTTCATAACCCAAACTGAACCATTCATAAGTGAATGGGTCGATTTTGCCACCTATATGCACAAATATCATCTTTTAAAACTAGTCTTAACACAATAAGGAGGCATCAGTATGAAATAGTTATCTAACGTAATTGGTTTAATCAGGTATTTCCTGCTCCAGCTGATAGAGAAAGGATCAAGTCGTGTCTATCTGAGTTGGGAGAGATGAGCAACGGTTTCAAGAAAGCGTTAGTTGCTGGGTTGGAGCAGCTTGTGGGTACTGTGACACACCGAATCCGACCCGTCTTAGACAGTGTAGCAACTGTCAGTTACGAACTCTCTGAGGCAGAATATGCAGAAAACGAGGTTAATGACCCTTGGGTCCAGAGACTTCTTCATGCTGTTGAGACTAACACTGGATGGCTCCAGCCTTTAATGACAGGCAACAACTACGACTCATTTGTTCATTTAGTGATTGACTTTATTGTAAAAAGGCTTGAGGTTATCATGATGCAAAAAAGATTTAGTCAGCTTGGAGGCCTGCAACTGGACCGAGATGTGAGAGCTCTTGTGAGTCATTTCTCTGGCATGACACAACGGACTGTTAGGGATAAGTTTGCTCGGTTAACACAAATGGCGACAATTCTCAACTTGGAAAAGGTGTCTGAGATTTTGGACTTCTGGGGTGAAAATTCAGGACCCATGACATGGAGACTGACTCCAGCTGAGGTGAGGAGAGTTTTGGGTATGAGGGTTGATTTCAAACCAGAGGCCATAGCCGCTCTTAAGTTTTAATTATGGGTTTCTAAAGATATTCAATTCAATATGTAACAGTGGATACGTTTTTATATCTTGTTTTAGTATTATAGTTTGGCCCATTTATTTTTGTTAAAAAGTTGGAATCTCTTTACAGTCTAAAGAAATATGATATGGAGTTTTGTACTGTAGTATTATTTGCTTATTCAACTGTTTCAAATATGAGTAATTCAGGACCCAAGAGGCTGTCACAGAATATCGAGTGCTTGGTCCTACAATTAGTGTTTGTTCATGGCTGGAGCTGCGTCCACTTACAAATCATAAGCATCAGGTATGAACCATGTTGCAGCTCTTTTCATTGTCCTGAATTTCAATTTACTGATATCATACTTACAAATAACCAAAGCCGTTGCTTGGATGTGCTTTTAAATGTGATTCAATGTCTTTGAATATTTACAGTAACATAATAAGCTGTACTTGTAGTAGAAGATGGAAATTGGATGTCTTATGTTTTTCGAAGTTGTATAATCAGATAGTCAGATGTTAGATTGTTTGCCTAATATTGATTAAATAGGTAAGTTTCTTGTATGCTTAGATAATCTGTTTTGTTGCAGCTAGTATGAATTTTGATTAAACTGATTGTCTGATTGATGATCAGATAACTAAATGTTTCAATGTTTGTGGAAAAGAAGATGTTTTGTGAATTTAAGTAGAAGTCCTAGAATTTGGTTTATAAGAAGGGTAGATAGGTAGTTTCCAAAACTGATTATCTGACCCGTCAATAATCAGATGTCCAATAGGCCGAATTTATTCATCCAAACATCAGAAACTGATTATTGAAATTTCAACTCATAATAATGAGTTTCATATCAAACACCCTTTAAGTCCAAGATTTTATGAACTATGTAACATCTATGATCTTCCCAAGTTGCATATACTTTTATCTGAATTCTGGAGTTAGTAATATCAAATATGAATCATTGATGTCATATGTAATTTCATATTAGATCCGGGTGCACTGTGCTGAAGCTCTTGGTACGCCGATAGTCAGCGACTACAAGTATGGTTGGTTTGTGCACAGCAGATGGAAGCAAATGCCGAGAACCGATTATGAGCCGACAAGCGGGGAACCCTACAAGATGAGAAGGCTTGAAGGGTTGGATGTTCAGAAAGGAAGTGTATTATCAAAAGTTCCTTTGCTGCATTTGCATTGCAGGGAGCTTGTAATCCCTAATGTTGCTAAGCATCTTGAGGTCCACAAAACAACAAATTCTAAAAACAAGTTGAAGCCAGATGTGCTAAGATTTGTGGCATCAATGCCTTCACACATGAAGATTAGTTGGAATCTCATGTCATCTTACTTGGTTTGACTTTTGATTCTATATACAAAATATCTTAAGACCTTAGATGTTGACTATATATAAACTTATTATTAAAGATTATGGTAATAATTTGTTCAAATGTAACCTTCACAAACATTTTGACCTCATACACTTTAACTACCATTCGTTTCATAATTCTGTATCATGTCACATGGTTTATATGTATACACCCAACATTTTTGACAAATCTGGTATTCAAAGCTTGACATTTACAATAGATTATTCAGATCTTTGATGTGTTTATTATCACCCAGATTACAAATATATGTAATTCTTCTGTATGCAGATCTTATGACTTTATGTTTTATTAATTCTAAAAATATATGAGTGAATCTGACACTTCCAAGAGAAAAGTGGGATTGCAGTTTACTTGTAGAGGCCTAGAGGGAGGGAGGGAGGGAGGTTTTGCCACATACTTGGAAGTGTACCTGTCATACTTCATGCTTACTCTTTAATAGTAGGTTTAATCATCTTATCTAAAGTTAACCATGAAATTAAACAAACAGGAAATATATTCATCATAATTTCATATACAGTGTTTTTAATCAATACGTTCTGAAAACTTGACGAGAGTCATAAATTTTTTACTTTAAAAGCAACCTAGCTCTGATGACTAACTTTTATTTCTATTCTTATTTTTGTAGTTTAAAGTAAATTTTTTAATATATAAACTAGTACGTTAAAATTAACGAGCCTATAATCTAGTCTAGAGATATGTGAGGAACCAACAATCACGAGGTTTTGGTATTTCAAATCCAATGAGGGACAATTATACTATGTGAGATGAGATAGATTATAAGGTTTCCGTTTTAATGATAATATAAAACCTCAAAACTAAGAAAGAAAATCATGAAATAAAAGATGAACGACTTTTTATTTAGAGAAATGATTAGTTCACAAAATATTTACAAAATTATGCTTACAAAATGACATGTACCAATAAAATGAAGAGAGAGAAGTATGAGAGAGAAAATAGAAAGTGATTTGATTGGTTGAATCCACTTGCCATCTCATTTTGTGAAAATTTCTTTGTAAAATTTATGTGAATGATGTATTGCTCTTTTATTTATGTAAAATCGACGGTAGTTGTCTCTATCTAACCATTTAATCTACTATTGGATCTAAGTTCGAGTGTTATCCATAAATTATATGTTTAGTTAACCATGCATGATTCGATTATGGCACCAAAAGAATTTGCAAGTTTCCTCCCAATTTTTGACTAACCCATATTAAAATTTGAAAAAAGAAAAAAAGAAAAAAAGTTGTAAGATTCTAGAGTGTTTAGTGTCTAAAGTTCAATGAGATGGAGATACTAAAAAGAACATGATAGTGTATTAAATAGTTTTAAAGACATACCGTAATTTCAAAAATTGTATTAAAATAATCTAGCAGTTAATAAAAAGAGAAACATTATACTCTATCCGTCCGTTCCAAAATACATATTTACATAGTATTTAGGGAAAAGTGAATATGGGGTTGTCATACATACGAGTTAGATTTGAAACCCATCAAAACTACGTAGTTTTGATTTAAACTAAATTACCCATTCTCTATGTTTTCTATCCAACTTTTTTACAATTTCACGTCATTAACTTTCACAATTAATTATTCGGCTACGTACCACATTTTATAATGACTAGGAACACTTATAATATAAGGTCATTAAAATGATGAATCGTAGTAAATTAAATGAGACAAATAATAATAGTCCCATCGATTAAATGCTAAAAAACTAATATATAAAATCTAAAATCGTAATGAGGTCTTTGAAAATGGATTTGTATAACACCCCATCATTTAGAATCATATATTTTTTTTAACATAATATACCGGAAGCGCAAATCTAATCAAACATTTATAATTTACATTATATAACATACACATCTAATCAATCTATATCGAATCATAGTTTATCAGTTTGGGTGTTATGTAATTCCAAAGACAACACTGATTTATTCAAATCAGATATCAGAGTAAACATCCAGTCGTCAAACATTCCATCCAGTCAAACGTTTCTTGCCCAACCCATTACATAATCGTAACCTGCAAGAAGTAGTAGGGTGGTGGGCAGGGGCGGTGCTAGTTACGGGGGGGGGGGGGGGGGGGGGGGGGGGGGGGGGGGGGGGGGGGAGGGTGGTCAGATGCCCTCTATGGCCCAACAAATTGCAAGGTAAATTAATCAATTTTTAAGACTCTGGCCCAACAAATTGCAAGGTAAATTAATCAATTTTTAAGACTCTGCCCTCAGCCCAATAACAGTTTAGCCCCCATCCCAAATATAATTGAGCCCCCAGCCCAACATGATCAAGCGTCCAGCATCCTTCATTAGAAGGAAAAAAAAATAAGATTGGTAATCCCAATTAGATATATGTTGTGCTTAAAAAACTCTTTTTATTTTGTCTGTATTATCTATTCGTTGCAGACTTCATGTATACGGCAAACGGCATAAAGCAATTTTGATCAATTCTACTTCATCTTTAATCTCAAATCAAGGTTAACAATGTGAATCGTTAAATACTCTCTAACTTTCACATTATCTCAGTTTGCTTGCTACATCTAATTCTCAAGTCTCAACAATTTTTTTCACGATTTAAATCACGTAATTTATTCACTCAATTAATTTAGGTTTGCAAAATTCATGCTATATATGAGATATAATGTTAGAATCATGTTGTTCTAGTTGTCATATGTTCTAATTCTTGCCACATTTGTTATTTTATGTTTTGACTTGTAACTTGTTTAATTTTCTCATATTCACTTATTAATATCAGTAGCTTTTATTGTTGTTTTCTTCTTCTTATTATTTTTTGTTTTGTTTTTGCTTTTATGTATTTTCTGATTTAGTAATGTCTTATTTGTCAATATATGATAATATGTTGTTGTTATTGATAGATATGGAAAACATTCTCAGACGAAAAGAATCATCTTCTTCGACGCCTATTAATGTAGTTGAAATGGATGATCTTCCATGGGATCCGTATGATAGGCCAATGATTTTGCAATATAACCCTATTCAAAGAGATGAGATAAGGAGACAATATTGGCTTAGAGGACCTTGTCAACCACGCGGTCATGATTTTCCAAGAACGAAGGGAGGAAGAGCTTTTGTCAAAGCTTGGTTCGATAAATATAGTAATTGGATAGAGTATATTGTTAAGGCGGATAAAGCCTTTTGCTTGTGTTGCTACTTATCTAGAGATCATATTGGACACCAAGGTGGTAATGAGGCATTTGTGACGGAAGGGTCTAATTTGCGCAATCGTATTGGGGAGGAGTTTTTGAATGCCTGTGTAATATCTGCAATTGAAAGAGAAACGCTTGCCAATGTTAAGGATGAAGATGTAATTCAGCGATTCCAAAAGATGCGTTTTCGTAAAGGAAAAGTGTAGGATGTAATTTGTTTAACATACTAAAACTAAACAAAAGAAGTTTTTTGTAATTTAACTACTTTTTGGCTGTATTTTTGCTGCTGTAATGATGCTGATCTGGTATATTTATAGCCTATATTTTAATGTTGTAAATTAGTAGTTTTGGTGCTGTTTCTTGCTGCTGATTAGATATATATATATATATATATATATATATATATATATATATATATATACCCTATATTTATTGCTGTAATTTAGTCGTTTTGGTGCTGTTTCGGTGATGATTAATTGTTGGTTTGGTGCTGCTTTTAGCTACTGTTTTTTTACAGTTTTGTTGCTGTTTGAGTGCTGTCTTGTTGCTGCAGTTTGCTGCCATTTTAGAGGCTGTTTTGGTGCCAATTATAGCTGCTGTTTGGTGCCATTTTAGCTGCTGTTTTGGTGCTTCAAGTGTGCGGTTTTGCTGTTGTTTAAGCGTTATAGGTATGTATCTCTTTTGTTAGGGTAAAATGTAGTTTTTGATGTTTTTGCTTATCATTTTTTGGTTTTCATTTTAGACTGCAATTTTTATTGCAATTTTTTTCGCCCCCCTTAACACAAATTCCTGAATCCGCCACTGGTACTGGTGGGGTTAGCATATCGCTAAGTGAGTGAATAAATAATCAACAGTCTAACTTAGTATAACAAATCTGTTTACAGCAAAGCATCGTAAACACATAACAACCCTGTTTACCACAACAGGCTCATCATCACATCATCTCATAATCATCACATAATCGCAATGAGGATCGGCGGTTCCTGATACGGATCTCATGCCCTCATGGTGGGCAGGAACCCTTCGGATTCACTGCAGGCCAATACAGTGAATCACCGATAACTTAAAGCTATTCTCATCCAAATAAGGTTCCTATGAACGATATGTACAAGGAACCCTCCATCGTCAACAATAGCAATAAGTCCAGCATCATACTGACCTCATTCATAGTGCCCAAGGCCATATATCAAATCATCACATAGGCCATAATATTCATGGCTTCATATCAAACTAAGTAGTCTATCAAACAACAATTACTTCATGGCATACTAAACAGTCTATCAAAGCAGTAAACTACGTTTACCCGTTGTAACCAAAATTGTTACAACTAAATCACACTGAGGGTTACAGATCCACTCACCGTTACCTCAACCGCAAGCTCAGAAGTCTAAAATTACTGAGCCTTCACACAATCAGAGAATAAAACAGAATAACAAGTCAGCACTTCAGTCATAACAATAAACTTATGTTATTGTCAAATAACATATTGCAGGACATAATAGTCAACTACATAATTACCAAGTTATAATATTAATTATAACTACTCATTTCATAATGTACAACTTAAGTCAAATATTAATCATAAGCATACAACTTAACAAAGATCATTATAATTATTAAAGTCTTGTTCTTAAAACTTTAACCCCATCTCCCCATTGCCAGCCAGTTATCCGCCGGATAGGAGGGTACCCGCCGGATACAATCAAAGCCAAAAACTCAAGTCCAACTGCGGCTCAAAATTACACATAAGCTACCCGCCGGATTTATTTTACCTGCCGGATTCCCATTGAACTAACCTATCCGCCGGGTACGGGTCATACCCGCCGGATTGACATCAAACCTGACTACCCGCCGGATACGGGTCATACCCGCTGGGTAAACCCTTCGTCCCAGACCTGTGCGATCTGCTAAAAACCCAGATCCAAGAACTCTAACCCAATCTCAAAAACTCAGTTTCTGGTGACTCTAATACGTTAATTACTTTTAGCAAGCATCATATATCATCACATAACACATCCTAAACTTCAATTTCATGCCACAATCAATAATCATTAAATTTATAACTTTGATAAACAATAACTAATTAACTTACAAGTTTATAGGATTTAGATGAAGATGATGATGTTATTCAACTCAATTCACAGCTCAAAATCACAGCAAAGTTTAATTCAAATTTGAGTTTTTGTTCTTAGGTTTGATTTCAAAGGAAAGGGTTTAATAAAACTCAGTGAGTTTGAGAAATAAAAAGGAAATAGGTCGGCCTCATTTTTCAACCGACTTCAAATATTTGTATAATTTAATACCCCTTCTAAACCTATTGTCTGGAACCCGAAAACCATTTGCGATTCCAAATATTTTATTTTTCTGACAATTTTAAAACAATTAATATTTCACTAGTCACAATAAGTCCTTAGACTCGTTTACCTATTATTTTCCAGGTAAATCAAACAATACTATTTCCTAACAAATTAAATAATTATTTCAAGTCAGGAAATATATCATAAACTACTAGGCCCAAAAACGGATGTTACAAATCTCTCCCCCTTAAAGAGATTTCATCCTCGAAATCTGTTCACTACAGATAACTTAGAGTGTCATACTTACATATTCGTTACCTTTCAATGTAATAACTTGACGTACATTGTCCCTTTTGAACAACTTATAATAATAATTACATATTTCGATTCTTTCCACATTCACATATACCCAAAGGTACATGATTCTATCTTTTCCCACGCACATATACTGTGCATAAACCCTATTTTCATTCATAAAACGACCATTTATCTTCATCGTTCCATATAATTTCTTTAGAACACATAATTATTTAAATAAGTGAGACTCATAACCATTTCTAAAATCCTTACAACCAGAAGCTAGCAATATGCCAGAATCTTTGGCCAATCTCCATTAAACAACAACAACAACAATAGCAATAACAACATCAACAGTAGTAGTGGTTATAAAACCACAATGCACACATGTAGGAATGAATTTTAAATTCATATCATAACTAGCAACCAAGCTAGTATCTACATATCATCTTAAGTGGTGAAACATTAGGAATCTTACTTTTACAACTAGTTATCACAAAATCAATTCATCATTTCAAATACTCCCTGATCATATGAAACCTCTTGCTTACAAGTAATCTGGAATGACATCACATAAACACATATTAATAAGTAAGGTAGAGGTCAAACTCCATAGATAAAACCATAACAATCTCAATACTTAGCATCAAATTCCATTGAATAGAAGCCAAGTCTACATCAACTAGTACTTTGCTAAATCAGCACAAGTACTACAACCTCGTAATGTGCTATTCAAGCACATATTCAACAGTATCAACATCATATTTTCCAATTAAATTGACCTCTACATTAGCTTATTTCACATCGTAACTATTTCTAGTTACAATTTATCATTTCATCTTGTCATCAAGTATATAAGAATATACCTAATTTCACATATCTCTATAATAATAGAAACATAATCATCATTTTCCATATTTCAACTATTACTTTCATAGTATTTCACCTTTCCTTATCAGCGTATTTCAAATTAAGTCTCTCAAATAGGCTATCCAGGCTGTCAAAACCTTTACTAAGCCTTTAACATCATAAACCACTAAACACATATCCATACCAATAGGTAATGGAATCGATTACAAGGCAAAGACTTTATATATATATCTCATCATATCATAACTATCTTTTTAGGATATTTCAGTTCTCTCCCCCTTAGGACTCATGTTATCACTCTTCTTACAAACCATATTCCTTAAATCATTGATTTAACAATGAAAGTTGGACAAAATTTCGTGCACAATTCAGTTTTAATATAATTATACATAACAGAATGTAAATCATCCTACAAGAAAACTAAATTCAATATTCTAACAAACATCAAAACGCATCACGATTATTTATAAATCGTGTCCCAATCCAATTAAAGTCGCGTGACAGTTCTATACAATCGCTTTACGACTACATACCTGTATAGGTTCATCAAAACAGTTCTAACATACAAACTTTGCATACGCGCAAGCTATAACTCGATAACATTTAAGGCATGAAAATTTCACAAACATCTTTCTTATCTCATAACAAAAATCTCCTTTTTAAACCCTTTCAGTTGACAACTCATATCGCAAACCGTATGCTCATGAGTTTCAAGCTTTTACACACACTTTCAACACACTAAACAACTTAAAACAATTAACCAAGGTTCCATAACCTTGAACAAACTCAATTAACTCACTTGAGTCATAAATGACAATTTTCGACATTATTTAATCAATTTGAAAATTTCAACCTCATTTCAAATAAAATACTACTAGATTTCAGTCCTATTTGACTGTTTCAACACTGTTGACTATTTGTCAACTTCATATTTAACTAACTAATCTACAATATTTCTAACCACTTTTTCCACAAGTTTTACCCGAATAAATTCAATCATAATTAAATGATTTCATATCCTTTCTATACACACATACACGAAACTCTTATTTCACAGCTTGACTTTCAAGGTCAACATATCACAACATTAATACTATATTATGTTTAACTTCTATTCATATTCTTTTTTATAAACATAGTCAACAATACTATTGGCCCATTTAACCATAATGGAACCAATACATTGCAACCTTAGCACATTATAATCCTAGGGCATATTAATAACTCATTTCTCTTATCATAGACACGTATCATCATGTCAACACTTTATATTTTAGGTCTAGCCTCAAACATTGACTTTAATCAATGCATTCAATAATACTAACGACTCCTTTCAATGATAGAATCAACATATCTCAATCTCGGCTTAATACAAGCCATACACACAATAGTGATCCGTCCGGACACTATACGACCCACTAATGGGTAATCCACCCAATTAGTCAACAACCACCTATTTAACAAAAATCAACTTGTTATATATATATACATATCATCATAACTTTTAACAATAACAAGTATTATATATACTTGCAAATTTAAAGTCACAAAGTATCACAATCTTATCAAGGACTTCTTTCACATAAAGCAACTATTAAATAGTTTAGCCCAGTTTCATATTCAAATTCCCCAATCACATTAAATTTCTTTGATACTTGGTAACCTCAACAAGTTCATGTGACATAACATAATGTAACAACGGTGATCAGGCGTTGCGAGATTATGTTTTTCACACTTCCTTCTCAGGTTACTTCATATCATCAATCTTTAATGTAATTTCTTTTATATACCCACAGAGCATAATAGCTTAGCAAGAACTAATACATCCCTTCAAAACATCTTTTCCACATAATTTCTATAGAAAATTACTTCATATCATAAATCATCAATGTGATTTCCTTTCAATTAAACACATACCAAACAACACCATGGTCCAAACAACACCATACTTAATCCACTTTACATATGTAGTTATTTCACATATACACATAACATCTTTTAGTATGTATCTATTCCATTAGAATTTCATTTCAGCAATTAACATAAATCAATATCCTTGTCCATCTAAAACTCTAAACATATGTTAGTTACTATCATAATTTCAGCATATGATACCTTATCCAGTACTAATACCATCATAACATCATGTACTATGTCATGTACATATACTTAGACATCGACAATCAGTACAAAGTACAGTATCAATTACCAAATACTTTATTAACATTACGTGCACTTTCATGCACGTGTTCAATAATAATTAACTTACTGGCTAAAACAGCCTCATATGGTTGATTTACTCGAAATCATTAACTCTACATAATCAAGTAATCCCGAGTACATGATTAACATCATCATTTGGCATTTCTACTTGCCTCTAATCACATAACAACTAGCCGCATCTTAATAACATATAGGATCATGTCATTATTTGCGTCATTAATTCGACATTTACATATAGGGGTGAGCATTTGTACCCGAATCCCGATCCCGTACCGGTATCGTACTGAACCGGTACCGTACCGTTTTAAATGGTCCGGTATTTGGTACTCACTTTAGGGCAAAAAAATAACCGGTACCAACCGGTTCGGTACCGGTATTTTACCACTTTTTCCGCTTTCGTACCATATCCGAAATATATATGTTTTTATTTGTTATAGGTCGTATGTTCTTTCTATAGTTTAAAAATATTTATTTGAAACCTCATTTCTATGATCATATAATATGTCTATGAATATAAAAATGATATTTTTTGGGTAATTAAGAAGTATAAAAAATAGAGTTAGACTCTCACGTATGAATACAATTGTAATTTTATAGAATTCTTGCAAGCTAATACTCTTTGCTACACAAACAATCACGTTTTTAGCACCCTAGTTAAATCGGATTCCAAACATATTGCTTGTTAATATAAAGGTAAGGATCGTGAGTTGTGTCATTACCAAATCACTTAACATGGTACAATAACGTCGTTGTATATATTTTTCTTCGTCAATATTCATCTATGTCACTTAACGATGTTTTTATTTATTTGAGATTCATTAATATTTATCTTCTTTGAATTTTATCGAGTACAAAATACGTAGATATAATATTCCACTATTTTTTGGTACCAAAGCGGTATAGTACCACTTTTACCCGGACCGGTACCGGAACCGTACCGGTACCGGAACCGTACCGGTACCTTACCGCTTTAAACAGTCCGATATTCGGTACTCACTTTAGGGACAAAAAATAACCGTTCCGTACCATGCTCACCCCTATTTACATATCATTTCTAATTTACATTTGACCCAGAAGACATACCTTGTCTTCAATCAAATAACCCATATCATATTCTATGTATTTCATAAACATATACACATTTATTTATTTCATCTGTTTGACCATAGTCAAAACATATTCTCTAACCACCTATCCTTCCAAGAGCAATTATACTCTAGTCAAATATCACATATTTCATTAACAATGATTTGTAATCACACCTTGCATTCAACATACCATAATCATGTTACCAATTTCACACTTTATATCAATATTGTAGACACCTTTAAGTTCAAACAATATCAATGTTAATCCTTATTCAACACTTTGTCTACTCAATTCAACACATAGTCTGCATTTTCAAGTTCATTCAGCACTAATCAGGACGCTAAACGTCTCATTTAATATTTCTATCACTGAATCAACATGTAACAATCATTAATGACTCATTACTGGGGAATCATATCAGTCTGACTCAAATCAACTTTACCACTAATCATCATAGCAAAATAAGCAATTCAAGTGAATGTAAATCTAGGAAAGTTTATTGTGGATTACCTGATTCTCTTCAATCAATAATATTGCTGAGAGTACTAGTCAACACTCACATCCTGCCATCTCTGTATCTCAAACAACATCTCACAAGTTGTTAAACGTTAGCACATAACATACTAACCAATTCTCATACAACAACCAAATCCCACACTCTGGAATGTTTGACTTAACTCAATTTCAGATTTGGGATTGAACATTACCAATGTCCAATTCACCCAAAACTAGGCTCTGATACCAACTTATAACACCCCATCATTTAGAATCATTTTTTTTAACATAATATACCGGAAGCGCAAATCTAATCAAACATTTATAATTTACATTATATAACATACACATCTAATCAATCTATATCGAATCATAGTTTATCAGTTTGGGTGTTATGTAATTCCAAAGACAACACTGATTTATTCAAATCAGATATCAGAGTAAACATCCAGTCGTCAAACATTTCATCCAGTCAAACGCTTCTTGCCCAACCCATTACATAATCATAACCTGCAAGAAGTAGTAGGGTGGTGGGGTTAGCATATCGCTAAGTGAGTGAATAAATAATCAACAGTCCATCTTAGTATAACAAATCTGTTTACAGCAAAGCATCGTAAACACATAACAACCCTGTTTACCACAACAGGCTCATCATCACATCATCTCATAATCATCACATAATCGCAATGAGGATCGGCGGTTCCTGATACGGATCTCATGCCCTCATGGTGGGCAGGAACCCTTCGGATTCACTGCAGGCCAATACAGTGAATCACCGATAACTTAATGCTATTCTCATCCAAATAAGGTTCCTATGAACAATATGTACAAGGAACCCTCCATCGTCAACAATAGCAATAAGTCCAGCATCATACTGACCTCATTCATAGTGCCCAAGGCCATATATCAAATCATCACATAGGCCATAATATTCATGGCTTCATATCAGACTAAGTAGTCTATCAAACAACAATTACATCATGGCATACTAAACAGTCTATCAAAGCAGTAAACTACGTTTACCCGTTGTAACCAAAATTGTTACAACTAAATCACACTTAGGGTTACAGATCCACTCACCGTTACCTCAGCTGCAAGCTCGAAAGTCTAATATTACCGAGCCTTCACACAATCTGAGAATAAAACAGAATAACAAGTCAGTACTTCAGTCATAACAATAAACTTATGTTATAGTCAAATAACATATTGCAGGACATAATAGTCAATTACATAATTACCAAGTTATAATATTAATTATAACTACTCATTTCATAATGTACAACTTAAGTCAAATATTAATCATAAGCATACAACTTAACAAAGATCATTATAATTATTAAAGTCTTGTTCTTAAAACTTTAACCCCCATCTCCCCATTGCCAGCCAGTTATCCGCCGGATAGGAGGGTACCCGCCGGATACAATCAAAGCAAAAAACTCAAGTCCAACTGTGGCTCAAAATTACACATAAGCTACCCGCCGGATTTATTTTACCCGCCGGATTCCCATTGAACTAACCTATCCGCCGGGTACGGGTCATACCCGCCGGATTGACATCAAACCTGACTACCCGCCGGATACGGGTCATACCCGCTGGGTAAACCCTTCGTCCCAGACCTGTGCGATCTGCTAAAAACCCAGATCCGAGAACTCTAACCCAATCTCAAAAACTCAATTTCTGGTGACTCTAATACGTTAATTACTTCTAGCAAGCATCATATATCATCACATAACACATCCTAAACTTCAATTTCATGCCACAATCAATAATCATCAAATTTATAACTTTGATAAACAATAACTAATTAACTTACAAGTTTATAGGATTTAGATGAAGATGATGATGTTATTCAACTCAATTCACAGCTCAAAATCACAGCAAAGTTTGATTCAAATTTGGGTTTTTGTTCTTAGGTTTGATTTCAAAGGAAAGGGTTTAATAAAACTCAGTGAGTTTGAGAAATAAAAAGGAAATAGGTGGGCCTCATTTTTCAACCGACCTCAAATATTGGTATAATTTAATACCCCTTCTAAACCTATTGTCTGGAATCCGAAAACCATTTGCGATTCCAAATATTTTATTGTTCCGACAACTTTATTAATTTAAAACAATTAATATTTCACTAGTCACAATAAGTCCTTAGACTCGTTTACCTATTATTTTCCAGGTAAATCAAACAATACTATTTCCTAACAAATTAAATAATTATTTCAAGTCAGGAAATATATCATAAACTACTAGGCCAAAAAACGGATGTTACAATTTGACCGACTGATTAAGTTGAACCTATTTTGATTCTTTGCTGCTCTTTAATAATTAAACATGATCTCCAGATTTGATTTAAATTGGAACGACATTTACAACCTCATATTCATGTTGGTTTAGAGTGGATTTAATCAAAACTACGTAGTTTTGATAGGTTTCGCATGTAAGTTGCATATGTGACAAACTCCAACTATTTATATCCGTCTCAAAATAATTGCCCACTTCCCATATTCCCCTCATTTATTGTTTTCAATAATTTATTTCTTAAATAAATTCAGTAAAGCTTATCTTAAATATAAGGATAAAATTGACAACATTTACTCAACATATTTCAATCCCAACAAAAAAATGTTAGTTGAACATTTTTTGTGAGACAAAGAGAGTATAGGATATTAGTTCCAAACTAGTTAGCACACCACCTCGATTCACCACATACAACCAGCGTAGTAAGACATGGATTGTCCATGAACGATGACATCACCCCTCTTCCATACCCAATGCTATAAGAGTTTACGCTACTAAAATCCACCACTTTCGTCACATCAGCATCATATCTTTTTTGTTTTATTTTTTCTACAAAGCATTTTCTTCACTTTTCTCTATTATCAAAACTTCACAGCATTGAACTTAATACAATTTTATTAATTGGCACATCATTGAACGATATTACTCTAAGAGCATGAATATTTAAAAGGAAAGTATAATGCATGATCCACCAAACTAAGTAAATAGAGGTTGTGACATACCACAACTCTTATTAACTTGGAGATTGTCACAGTGGATATCCTTCCATGTACTCCCATTTCACCTTTAATTATAAATGCCATATTAGCTGAGTGTGGATGATCTAACAAGTTCCTCCAATCTCACCATTTTAACTTTTTTACCCATGTCCAAATGAAACGCCAGCAAGAAAAACGTCATCAATCAAATTGCTAGCTAGTTCACATACCATTTAACCAATCAAATTAACCCAACTGACTTTTGCAAAGAAACGTCATTTCCAAGCAACGCCAACTTTAGGGAAAATCACAAATTTGATCCATTTACCAAAGCAATTTAACAAAATAATCCGTTGACTTTCGTTTTTAACAAACTAATCCACCGATTGGCGCCGCACTGGCGCCCCGGCGCCCCTGACACACCAAACCGCACAAAAAATGACACGTGTACGAGGATTGCGCCAACAAAAAATGATGGGCGCCGATGTAATAAATGAGGGGCGCCAAAGAAGGCCAAAAAAAAGGAGTGGGGCGCCAAAATAGAAGGTTTGGTTTTTTGTTGGGCGCCAAAAAAAATCATGGGGCGCCGGTTTGGTTTTTTGTTGGTACAATCTTCGTACACGTGTCATTTTTTGTGCGGTTGGTTGTGTCAGGGGCGCCGGGGCGCCAGTGCGGCGCCAATCGGTGGATTAGTTTGTTAAAAACGAAAGTCAACGGATTATTTTGTTTAAATTGCTTTGGTAAATGGATCAAATTTGTGATTTTCCCCTAACTTTATACATGTACTTTCTTATGATTATAATTATTTACTATAATCACTATTTTAAGTGATTGTACAAGTTGTAGTAAGAGCATCCACAATCCTAAACTTCATTAAACTCACACATCACTGCCACGTTAATTTTGTTGCTTTTCTTTGCAATGCATTAAACTCCAATGATTTGACTAAACTTTCAAAGATATAAAGTTGCCTGGCCAGATATGTACAAAAGTTAGGCATGAAAGCATTTAAAATTTAAAAGATAAAGTTGCATGGCCCACTACTAACGCATTAAGACGAGTGTGTTCAGAGACGCACGATGGTTTATGCGTTTGAATACGTGGAGTGTCACAATGGTAATAAACTCAAGTGAGTCATCCCTTTTTTTCTATTACACGATGCCACGTTTGACCATTGTAGATGGTCTAAGTTTTGTATTTTTTTTTTTTTTTTAAAACGGCTAGTTAGTATCGTCTCCGAATTGGAACGATGGCGGTGGTGGGAATATTAAGTAACACCAATGTGGACAATATATGCTACAAATGCCTTGTGAACAATCTCTGTAACCATTATAAGGTGGCCAATTGTTGGTGTTACTGGGGTTGCCCATGAAACCCATGACCACCAAATATCTAGGATCAAACTAGTACAACTTAACACAACCACAACAACTAGTAGTTAGTAGTAAGTTTTGTATACATTTAGAGTATATAAAACTAGTGTTTAACATATTTCAAACTTTATAGTTTACAACATCTATAATACATAGAACGGGTAGGGTTCAAATGAGAATAGGAATTTGTGTGAGAATGAGGGAACCAATGATATCAAGCCATGTGTACAAAGAGAATGTTCCACATGTACAAAACCCATTTACCCCCAACATCAATTATCTCACAAACGACAAATCGAAAAATTATGAAAATTGCACCATTAAATTCGTCGTTTTCTCCTCAACGATTTGCCGTCCCTCAAGACATACTTTCGAAAAGTTTTTTTTTTTTTTTTTTCATTTTTTTGGTGGGTTTCACATTTACTAACACATGTGTTAAAGTGTTGCGTTTAGGGTTTAGGGGTTAGGGTTTAGGGTTTGAGGTTTGGGGTTTCGGGGGACGAAACCCCAAACCTCAAACCCTAAACCCTAAACCCTAACCCCTAAACCCCAAACCCTAAACCCTAAACGCTTTACAAAACGCTAAACCCTAAATCTTTCTAAACCCTAAACCTTGAACCCCTTCTAAACCCTAAACCCTTATAAACCCTAAACCATAAACCCTACTAAACCCTAAACCTAACCCTAAACCCTAACCTTAACCACAAATTAAATGTACAACTAATCACTAACACATGTGTTACTAATTTGTGAAAACCCACCAAAAAAATGAGAAAAAAAAAAAAGTTGTCAAAAGTATGCCTTGAGGGACGGCAAATCGAAGAGGAGAAAACGCTGAATTTTATGGTGCAATTTTCATGATTTTTCGACTTACCGTTTGTGAGATATTTAATTTTTAAAAATGTGGAGGAGAGAAAATAAAGTGTGGAGGAGAGAGAATAAAGTGACACATGGTAGAAATCTGTTGGTTCCCTCATTCTCACTCAAAATTGATGTACTCATTTGAACCTTACTCTACATAGAATATGTTATTTTTGAATAATTACATCTAAAATGTTAACATAATATTTAAAGACATACATAGACAGTGTTGACTTATTTTATTCAAAACGACAACTTAAAAACACAAGGAATCAATGATTACGTTAAATGATAGTAGTAGTATAATATAATTAAGTCCATAGTCATCAAGGTTTGGTGAAACCGAAACCCACATATCCATATTTCACCAAACTAAGATTAAGCCTTGCTCGAACTTGGAGGTTGAGTAATCAGCATCTAATCTTAATCTTAATAAAATCAACTCAACCACTCCTAACCCAACCCAACCCAACCCTTATGGGTCAACTAGCTATCATTTTCACTTGACAAAAAGATAAAGTAAACTCCAAAATTTAAAGAAAAAATGAAGATGATAGACCAACAAAAGATCAACTACTAGTTGTTGTGGTTGTGTTAAGTTGTACTAGTTTGATCCTAGATATTTGGTGGTCATGGATTCTATGGGCAACCCCAGTAACACCAACAATTGGCCACCTTATAATGGTTACAGAGATTGTTTACAAGGCATTTGTAGCATATATTGTCCACAATGGTGTTACTTAATATTCCCACCACCGCCATCGTTCCAATCCGGAGACGATGATTCCGGCATGAATTTCTCCCCTCTCATTATTGTGGTGATTGGGATTTTGGCAAGTGCTTTCCTTTTAATAAGCTACTACACTATCATCTCCAAATATTGTAAGAGGAGAGGGAACCAATTGCATTCAAATCCTTCTTTAGAATCTCAAAATAGGAATCAATCGACAACTCATCATGACCATTTACAACTTGCGAGTGGTGGACTTGATGAGTCATTGATTAAGTCTATTGCGGTATGCAAGTACATGAAAGGTGATGGAGTGGTAGAAGGGTCGGATTGTGCCGTATGTCTGAGTGAGTTTCAAGAAGGTGAGCGTTTAAGCAGCTCCTGCAAAAGAACACCAAATGTGCATGTTTTGGAGCAGCTTGCCACATGGTTCAATCTAATCATACACTGCCAATGAATTGTGCAGTAAATTAAGTTTATACACTAAGATGAATGGCATATTTAATAGGAAGTACCTTTTTCACAAGTTTTGTTGGTCCTTGCTTCCCTTCATCACAACACTCCATTTTCACCTGCACAAAAATATAATTGATTTTTAATTTACATGTTTTTAAGTTTAGCAACATCGCATATAATGTTTTCCAAAATTTCTTAAAACATATACTAGTATCAGATAAAAAGTTCAAAAAGGCAATGTACTCACAAGTCCCTTGTTAAAGTGTGACTGGATCACAGAACTGTCTACGTCAGCAAAGTAATACTTCATCCAACTGATGGCAGTGGTATGAGAATCACGATTAACATTCTTACCAGGTAGAGGATGAGGAGGGAATGGGGGCAATGATAAGAGCTGTCGAGGTTTGTGGCCAGCTTTAGGGCAACCCAGATGAGTTATGTTGTTAGAAACTCGCAGAACGGTTTCATCACACTTAGGTGGTGGAGGAGACACTCTGGAGAAGTGCCTCACAATAAAAGGCATGCATTGGTGACGAGTAATGTTGAGCCACATTGTAGCACATACTGCCGGAATGTAGAGCGGTAAAATTCTAAGTAACACTAGCAATATTAACCAAAAAATACCGTTTACTTAAGGAAATTAGTCCACATATGAACCAGCAGAAGTGGTATTAATGCAAATATAACATCCTCTTTTCTTTTAACTTTTCAGATAAATTATCTTGTAGGATAAAAGCTGATCAGTTTCTCTAACCTGGAAGAATTTAGTTAATTATTTACACTGCAAATCAAAAACCTATGTCATTTCACATGTGTATTATTACAATTGATATAATATCATTGTTATCTTTAATCTGTGTGAAGCATTGAAAAAAAATAATCTGTGAAGCAATGCTATGGACCAACAGTATGTGTTGAGGAATGTCCAAGATCTCTCTTGGTGAATCAGGTTAGTAAGACCTGTGTTCAAATAACTCTATGAGAGATTACAAGAAGTTGTGACCATTGGCGGGAAAGTGAAACCATCATAAATATCATACAGTATTAGCAAAATTCAAACCTCACAAAACAGACACGGTTGAAAATCAATCTTCCCGGGATCTGTCAACTGCCAGCTTTATAAGGAGCTTCCATTGTGCCTGCAAGTGTAGCAGCAGAACTTTGAATCACGACTCAAGTCCATAAACTTTACTTTTTACTGAAACGATTTTTGGACATTCAAAACCCTTAACGCAAACCCACAATTTATGAAGATGCACATGTGAATGTTGGTGAAGACAAAAGTTTCTACTCTTCTTACTTTTATATCTTCATATATTTGCAAGAACGTTTATCGTTTAAAAATGAAGTTTCTAGTCTAATAATTATGTAGGAACAAGTAACTCATTTGTTTATTAGCTAGTCATGATATAACTCTCAGATATTCAGATACAGAGGCACCATTAAACAAATAAAATTCTAAATACATAATTATAATTAAGTACAAATTACCCTAGCTAAATGCAGTTGCATGATCCATGTTCTACTTAGAAATCCACACACAAAAAGTTACAATACACGATCTGATCATGGTAATGCTAATATTACGAGTCTTTTTCAAATTTACAACCAATTGAAGAGAAACTTTTGTTGAGAGGCATTTCATCAAACAGTTAGTGTGCATAAAATGAAAAATGCTTTCATTGAAACCCAGCAATTTGAATAACTCTAAAAAAAACTAATAATTTGATTATCAGTAGCAATTAGGTGAGGTTGATTACAGTAAATAGAGAGTTGAACTAACGAAGACTGTAGTATCTGAGACCTCCTACTAGTCCAGGAATATCAGGTTCTCTCTGTCAGTGGGTGAACATGGAACAAATGGAGCCGCGTGTTTGCGACAACTTCGAGTTTTGACTTTTGACAACAAGTCAACCACACTTAAATTAACTTTTAGAAAAATAATAATAATAATAATAATAATAATAATAATAATAATAATAATAAAATAAAGCTTAAAAAGCCTTTTTAATGAAATTTGTATACGAGTATCAATTTTCTTTAAAATTTGATATGTATGTGTCAAAATACGAGCGTTTAGTCACGAAAAATATTTTTTATTTTATCGTTTTCTTTTTACTTAAAATTTGGGATCAAAGGAGAATGCACCTTGTAGAGGGAATGAGGGGCAAGCAAATCCTGACCCTCCAATTAGAAATCAGCGGTTGAAAAAAATAGAGTAAATTAAACGTATTTAAATAATACAAAAGTCTATTTTGGTAATATTGGCCCTCCTTGCTCAACTCCTTTCCAATGGAAGTTTAGAAGATCGCTGGTCACAACCCCACACAGTCACCGGATTCCGACCACCTGCAATTAGATTCCGGCTAAAGCATATACGTTCAACAGATTCCGACCACGTCGCATACCGCAATTAGTTTCAGTCAACATCGCACACTGTAAATAGATTCCGACTAACGCACACACGTTCAACATGTGACAACTCTCCAAATTAGGTATTAATTAACATTTAAGCATGTGCATTCTTACGCTAATTTCCTGATTAGGTTTTAACAAAACTTCTTGATGTGATGTAAGCCTAGCAAGCCCAGTACTTTTAAACAAAAAGTAATATGAAATACGTAAGTATTAAAAGTTACGTACGAATATATCGGAACGAACCCGACAAAAATAAATAACAAAAGTTCGTGATACAAAAGTTATTAATAACTCAATTATAAATTACGAATATTTATATACCTATAACAAATAGATAAAATGGTCTAAAAATACGTTTAATATAAAATGTATTATAAACTAACAGAAACAATTCTAAAACGTACATAAAAGATCCAAATCTGAAAAGTGTTATTTTTCTAACACGTTGTAAAGTAATTAGAACATTACCTCAAAATATGAAATCATAACTTAACTGAAATTTGGCGCTCAATTATATGCGCGCAGTAAAATGTACAAAATTGTGCAACTATTTAAAATAATGATAACATCATTATTCTGATTATAAATTACGAACCAGGAGAACACCTACAAAATAAAAATATAAAATGTTTATTTTTATATTGCTATAATTATACCCGTACTCGAAATTGATGTACCAAAAATGGCCACCAAACCTCAATAATTGAGGAGACCGTATCAATGTTTAAACCATACTCTTCCGATCATTTTGTTTCCCTCTCATTTCCTTCCTCCAGAGGATAATACACACACACATTCACACCATCAATTTTCTTCTTCTTTCTCTCAATCATTAACAAGATCAGAAGTAACAACATCAGGAAGCAGGAGCAACAACATATTAAACAGCATCATCATCATCCGTTCATCATCACTCTCACCATTTTTCACTTTGTAAGGAAACTCATTTGTGACACCCGAAAAATTAGGACTAGTTATTAGTACCTAATCACTTTCTAATACATGTAATTAGTTCTATATTAGGCTAATTGTATGTATCATTATATATATTGGAAAATATATACACGTAAGCGATTAAGATTAATCATGCAATTATTTCAAGCGGATGGATTCCGACTCATTAATACGGACGTTGGTGAACACATTTTATTAAATAATATGAAATTATTTAATAACGCTATTATTTCCTAAATATTATTTTGATAATATTTCATAAGCAGTTCGTAACATGTAAAATGCTCAGAAACAACCAAAACGCGCGGAACGCGCCCGACAAATGAAATTTATGAAAATTATATTTTTATAATTCCTTTCCAAGTATTTTGATAAAACACTTCAATTAAAATTTACGCAATTAGGCGTAATCAATTATAACGTCTAATACCGTTACGTGATTTATTAATCGTTGAACGATCACGCAAATCAATACCGTCACAATATCAAACATCTTAATAAGTGTTTCTAAGTAATATTAAGTATTACTTCAAGTTAAAAATATCGAGTTTTAAATCGTTTACAAAAACGCACATATAATACGTTTTAAGTTTAATCGGACGACGAAACGATCGGGTAAACGAACACCGCGCACTACGTAACTTTGGGGGAACAAAAATTAAACAAAACACACCCTTGTGGGGCCCATGGGTCGAAAATATCTGCCCCAAACACATCCCCCTCTTTGTGGATCTTGGTTCCCATTATTTGACCATAAGACCATCAAACAAGATCCACAATTTACTCATTCTTGCCTCTCACACTCTCACTCTAACTTCTCACTAAAACACACACTTGAATCCTCTCCTCTCCTCTCCTCTCCCCCTTTCAGCCACCATCATCCATCATACAACCACCATATTCTACAATCATCTTGCTTGAAGAAAACACAAGAAGAGGAAGCAAGGACAAGGAACTAGCACCATCTCACTCTACTCTCTCTCTAGATCACGAATTTGGTATAAAACCCTAACTTCTCTCTCTATATTTTCATGGTTTTCATAGATTTACATGTTATGTTGCTTATCCAACAATATTATGTCCAAATCAAAGCATAAAGTACGTTTTTCATGTGTATGTATGAAAGACAGATTCTGTCTCTTAAAAACCGACTCACCAAAACACCTATATCTCGAAATCTAGGAAGAACCAACTCATGACATCTAAACGAAAAATGTTCATTAAGATACCAGCTACAACTTTCGTGTTTGGCTCTCGGACCAGATCCTCACGGATCATAGCTAAAAACACGAGTCTTTGGACTGACCTCACTGTTGAGACGAGACCGACCACCCTTCATATTTATTTTTGTTTAAAATAGTAAAGGACCTTGTAAAATCGTGATAAATTGCAGAAATGATCTAGACACCTACGAGAACATGTGTGATTTTTGGTTAGGTCGGAATCGGACTAGAAAGGGGCCAAATCGAGAGGTTTATCGAGTCAAAATCTGGAAAACAGTAACCCTAAGGACTGTTTTGGTACTTTCTTGGAAACGACACTTCGAGAGACCCACGAAACATAATAACAAGTTTTATAAACTTATTTGACCATTTTAGGAGTTGGGTAAAGGTTGCGGGTCAAACCGAGACCGTTGACCACGTTTTCGACATTGACCAAAATGTAACACCCGCCAAATTAGGACTAGTAATTAGTGCCTAATCATATGTTAATACATGTAATTAGTTCCTGGTTAGGCTAATTAATGTATCGAATTATATATATTGTTGAATATATACGAATATACGATTTGATTAAATCGTACGCAATTTAAATCGGATGTATTTCGATTCAATATTATACGGACGTTGGTGACTCATTTTATTAAATAACGCTTTTATGTCAAAAATATTATTTTGATCATATTTCGTATTCATTCGTATCGTACAAACCAAACTTACACGATTTAAAACATTAAACCGCGCAAACGAAATAAACTAACTTACTTTTTATAACACAAATATAAAATGATTTGTAAAATATTTAAATAATATATCGCGTAATAAATCGTAATTTAAAACTTATAATTAAAATGTAAATAATTAATTAACGTTTAAACGACGGAGCAAACGAACACCATACGGGACGCGGAGCGAAAACTGGAAAGTGGGGATAACCCCCACCTCCCACTTACTTTTCTTCATTTCATTCTCTTTCTCATATCTCTCTCCTATTTTCTCTCTAATAATCAAAATCACCACCATCCACCTAAATCGCACAATACTACTATCAAACGCAACCGGATCATAAATATTTTTAGAGATTCACGACCACCTCGCGACGATCTACAATGCTATCTTTCCGGATTTTTATTTCGGCAAATTGTAAGTTTCCGACAAAATCCCGAAATCTCTCGATTCTTCGTATTTTTCGTTTGTGGTTGTTATTATAACTAGTATATGTCCATTACAATGTATAGAACACGATTTCATAGCTTAAAAACGAGTTTAAAACGGATTTTTCGCCGGAAAAACGTTGACAGCCGGACTTTCTGGGCTGGTGTTCATCTATGCGACACAAGCCTTGTGTCGCATATAGTGTCGTATTTTAGCCTTTGTGTCGCATAAATTCCCTTGTGTCGTACCTTATGTCGTACCAGATAATTAGTGTCGCAAATCTTGCGACACAACCACTATGTCGCATACCCCATACGACACAATCACTATGTCGCTGTTGAATCAGCATTTCGCACCTATGCGACACAACTCTTGTGTCGTATGGACATTGTGTAGCACTTCTATGCCACACAACCCTTGTGTCGCATAACCCATTTAATGTCGCATGATTGTGTCGCATAAAACAGCAGGTTTTCAAATCTCAATTTCACTAAGTGTCGGAACTATATAACCTCAAACCCTTATACGATACGACTTATAAAACACATTGGGACACACTTTTAAGTGCAAAACGCAAATTACAAAATAATAATACTTAAAGTTTATTATTCCAAACCCATCACCAACGGGCCGTACACGTTTTCAAACGCTGAACAAATCAACCAAATTGAAGTAAATTGGACATATATAGTTGTGTAACAACTACAAGGGTGATCTTTTGAGATACCCAATCATGATTATAACCATCGCGTGTCGTGGACACCCTCAGGTTACAAGTCGTTGGACTTCATTACTCGCTAATCAACTTACGTTTGTTTAAACGCTCTCAGACTCAGGTGAGTCTCATAGCCCCTCTTTTACTGTTTTACTCAGGGGTGTGATATACTGCTCAACTTTTAACATGTGAACGCAAGTACCAACTTTTCATATACTACATGAGTTTTTCGAAACTAATCATTTTAAAGTCCTCCGTCAGCATAGTTGTTAATACGTTGTAGCGTGAATATTAGTATATGGTACCATATAGGATTGACCCTCCTCGTCCGGGTTAGCAAGCACTAACCGGGTAAACGGACGTACTAATATTTGGGAAGACGAATGTTGATTAGGCATTCGTGGAGGCACCTCGCCCGGAATTCTCTATAGGGGACCCGGCCCTCGAGTTAAGCTCAACTATGTGCTCATGGCTGTATACACGATGATTATCATTTAATTGCTGGATGCAATTCATTATTTAATTGCTGGATGCAATTCATTATTTAATTGCTGGATGCAATTCATTATTTAAATCTTGCGGTTCATACGATATTACTTGATTTCAAACCTGTGAGCTCACCAGCTTTATAGCTGACCTTTTAACATATATCGCAGGTACCCAGCAGTAGGATGTTTCTGCTTCAGGATTTAGCTCGAGTCAGCATACAGACGATTGAGATTTTCTTGCATTAGTATATTTTGTATAAGTACTTATGTACTGAAATATCATTATATTTAACTCGAGCTATGTAAAGCTTTAAATGTTGTAAACATTTCAATTATCAATATATTTTGTTAAAACGATGCATATAGAGTCGTTTGCTATTTATCTTTGTGCTTTGTTATTGATTAGTAACACCCAAATCAAGCTTCCGCAAAACATTAAATTTGGGGGTGTTACAGATTGGTATCAGAGCCTAAGGTTATAGTGAACTAGGTTGCATTTAGTGAGCCTAGACTATGACCATTAGGCAGTATTCCTTATTAGGTATGACTGGTTCAGGGATTACAGCATACGAGTTTAATTTAACATAGCCTGATCAACTATGTACAATTAAGCAAAGATGATGTAAGATCTGAAAGTAGTTATGGCTGTACAGGATACAATAGAAGACTCTGACCTCGAGAGAACCGAGACTCAAACATGTTTATGCTAGACACTCAATAGGCTATATTATATAGGAGCTATATGAATATAGGCCTCAATCTTACTAACGCTTTGTCTCAGAAATGGCAAACATCCCATCAAATTCATCTCGTTCTCCATCCGGGTCGCAGAACCCAAGGGTAGCAAGGAGGAACAACAGGTTGCCTCGAGCTGGCCCGTATCCCACTCACATCGCCTTACCGGCTTTAACTGCTAGGGTAAATCAACACGAGTAGCGACTTCGCACCATGGATGTCGTGTTGCAGGAAACAAATGAAAACTGGCGACTTACGTCTCTTGAACGCATAGAACAGGTCTCCGACGACCTTGAAACCACAAACAACAACATGGATGTCCTTCGCAACCAAATTATAGAAATAAGGGTGGAAAATGCCCTTCTACAACAAAGGATGGAAGAATGTGAGCAACGCTCACGTGAAGCAGAAGAGTATGCGCGCGGAATAACACAACGACTTGCGCTAGCAGAAGACAACGCCCGACAAGCTGGCAGGCTTGCAAACACTGTGGACCGTCTTGTCACGATGATGGAACAAATTAATCTACGTCAAGACTAGTGCAGTCTTTGCCTTGTAATCTATCCTGTAATCTAGTAACTATCTACGCGCTACTCTATAATTCAGTCGGATGTAACAATTCCCGACATCTTTTGTAATACATCTGTAGGATGTAACCTTTGAACTCGTATTAGCTATAAAATATTTCTTGTTGTTCAACTCATATTAATTGCCATAATTCTTTTTCATATTGATGTTATGTATTACCACCTTTATACATGTACATCTGAAATAAATACAAAATCTCATGTATCTTCATTTCTTTTATTGAAGAATCATGCCGCCAAAGACACGACCTTACACAGATGCTCAGATCACGTCACTCATAACCCAGGCTGTTACTGAAGCCTTGGCTCGGAATACCCCACCCAACTCCACAAGAAACAGCGATACCGCTGGAACCTCTGCCGTCAAACCTTGTTCTTACAAGGACTTCCAAAGCTGCAAACCCTCGAGCTTCAAGGGTTCTGAAGGAGCCATCGGACTGATCAGATGGTTCGAGAAAATGGAAACTGTTTTCCGTGTTAGTAAATGCGCGGAGAACGACAAAGTAAACTTCGCCACCTGCTCTCTTGAAGATGATGCCCACTCTTGGTGGAATTCATATACCCAATCAGTGGGTGCTGACATTGCCTACCAACTCACTTGGGAGGAATTGAAGGCAAAACTCACTGCCAAATACTGCTCTATCGCCAAACTCCAAAAGCTAGATGAGGAGTTCTGGAACTTAAAGGTTCAGGGTGGTGATATCGATGGTTATACCACCAGGTTTCAACAACTAGCTGCCCTCCGCCCAGCTATGGTTAGCACTGAACCTGATAAAATCAGGAAGTACACCCTTGGTCTCCCTGATCCTGTTCGGGGACATGTCATCTCTTCAAAACCAACCACCATTGACGGTGCGATCCTATTGGCCCAAGACCTAATGTCCATGAGCCAAGATTCTGAACCACCCACTTCATCCTCCCATAACAACAAACGCAAGTGGTCTGACTACCACAACAACCCCTCCAACCAACAAAACAAGAAACCCGACACCATCAAAGCTTACAACACCACCACTGACATCATCCGGGGCTACACTGGGAGCAAACCTTATTGTTCCAAGTGCAGTCGCCACCATGAAGGTTCCTGTGGTCCCTTTTGCAACAACTGCAAGAGGTACGGCCACCTCACAAAAGATTGCCGCTCTCCTACCAACAACAATTCCAACAACAACACCAGACCACCCAAAGTATGCTTTGAGTGTGGGAAACCTGGGCATTTCAGGGACTCGTGCCCAAAACTGAAGAACAACAACAACAACAACAACCGCAACAACAGCAACAACAACAACACTCGCAGCAGAGCTTTTGTCATCAAATCTGGGGACGCCCGCCAAGACCCGAATGTGGTCTCGGGTATGTTCCTCCTCAACAACTTAACTGCTTCCGTTCTATTTGATACTGGTGCTGATAGAAGCTTTATCTCCGATGATTTTTGCCCATTACTTGACATCACTCCTGTTGCCTTAGATGTTAAGTACACTGTAGAGCTAGCAAATGGAAAACTTGTAGAAACCACCAGTGTGATACCTAATTGCACTTTAAACCTAGCTGACGAAACCTTTTCAATCGACCTTATACCCATTGAAATCGGAAGTTTCGACGTCATTATCGGAATGGACTGGTTGTCCAAGCATCGAGCTGAAATCGTTTGTCATGATAAAATCGTCCGTATCCCACTCACCGTTGGTGGAACCTTGATTATACAGGGGGAGACCGCTGGGACGGGACTCAATATAATCTCCTGCTTAAAAACCCGAAAATTTCAGAGAAAGGGTTACCCCGCAATACTTGCACACATCACAGAGAAGAAGTCGGAGGAGAAGCGACTTGAGGATGTGCCAATTGTTAGAGACTTTCCCGAAGTCTTTCCGGAAGAATTACCTGGTCTACCTCCGCTTAGACAGGTTGAGTTCTCGATTGATCTCGTGCCGGGTGCCGCACCGGTGGCCCGCGCACCATACCGTTTAGCCCCATCTGAACTTCAGGAGTTGTCCTCTCAGTTACAGGAACTTCTGGATCGAGGATTCATTAGACCGAGTTCTTCACCTTGGGGAGCTCCGGTCTTATTTGTCAAAAAGAAGGACGGTTCATTCCGAATGTGCATCGACTACCGAGAATTGAACAAATTGACCGTCAAAAACCGATACCCACTTCCTCGCATTGATGATTTATTCGACCAACTTCAGGGTTCAAGTTTTTACTCAAAAATCGATCTGCGATCAGGTTATCATCAATTACGAGTTTGCGACACCGATATTCCAAAAACTGCTTTCAGAACTCGTTACGGGCACTACGAATTCCAAGTGATGCCCTTTGGTCTAACCAACGCACCGGCTGTATTCATTGACCTCATGAACCGGGTGTGCAAACCTTACCTCGACAAGTTTGTCATTGTCTTTATCGATGACATACTCATTTACTCGCGCAACGAGCAAGAACATGTGCAACACCTCAAAACCATCCTTGAACTACTTAGACACGAGGAGCTTTATGCCAAATTCTCTAAGTGTGAGTTCTGGATCCAAACTGTTCAATTTCTTGGTCACGTGATTGACAGTCAGGGAATTCACGTTGACCCATCAAAGATCGAGGCTATCAAAGACTGGCAAGCACCCACCTCTGCAACTGAAGTACGACAATTCTTGGGTCTTGCTGGGTACTATCGGCGATTTATCGAAAACTTCTCTAAAATAGCTCAACCACTCACGGTACTGACTCAGAAGGACAAAAGGTTCGATTGGACCGATAAACAAGAGTCAGCATTCCAACTTCTGAAACAAAAGCTTTGCAGTGCTCCAATTCTATCCTTACCCGAAGGCACCGATGACTTCGTGGTATACTGTGATGCTTCTCACCAAGGTCTCGGTTGCGTATTGATGCAACGAGATAAAGTTATTGCCTATGCCTCACGACAGCTGAAAATTCACGAAAAGAACTACACCACTCATGATCTCGAACTTGGAGCTGTCGTTTTTGCTCTCAAAATCTGGAGACATTATCTCTACGGCACTAAGTGCACAATCTTTACCGATCATAAAAGTCTCCAACATATCTTCGATCAGAAGGATCTCAATATGAGGCAACGTCGATGGGTCGAGTTGCTTACCGATTACGATTGCGAGATCAAGTACCATCCAGGGAAGGCTAATGTTGTAGCCGATGCCCTCAGCCGAAAGGAACGACCAAAACCACTTCGAGTCCGAGCCCTCAGTATGACCATTCATAACAATCTTACCATTCAAATTCATACCGCTCAGATCGAAGCCCTGAAACCTGAAAACATCAGAAATGAAGCCTTGCGGGGCATTGACAAACAATTTGAAATCAAACCTAACGGGATTTGGTATTTCTCAAACCGAATCTGGTTGCCTAGTTTTGGGAACTTAAGAGACTTGGTGATGGACGAGGCTCACAAGTCTAAATATTCTATTCATCCGGGATCCGATAAGATGTACCACAGTATCAAGGAATTTTATTGGTGGCCAAACATGAAAGCCGAAATCGCCACGTATGTCAGCAAGTGTCTTACTTGCTCGAAAGTCAAAACCGAACATCAGAAACCGCCTGGTTTACTCCAACAACCTGAAATCCCTGAATGGAAATGGGAACAAATTGCCATGGATTTCATAACCAAACTACCCAAGTCGTCGAACGGTTGCGATACCATTTGGGTGATCGTCGATCGTCTCACCAAATCTGCTCACTTCCTGGCAATCAAAGAAAGCGATAAAATGGAACGCCTTACACAAATCTACATCAAGGAAATCGTTTCTCATCACGGTGTTCCAATCTCGATCATCTCTGACAGGGATGCCCGTTTCACCTCTCACTTTTGGCAATCACTTCAAAAAGCATTGGGTACCCGTCTCGATATGAGTACCGCGTACCATCCTCAAACCGATGGCCAAAGTGAACGAACCATTCAAACACTGGAAGACATGCTACGAGCCTGCGTAGTTGATTTCGGTACAAACTGGGAAAGACATCTACCGTTGTGCGAATTTTCGTACAATAACAGTTATCACGCCAGCATTAAGGCTGCACCTTTTGAGGCACTGTACTGTCGTAAGTGCCGATCACCGATCTGTTGGACTGAGGTGGGAGATAGTCAACTCACTGGTCCTGAACTCATACACGCCACCACTGAGAAAATTGTGGAAATCCAAAACAGACTCAAAGCCGCACGTGATCGTCAGAAAAGTTATGCTGACGTGAGACGCAAACCACTCGAGTTCCAAGTTGGGGATCGAGTTCTCTTAAAAGTATCGCCTTGGAAAGGCGTCATCCGTTTTGGCAAACGCGGGAAGTTGAATCCCAGATACATAGGGCCTTTTGAAATCTTCGAACGGATTGGCCCCGTAGCTTATCGATTGCAACTGCCATCCGAACTCAGCAGCGTGCACCCTACTTTTCATATTTCAAATTTGAAGAAGTGTCTGTCTGATGAGACACTTATTATTCCATTAGATGAAATTCGTGTTGACGATAAACTTCATTTCGTTGAGGAACCCGCTGAAATTATGGACCGTGAGGTCAAACAACTGAAACAAAGTCGTATTCCCATCGTCAAGGTCAGATGGAATTCGCGGCGTGGTCCGGAATTCACCTAGGAACGGGAAGACCAAATGCGACTCAAATATCCTCAACTATTCACTGATTCCACATCAAACACGACTTCGAGCTAAATTTCGGGACGAAATTCTTCTAACAGGGGGAGAATGTAACACCCGCCAAATTAGGACTAGTAATTAGTGCCTAATCATATGTTAATACATATAATTAGTTCCTGGTTAGGCTAATTAATGTATCGAATTATATATATTGTTGAATATATACGAATATACGATTTGATTAAATCGTACGCAATTTAAATCGGATGTATTTCGATTCAATATTATACGGACGTTGGTGACTCATTTTATTAAATAACGCTTTTATGTCAAAAATATTATTTTGATCATATTTCGTATTCATTCGTATCGTACAAACCAAACTTACACGATTTAAAACATTAAACCGCGCAAACGAAATAAACTAACTTACGTTTTATAACACAAATATAAAATGATTTGTAAAATATTTAAATAATATATCGCGTAATAAATCGTAATTTAAAACTTATAATTAAAATGTAAATAATTAATTAACGTTTAAACGACGGAGCAAACGAACACCATACGGGACGCGGAGCGAAAACTGGAAAGTGAGGATAACCCCCACCTCCCACTTACTTTTCTTCATTTCATTCTCTTTCTCATATCTCTCTCCTATTTTCTCTCTAATAATCAAAATCACCACCATCCACCTAAATCGCACAATACTACTATCAAACGCAACCGGATCATAAATATTTTTAGAGATTCACGACCACCTCGCGACGATCTACAACGCTATCTTTCCGGATTTTTATTTCGGCAAATTGTAAGTTTCCGACAAAATCCCGAAATCTCTCGATTCTTCGTATTTTTCGTTTGTGGTTGTTATTATAACTAGTATATGTCCATTACAATGTATAGAACACGATTTCATAGCTTAAAAACGAGTTTAAAATGGATTTTTCGTCGGAAAAAAGTTGACAGCCGGACTTTCTGGGCTGGTGTTCATCTATGCGACACAAGCCTTGTGTCGCATATAGTGTCGTATTTTAGCCTTTGTGTCGCATAAATTCCCTTGTGTCATACCTTATGTCGTACCAGATAATTAGTGTCGCAAATCTTGCGACACAACCACTATGTCGCATACCCCATACGACACAATCACTATGTCGCTGTTGAATCAGCATTTCGCACCTATGCGACACAACTCTTGTGTCGTATGGACATTGTGTCGCACTTCTATGCGACACAACCCTTGTGTCGCATAACCCATTTAATGTCGCATGATTGTGTCGCATAAAACAGCAGGTTTTCAAATCTCAATTTCACTAAGTGTCGGAACTATATAACCTCAAACCCTTATACGATACGACTTATAAAACACATTGGGACACACTTTTAAGTGCAAAACGCAAATTACAAAATAATAATACTTAAAGTTTATTATTCCAAACCCATCACCAACGGGCCGTACACGTTTTCAAACGCTGAACAAATCAACCAAATTGAAGTAAATTGGACATATATAGTTGTGTAACAACTACAAGGGTAATCTTTTGAGATACCCAATCATGATTATAGCCATCGCGTGTCGTGGACACCCTCAGGTTACAAGTCGTTGGACTTCATTACTCGCTAATCAACTTACGTTTGTTTAAACGCTCTCAGACTCAGGTGAGTCTCATAGCCCCTCTTTTACTGTTTTACTCAGGGGTGTGATATACTGCTCAACTTTTAACATGTGAACGCAAGTACCAACTTTTCATATACTACATGAGTTTTTCGAAACTAATCATTTTAAAGTCCTCCGTCAGCATAGTTGTTAATACGTTGTAGCGTGAATATTAGTATATGGTACCATATAGGATTGACCCTCCTCGTCCGGGTTAGCAAGCACTAACCGGGTAAACGGACGTACTAATATTTGGGAAGACGAATGTTGATTAGGCATTCGTGGAGGCACCTCGCCCGGAATTCTCTATAGGGGACCCGGCCCTCGAGTTAAGCTCAACTATGTGCTCATGGCTGTATACACGATGATTATCATTTAATTGCTGGATGCAATTCATTATTTAATTGCTGGATGCAATTCATTATTTAATTGCTGGATGCAATTCATTATTTAAATCTTGCGGTTCATACGATATTACTTGATTTCAAACCTGTGAGCTCACCAGCTTTATAGCTGACCTTTTAGCATATATCGCAGGTACCCAGCAGTAGGATGTTTCTGCTTCAGGATTTAGCTCGAGTCAGCATACAGACGATTGAGATTTTCTTGCATTAGTATATTTTGTATAAGTACTTATGTACTGAAATCTCATTATATTTAACTCGAGCTATGTAAAGCTTTAAATGTTGTAAACATTTCAATTTTCAATATATTTTGTTAAAACGACGCATATAGAGTCGTTTGCTATTTATCTTTGTGCTTTGTTATTGATTAGTAACACCCAAATCAAGCTTCCGCAAAACATTAAATTTGGGGGTGTTACACAAAAACTATTAAGTGTCGCCGAATATGAAATATTTATAACTTCTCTATACACTAAGTGTTAAATGACATAATACTTGTAATACTTATACGATACGAATATTAAACACTTCAAATATACTTTATAAGTATATCATTTCAATATTTTAATAATAATGTTTTTAGATTATTATTTCAATTACTCACCAACGGACCGTACGTAATTACAAAATACAAACAATACAAAACTAATCATTTGGACATTACTAGTTGATTGAGCAACTAGCAAAGATAGTCTGTTAAGACATCTAATCATTTATCAAAACCTTGCGCGTCTAAGACGCCCTGCAGGTTTCAGTCGATTGATCGACATCATTGTCTTGTGAATCATCATTTGTGCTTAGTAGCATCTCATTAGACTCAGGTGAGTCTCATAGCCCCTTTTTTAAATGCTTTTACCTAGGGGTGAGATACATGCTCTGTTTTGTTTTACATGTGAACGCAAGTATCAAATTATCACGTATGCTGCATGAGTTGTTTTCATCTAATCAATCAAAGTCCTCTGAAGCATAGTTCTGTTAATATGATTTAGCGTGAATGTTAGTGTATGGTACCATATGGGATTGACAATCCCCGTCCGAGTTAGCAAGCACTAACCTGTCAAACGGACGCATTACCATTTGTTCAGTATTGAGTGTAGATTAGGCACTCATAGAGAGGCACCTCGCTCAGGTCCTTAAAGGTGGATCCTGACCCCTCAGTTAAGCTCAGACTATGTGCTCTTGGCAGTGATACTCATTATTCATTTATTTACATGTTTTGTAAATCAACTCATTAAATCTTGCGGTTCACAAATCATATATTATCATATGAAACCTGTGAGCTCACCAGCTTTATAGCTGACCTTTTAGCATGTTATCTCAGGTACTCAGCAGTAGGTTGGACTGCCCATCAGGATACTGTAGCTCGAGTCGCATGCAATCATATAATCATCAAGAGATTTCCTTGCATTTCTATATTTTGTATAAATTAGATATGTATTAGAATCTCTCAAATAGCTATGCGAACTCATCTTTTGTAAACCATATGTAGACTCTTACGTTAATCAAGGTATTTGTAAAACGACGCATGTAGTGGTCGTTCATTATGTATCTTATGTGCTTTGTGTATTAATTAGTAGCACCCCAATGTATGCTTCCGCGAACAGTAAATTTGGGGGTGTTTCATCATTCCTTTAAACTTCTTTGCTTCAAATTCGTTATTTAACTTGTAAATACATCATAATCTAAACATATATCACATATATTTGAAAGATTGATGGATTGTTCTTGAAATGGGTTATAAAAACCAAAAACAACAAAACCAAAATCGATGAATTAAAACTAGTTTAAATGGTGTAATAAAGTGTAAAAACGACACATAACACTTATATAAACATTTGGTAACATAATGTAAAGGAATTGAGACCAAATAACTATGTGTATATATGTTATCAGACACGAACAGGGGACTGAAAACGCGTCGGATCCGGCGGATCACCTCAGGATCCGGCGGATCCTCTGCTGAAAACCAAACGAATCCGGCGGATTCGTGGTGAATCCGGCGGATTCCCATGTTTCGACTCGCACACGACCTGATCGTTTGAACTTGTGAACGAGTAAAAGACAACGAAGATCCGGCGGATCCATATAGGATCCGGCGGATCCATATAGGATCCGGCGGATCCCAAAACTACACACGCACACTTGGTCTGTGAACGAAAACGACACACGAGTATTTGACAAGCTAGATCCGGCGGATCAGGATTTGGATCCGGCGGATCCTCCCATTTGTAAACTGATCCGGCGGCTCAGTGTTTTGATCTGGCGGATCCTCTTAAACACAAACGAATCCGGCGGATTCCTGTGAATCCGGCGGATTCCCCTTATTTGAACTGGATCCGGCGGATTCAAATAGAATCCGGCGGATTCCCAACCCTGACCAACAATCTGACTTTTATTTTTAAATACAAAACAACTCCGTTAACGATTTCAATTGTTAGGAGACATTTACAAAACATTGTAAACTATTAATAAAACATTAATGTGATATATCCGAGACACGGACTTTGGACTTATTTAAATTCGTACGAACAAACGATATATATATAAACGTATATATGAATATGGACTTTGTAAATTATACGATTTGGATACGATTACAATTTCGGGATATTTAACACTTAGTAAACAAATGTAACGATATTAAAAGCAAATGATATTTATTAAACGGAATAAATATATTATCAAGTTTTATAACAAATAAAACTCGACATGTTTTGAATACGAAACAACGTATTACAATATATATTCGAGGACACACGATATATATAGACACAAACGTATACGTTTTCTTAAACAAATGAAAACATATATATATTTTAATATACGTAAACAATGTATTTATTAAACATACATACATACGACACTTAAGAATATATATTCACAAATATATATATACGATGAATTTCACGACAACAAAAGTAAGATTTAATAATATACAACAATATATTACTTAAGTATACATATATAGAACAAATATATGTACACACAGCGATATTAGAATAACATTCAAATTATACGTACAACTGTAAACAAAGTAGATGTACAAATGAAAACAAAATGACCTTCCGTTAAATAGACAATTACATATTGGTTTGTACACTTACAAGTGTACGACTGTGAAATAATAACGTTATTTCCACACAATGTCACTAGCAAAGTTAACAACTTACATTAATAAGAAATCAACTATTTCTTCAAACGAACAAACTGTTAACATAAGTGATTAAAACAAATTAAACGTACTTATGTTAATATATTTATTGTATATAGGTTAACAAACCTTGAGCAATTATCTGTTTGGCTGCTAGCTGTCATACCGAGCAAACTACAGTGAGTTCACAGCCCCTACTTTGCAAATGTTTTATGCTTTTAAATATAGGGGTGTAAACATAGAAACTGCATGCAAACACATGCAGCAAATTATATAAATGCTTTATTGCTTTATACAACTATTTTATATGAAATATTATTTCACAACTGTTTTGGGAATTAGACAACAAATCCTAGTACGGACCAGACTTGAGATGTGTGCATGAAAGACCTTATGTCATGCAGACTATAACCATTAGCTAGGTGACTCTAGCCACTGAGTATACGAATAGTACTATTGCCGTGACGACCCTCATGTGGATGGAGCGTATACTTAATTGTCCTTCAGGCAAGCAACATAAGTTTTGGTTGTGGTTTGGTTATAGGGTTAGGTCGCGTTACTTTAACCTGCGAGCTTTAGCTCACCTTTCAGGGGATTATAGTCTAAGCATTCCCACTCATTATTTAGGATGAACTTATCCTACAACTGTTTTATACCAGTTTACCTACTGGTCATAATTATATGTTGGTAAACTACCAGATATACATTTTGGGTAACAACCCACATAAAACTATATTTTAGGGTAACTATCCCTACAATCTTATAAATTGCAAAACCTGCAAACATTTATTTATTGAATAACAATTCAATAATCTAAACATAAATGGTTTAACATACCTTACATTTATACAAAACCTGTGAATTCACTCAACATATTTGTTGACGACTTTCTTTCTATGTTTTACAGGAAATTAGCTACGTAAGTAAGAATCGTATGCATTCAGGATGGACAACCCTGGACTGCTTAGGATGCCATATATTTTGGGACCGCTTTTGAGGATTTCCTCTGTATTACTGCAGACATTGCAGTTATACTTATGAAATCTTATCTTAACATATGTATTGTAAAACTTAAATGTTTTAAACTTTATTACTACTGTACGACTTACATAGTCGTACTACTTTTGTAATAACTATTTTAAATTGGCATCCTTTATATATTATGTTCTGTATGATCATACGCTCTGATACAATGAATGCACAATTGTAACGTCATCACCCCCCGCTGTTAAACTGTTTACACATAATGCTTCCGCTAATTATAACTTGCTTCCGCTAAACATTAAATAAACACAATTATGGATTTTGGGGGTGTGACAGACTTGGTATCAGAGCCATTGGTTATAGCGAACTAGAAGTCTTTAGGTGACTGAAAACCTTAGAGACCTAGACTATAGCCTTGGCTAGAACATTCATGCATTCATACATACATACGTTTGCATACATCTAACATACGACTGACACGTCACCCACAATTTCCTTTGTCACAGTATGTCTAGTCAATCACTTTACCATGTTTATGCTTCGGATGAGGAGCCGACCGAGGCTACTTTTGAGGGTCCCGCGATCACTGTAGGGGAAGAGTCATCTGTTCATTTGAGAGACATGTCAGATGACACTAGTGACGCTTACATCGCGCCACCACCGACAGCACATGAGGTTACCCCTATTACTACAGGTATTCACCATCAGGCTGCTGAGACTTCTCGCAGGCCTTTGTCTAGGAGGACACTGAGGATGTGTGTCCGAGATCTTCCTACTGGTCCGTTAGCACCGGCGGACGAGTCTTTTGAGTCTCCACGGAGAGCACCCAGGGTTGCTCACCTAGAGTGGATGACTCCTATGTTGAGGCACTGGAGGTCATTAGAGGGTTTTCCCTCCACATTTGAGACAGGAGAGTCCTCACGACCCCCAGCACCACTGCCTACCACTGGAGAGCCGATAGAGCAGACTCTCCCTACATTAGTTGCTGTTATGCGTACATTGTTCTGTATTACTTCTAGCAGGGGTTCTCACCTTGGACAGGTACAGGATGAGGTCTCCCGTCTGAATGGGGACATGGCTGGTATGCATGAGCATCATCACTTTCTGTTGAACCATGTGTTTACTGCCCAGGAGATAGCTGAGTCCGCACGTGCTCGTGTGAGGACACTTGAGAGACGTGTTATGATTGCAGGACTTGTGGTTGGTGCTTGTGTGGTGATGGCTGTGTTGAGGACAGCCGTGGGATCATTTCTACCGTATTTCCGTTAGACCTATGTAGGGCGGGTTGTGCCTACTTAGGATTGTATATATACTATGTATTAGACTTGGAACTTTGGTTCGACGGGTATAGACAGACCTGTCATGTTTTGTATATCATTTGGATCGACGGTGTGTAGACAGGCCCGTCATGCTTTGATTTGTCTTTGGACCGATGGATATCTAGGATAGATCCATCCTGTTTTGTATAAAAACTTATGAACTAACTATGATCAGTTATATGATATGAAATATGTATTTGGTTTATTATTATTGTTTATGTTACTGTGCATTGTGATTTGATTATAGATTGACAATAGAGATTACATAACTATGGATACTGAAATATGTCTTTGTAACCTATAGATCTCTTGAAACGGGGAAAAATGGCAGAACCTGTCATAAGTGAATACACATCAGATGAGGACATAACCATCGACGAGCAGATACAATATGTATATGTCGATACCGAAACAATTCCGATAGTGGAACTTGTGGAAGAAGAAATTGAAAACCACCAATTCGGCATGGTCGACATAGAGGAGTACGAAAGAGTACGAGATCAGGCTGAAAGATTGGATGGTCAAAATTGGGAGCTTGTGTTCAAATGTAGGAACCGAGAGCTAGAATTGAGAATCTTAAAGAGGCCTATGATTGTCCGAGTTAAGGATAAAATACGCTTCTGGAAGAAAGTGGCTAGTAATCGCAAGAAAAGAGTTACGTCTTGGATCAAACGTTTGTGCAAATGCTCAACTGAGAATGATCTGGGCTATTATCCGACTCTGCGATACAAAACTATGCTGGAAACACGCTACTTCTCTCCCAATCTGAATCAGGAGTAAAAGTGAAAGATATGCACTGCGACAGAGAATATAGCTAAAGATAGCTTAATAATGAACTGATGAAGAACTGTCGTAGGAATATAACTATTTTGTTAAGATCTAGGTATAACTAAGTTTAGTCTAATTAGTACTGTATCAACTCGTGTTGTATGGGAAACCACTCTTGATGGATATAGAAGATATCATCAAGTTTTGTAATGAAACAATGTAAGAACGTTCTAATTAATGTATAATATAACCTAGGTTCGATTTCGTGCGAATTATATTCATTTATATATACACGTGATAGAAAAGTTACCACGTAATAATTGTTGAAACCATTTCCTTGCAAACTTTGAAAACCTACTACGCCTTGAATTATTGATTTTATCTTGAATTTTCTAAAACATTGATTGCGCTCGAACGATGATGAAAAGAAATATGTATTTGGCATTATATAATGACGCCTGGCCAACGTGATTATATTGTACAAAGTACATATGGGTGTTTCAAAGTCGTGCGACATTCAATGTGAAACCCTATTCTTTCAAATTCTCCATATTATTCATTTGATAGACAATGTGAAATCTTGTTCATCACATTCATTATCTTGGCGTTGACTTCTGCATTTTATTCATCGCAGAACTGAATCATGCCGCCAAAACGACGAATTACTAGGAACAGTCAGAAGACAACTGTACCTCCTACACCTGAAACCATTCCACCCCCTAACACTGAGGAAACTACTGAGCAGATGATAGCTAGACGCATTGTTGAAGGTATTGCCGAGTATGAGGCAAGTCGAAACCGTGAGAATGGAATTAATAACAGTGGATCGACCCCTGTTAATGCTGAGACTGTTGTGAATACTCGCCGAGGGTGTTCATATAAGACATTTCAGGCTTGTAAACCACCTCCTTTCTGTGGCACTGAAGGTGCTATTGGTATTATACACTGGATAGAAAAGATGGATTCTGTGTTGGACATCAGTGATTGTCTACCAGACACTGCGGTGAAATATGTCGCCTGCACTCTAGCTGATAAAGCTTTGACTTGGTGGAACAGTCAAGTCCAGTCGATGGGACGACCAGCTGCTTATTCCATGACATGGGAAACATTGAAGCATATGATGATGGAAGAATTCTGCCCTCGAAGTGAGATGCAGAAAATTGAGACTGAGCTGTGGAACATTGCTATGATTGGTGCTGATATCACTAGTTATACAACCAGGTTCCAAGAACTAGCTCGTCTTGTGCCACATATGGTAACACCTGAGTACAAGCGTATTGAACGCTATGTGTATGGACTGGCACCACAGATCAGGAGTTTAGTTACGTCCTCAAAACCTGACACCTTCAGGAGCGCTGTTACCCTAGCGCAGAGTTTGACTGATGAAGCAGTTAGAATGGGGACGCTGACACAGAAAACTGTGCCGGTCAAGGTTGAGCCGATTAGTACTGAAGCTGGTAGTTCAGGAGGTAAGAAGCGTAAATGGAATGACCGACAGGGTCAATCCAACAAGAAAGGATCTGGAAATCCTAAGTCTTATGCTGCTACCATTGTGGAACCGAAGCCATACTTGGGTAACAAACCTAAGTGTGATAAGTGTAGCAAACACCATGAGGGTGAATGTTGGTTTTGCGACAGTTGTAAGGGATGGGGTCACAAAACCCAGAACTGTAAGGTTAACCCTACCCCTAAGGGAAACACTGCTCGCCAAAACCAGGGTTGTTTTGAATGTGGCGACACGAGGCATTATCGAAACCGATGCCCTCGACTCAATAACCAAAACCGTAACGCCAACAACGCTCGTAACCGCAACAACAATGGGAACAACCGTGGAAACAACAACAACCGAGCAGCCAACAACAATGCTAACAACAACAATAATCAGCCAGCTCGTGGACGCGTGTTCATGTTAGGAGCACCAGAGGCACGTCAGGATCCTAACACAGTCACTGGTACGTTTCTAGTAAACAACCACTTTGCTTCTGTGTTATTTGATTCAGGTGCTGATTTAAGTTTTGTGTCCACTGAGTTTAGACCACTATTAGAGATCGAATCCCTTAAGCTAGATAACAAATACACTGTAGAGCTAGCCGATGGTAAGTTGATTGAATCAGGAGAAATAGTACCAGGATGCACCTTAACGTTAGAAGGTCATTCTTTCAAGATAGACTTACTACGGGTAGAACTAGGGAGCTTCGATATAGTGGTTGGCATGGATTGGTTGTCACTAAATCGCGCGGAAATCATCTGTCATGAAAAGATTGTACGGTTACCTTTACCGTCAGGAGAAATGTTGATGATTCAAGGAGAAAAGAGTAATCGTATGGTGAAAACGATTACATGCATGAAGGCAAATAAGTATCTACGAAAAGGGTACCAAGCATTTTTGGTACATGTTGTGGACAAGAAACCCGAGGAGCGACGCATAGACGACGTGACCGTAGTACGTGACTACCCAGGAGTATTTCCTGACGAGCTTCCAGGGTTACCACCTCCACGGCAGGTTGAATTTCATATCGACCTAGTGCCGGGAGCTGCACCGATTGCTCGTGCGCCTTACCGTCTAGCTCCATCAGAAATGCAGGAACTGTCTGCACTGTTACAAGAACTGTTGGATTTAGGATTCATCCGACCGAGCTTTTCACCGTGGGGAGCTCCGGTTTTATTCGTCAAAAAGAAGGATGGATCAATGCGGATGTGTATCGATTATCGAGAACTGAACAAAGTGACGATTAAGAACCGATACCCATTGCCACGCATCGATGATTTGTTTGACCAGCTGCAAGGGTCAAGTTATTACTCAAAGATCGACTTGAGATCGGGCTACCATCAACTGAAGATACGGGATGAAGATATCCCTAAGACTGCGTTTAGGACTCGATATGGTCATTACGAGTTCCTTGTTATGCCGTTTGGGCTAACGAATGCGCCAGCAGTGTTCATGGATCTAATGAATAGAGTATGTAAACCTTACTTGGATAAGTTCGTCATAGTGTTCATTGACGATATTTTGATATACTCGCGAACGAAGGAAGACCATGAGCAACATTTGAGGCTGATTCTTGAATTACTGAAGAAAGAGAAGCTTTATGCAAAGTTCTCTAAATGCGAGTTTTGGATGCGTGAGGTTCATTTCCTTGGTCACGTGATCAATAACAAAGGAATTCACGTAGACCCATCCAAAATTGAGGCGATTAAGAATTAGGAAGCCCCAAAAACCCCAACTGAGATACGACAATTTCTTAGGCTAGCCGGTTACTACCGAAGATTCATCGAGAATTTCTCGAAGATAGCTCAACCAATTACCGCCCTAACTCAAAAAGACAAGAAGTTTGATTGGGGCGAGAAGCAAGAGAATGCTTTTCAACTACTGAAAGAGAAATTGAGTACCGCACCTATCCTATCATTACCAGAAGGAGTAGAAAACTTTGTTGTCTACTGTGATGCTTCACATTAAGGATTAGGTTGCGTGTTGATGCAAAACGACAAGGTCATTGCATATGCGTCTCGTCAATTGAAGATTCACGAGAAGAACTATACGACGCATGACTTAGAGCTAGGAGCAGTCGTTTTTGCCCTTAAGATTTGGAGACACTACCTATACGGTACAAAGTGTACGATCTTCACTGATCACAAAAGTCTCCAACATATATTTGATCAGAAAGAACTCAACATGAGACAAAGACGTTGGGTTGAACTGTTGAATGATTACGACTGTGAAATTAAGTACCATCCGGGCAAAGCTAATGTAGTAGCGGATGCCTTGAGTCGTAAGGAACGAGTAAAACCTAGAAGAGTTCGAGCCTTAGGACTGACAATCCACTTGGATCTGATTTCCCAAATTCGTGATGCTCAACAAGCAGCCTTTACTCCAGAACGTATGAAGGACGAATCCCTCAAAGGGATGGAGAAACAACTGGAGTCTAAGGAAAATGGAGTATTATACTTTATGAATCGAATTTGGATTCCTTGTGTTGATGAGCTACGTAGCCTGGTATTGGACGAAGCTCATAAGTCCAATTACTCGATACATCCTGGAGCTGATAAGATGTACCACGATCTGAAAGGATTTTATTGGTGGCCTGGCATGAAAAGAGACATTGCCACCTATGTTAGTAGATGTCTGACTTGTGCAAAAGTTAAGACTGAGTACCAAAAGCCGTCCGGGCTTTTGCAACAACCTGAGTTACCCAAATGGAAATGGGAACACATCACGATGGATTTCATCATGAAGCTACCGAAAACATCATCTGGGATGGACTCCATATGGGTGATTGTTGACCGACTGACAAAGTCAGCTCACTTTCTTGCCATTAAGGAAACGGATAAGATGGAAAAGCTGTCTAGAATTTACATAAAAGAAGTTGTTTCTAGACATGGAGTTCCATTATCTATCATCTCTGATAGAGATGCACGTTTCACCTCTCGCTTCTGGCAAACACTGCAGCAGGCATTGGGTACTAGACTTGACATGAGTACCGCCTACCATCCACAAACTGATGGTCAAAGCGAGCGAACCATTCAAACGCTTGAAGACTTGCTAAGAGCCTGCGTAATTAATTTTGGAGGAAACTGGGATGTTCATCTCCCTTTAGCCGAATTCTCGTACAACAATAGTTATCATACGAGCATACAAATGGCACCTTTCGAGGCGTTGTACGGACGCAAGTGCCGATCCCCACTCTGTTGGGCAGAGTTGGACGACAGACAATTATCAGGTCCTGAGATAGTCCAAGAAACAACGGACAAAATATCTCAAGTGCTTAATCGATTAAAAACGGCAAGAGACCGACAAAAGAGTTATGCAGACAATAGACGAAAACCTTTAGAGTTTCAAGTAGGTGATAGAGTCCTACTCAAGGTATCTCCTTGGAAAGGAGTTGTGCGATTTGGAAAACGCGGTAAATTGAATCCACGTTACATCGGACCTTTTGAGATCCTAGCAAGGATTGGTCCTGTAGCTTATAAGCTTAAACTGCCGCATGAATTTAGTAATATTCACGACACGTTTCACGTGAGTAATCTTAAGAAGTGTCTATCTGACGAAGCGTTAATAATACCTCCTGACGAAATCTATATCGACGCAAAACTCAATTTTGTGGAGGAACCGCTTGAAGTAATGGATACGAAAACGCAGAAGCTCCGTAACAGTCGGATCAAACTTGTCAAAATTCGATGGAACTCGAAAAGAGGCCCAGAGTTCACCTGGGAACGCGAGGACGAAATGCGCAAGAAGTACCCACACCTATTTGAACCCGTGACCACGACTCACGACACAAATTAAATCTCGGGACGAGATTTCCCTAACGGGGGGAGAATGTGACAACTCTCCAAATTAGGTATTAATTAACATTTAAGCATGTGCATTCTTACGCTAATTTCCTGATTAGGTTTTAACAAAACTTCTTGATGTGATGTAAGCCTAGCAAGCCCAGTACTTTTAAACAAAAAGTAATATGAAATACGTAAGTATTAAAAGTTACGTACGAATATATCGGAACGAACCCGACAAAAATAAATAACAAAAGTTCGTGATACAAAAGTTATTAATAACTCAATTATAAATTACGAATATTTATATACCTATAACAAATAGATAAAATGGTCTAAAAATACGTTTAATATAAAACGTATTATAAACGAACAGAAACAATTCTAAAACGTACATAAAAGATCCAAATCTGAAAAGTGTTATTTTTCTAACACGTTGTAAAGTAATTAGAACATTACCTCAAAATATGAAATCATAACTTAACTGAAATTTGGCGCTCAATTATATGCGCGCAGTAAAATGTACAAAATTGTGCAACTATTTAAAATAATGATAACATCATTATTCTGATTATAAATTACGAACCAGGAGAACACCTACAAAATAAAAATATAAAATGTTTATTTTTATATTGCTATAATTATACCCGTACTCGAAATTGATGTACCAAAAATGGCCACCAAACCTCAATAATTGAGGAGACCGTATCAGTGTTTAAACCATACTCTTCCGATCATTTTGTTTCCCTCTCATTTCCTTCCTCCAGAGGATAATACACACACACATTCACACCATCAATTTTCTTCTTCTTTCTCTCAATCATTAACAAGATCAGAAGTAACAACATCAGGAAGCAGGAGCAACAACATATTAAACAGCATCATCATCATCCGTTCATCATCACTCTCACCATTTTTCACTTTGTAAGGAAACTCATTCCCTTAAACTTCTTTGCTTCAAATTCGTTATATAACTTGTAAATACATCATAATCTAAACATATATCACATATATTTGAAAGATTGATGGATTGTTCTTGAAATGGGTTATAAAAACCAAAAACAACAAAACCAAAATCGATGAATTAAAACTAGTTTAAATGGTGTAATAAAGTGTAAAAACGACACATAACACTTATATAAACATTTGGTAACATAATGTAAAGGAATTGAGACCAAACAACTATGTGTATATATGTTATCAGACACGAACAGGGGACTGAAAACGCGTCGGATCCGGCGAATCACCTCAGGATCCGGCGGATCCTCTGCTGAAAACCAAACGAATCCGGCGGATTCGTGGTGAATCCGACGGATTCCCATGTTTTGACTCGCACACGACCTGATCGTTTGAACTTGTGAACGAGTAAAAGACAACGAAGATCCGGCGGATCCCAAAACTACACACGCACACTTGGTCTGTGAACGAAAACGACACACGAGTATTTGACAAGCTAGATCCGGCGGATCAGGATTTGGATCCGGCGGATCCTCCCATTTGTAAACTGATCCGGCGGCTCAGTGTTTTGATCCGGCGGATCCTCTTAAACACAAACGAATCCGGCGGATTCCTGTGAATCCGGCGGATTCCCCTTATTTGAACTGGATCCGGCGGATTCAAATAGAATCCGGCGGATTCCCAACCCTGACCAACAATCTGACTTTTATTTTTAAATACAAAACAACTCCGTTAACGATTTCAATTGTTAGGAGACATTTACAAAACATTGTAAACTATTAATAAAACATTAATGTGATATATCCGAGACATGGACTTTGGACTTATTTAAATTCGTACGAACAAACAATATATATATAAACGTATATATGAATATGGACTTTGTAAATTATACGATTTGGATACGATTACAATTTCGGGATATTTAACACTTAGTAAACAAACGTAACGATATTAAAAGCAAATGATATTTATTAAACGGAATAAATATATTATCAAGTTTTATAACAAATAAAACTCGACACGTTTTGAATACGAAACAACGTATTACAATATATATTCGAGGACACACGATATATATAGACACAAACGTATACGTTTTCTTAAACAAATGAAAACATATATATATTTTAATATACGTAAACAATGTATTTATTAAACATACATACATACGACACTTAAGAATATATATTCACAAATATATATATACGATGAATTTCACGACAACAAAAGTAAGATTTAATAATATACAACAATATATTACTTAAGTATACATATATAGAACAAATATATGTACACACAGCGATATTAGAATAACATTCAAATTATACGTACAACTGTAAACAAAGTAGATGTACAAATGAAAACAAAACGACCTTCCGTTAAATAGACAATTACATATTGGTTTGTACACTTACAAGTGTACGACTGTGAAATAATAACGTTATTTCCACACAATGTCACTAGCAAAAATAACAACTTACATTAATAAGAAATCAACTATTTCTTCAAACGAACAAACTGTTAACATAAGTGATTAAAACAAATTAAACGTACTTATGTTAATATATTTATTGTATATAGGTTAACAAACCTTGGGCAATTATCTGTTTGGCTGCTAGCTGTCATACCGAGCAAACTACAGTGAGTTCACAGCCCCTACTTTGCAAATGTTTTATGCTTTTAAATATAGGGGTGTAAACATAGAAACTGCATGCAAACACATGCAGCAAATTATATAAATGCTTTATTGCTTTATGCAACTGTTTTATATGAAATATTATTTCACAACTATTTTGGGAATTAGACAACAAATCCTAGTACGGACCAGACTTGAGATGTGTGCATGAAAGACCTTATGTCATGCAGACTATAACCATTAGCTAGGTGACTCTAGCCACTGAGTATACGAATAGTACTATTGCCGTGACGACCCTCCTGTGGATGGAGCGTATACTTAATTGTCCTTCAGGCAAGCAACATAAGTTTTGGTTGTGGTTTGGTTATAGGGTTAGGTCGCGTTACTTTAACCTGCGAGCTTTAGCTCACCTTTCAGGGGATTATAGTCTAAGCATTCCCACTCATTATTTAGGATGAACTTATCCTACAACTGTTTTATACCAGTATACCTACTGGTCATAATTATATGTTGGTAAACTACCAGATATACATTTTGGGTAACAACCCACATAAAACTATATTTTAGGGTAACTATCCCTACAATCTTATAAATTGCAAAACCTGCAAACATTTATTTATTGAATAACAATTCAATAATCTAAACATAAATGGTTTAACATACCTTACATTTATACAAAACCTGTGAATTCACTCAACATATTTGTTGACGACTTTCTTTCTATGTTTTACAGGAAATTAGCTACGTAAGTAAGAATCGCATGCATTCAGGATGGACAACCCTGGACTGCTTAGGATGCCATATATTTTGGGACCGCTTTTGAGGATTTCCTCTGTATTACTGCAGACATTGCAGTTATACTTATGAAATCTTATCTTAACATATGTATTGTAAAACTTAAATGTTTTAAACTTTATTACTACTGTACGACTTACATAGTCGTACTACTTTTGTAATAACTATTTTAAATTGGCATCCTTTATATATTATGTTCTGTATGATCATACGCTCTGATACAATGAATGCACAATTGTAACGTCATCACCCCCCCCCCCCCCCCCCCCCCCCCCGCTGTTAAACTGTTTACACATAATGCTTCCGCTAATTATAACTTGCTTCCGCTAAACATTAAATAAACACAATTATGGATTTTGGGGGTGTGACACAACAGATTATGACCACGCCGCATACCGGAACCAGGTTCTGACCACCTCACAAGCAAATTCCGACCACCTCGCATTCCGGAACCAAAGTCCGGCCACCATTATCTATTTTTGTCGCTCACAAATTTGATATGCTATACAGATCGATTAATAAAAATGAGTTATACATACAATTTATATAATAACAAATATTAATCAAATCTTTTTAAAAAATAAAGAAAAAGGTGAAAACAAGGAGTATAGAGTAGTTCTTTCTTAATGTTCGTCGTCTGTAATGCTGTGTGTGATCTTCCTTTTTATTATATTTTTCATTTTCAAAATGAGCTACTTATATCTGCAATAGTTGTAAGCCTCTATCGAAAGTATTACCTAGTGTCATAGGGAGAATCTTCTCTAAAGCTTAGGTACACCTTTATTTTAATATAATATAATGGTAGTACATTATTTTAAAAAAAAAATAATAATAATAAAAAAAACAAAAAAAAAAAACGTTATACATTATTGAATGTAAAGTGCAAATATGTACTTCTAATAAATAAATACAATTGAAAATCAAAATAAATAACTTCTTCATATGATAGCCTTTAACAAAAGCATACTAAAAAAAAATTAGTGCTTTCTTTTTAGAAATTATATGATATTATGCGATATTTTGATCGACCGATTATGTAGTGGTCCTTAATAAAAGATTATGCAATGTTTTTATTTAATAAATTTATGCAGTGTTTTTAAAAAACAATAATGTAATTATTTTGTAACCATGATGCAACAACATGTATCGATCTATTCAGTGACTTTTATTGATCGATAGAGTGTTGTTATCAATGATGTAGTTAACTATAACCATGATGCAAGGATGTTTATCGATCGATTGCAGTGTTTTTTATTGAACGACAATGCAATGTTTTTATCAAACAACTTTTGTACATTGTTTTTCTGTAACACGATGATGCAGTTATTTGTAATAATGATGCAGTGACTTTTATCGATTGATGCAGTCTTTATTTATATAATGACAATGCACCGTTCTTATCAAACAATGATGTAATATTTTTGCAAAAGCATGATGCAGTGTTTATAAAGAAAATGATGATGCAATAATGTAACACCCGCCAAATTAGGACTAGTAATTAGTGCCTAATCAGATGTTAATACATGTAATTAGTTCTGTGTTAGGCTAATTAATGTATCGAATTATATATATTGTTGAATATATACGAAAATGCGATTTGATTAAATCGTACGCAACTTAAATCGAATGTATTTCGATTCAATTTAATACGGACGTTGGTGACCAATTTTATTAAATAACTCTTTATGTCAAAAATATTATTATGATAATATTTCGTATTCAATCGTATCGTACAAACAGAACGTACACAATTTAAAATGTTTAAAACGCACAAACTAAATAAACAAACTTACATTTTATAACTCAAATATAAATCGAATTGTAAAATATTTAAACAATATATCGCGTAATAAATCGTATTTTAAAACTTATAATTAAAATGTAAATAATTGTTTAACGTTAAACGACGGAGCAAACGAACACCACACGGAACGCGGGGCGAAAACTGGAAAAGTGGGGATAAACCCCACCTCCCACTTTTCTTTCTTCATTTCATCCATTCCTTCACTCTCTCTCTTTTCTTTTCTCTCTAAAAAGAAAAACCACCAAACTCGTTAAAATCGCAAAATAAACATACTAAACTCGCTTGGATCATCTCGGCTCTTTGGAACAAAACGACCACGACATCTCGATCTATCATCCTATCTTTCTGGATTTTCATTTCGGCAATTTGTAAGTTTCCGACAAAATCCCGAAATCTCTCGATTCTTAGTATTTTTCATTTGTGGTTGTTATTATCACTTGTATATGTCCATTACAATGTATAGAACACGATTTTATAACCTGAAAACGAGTTTAAAACGGATTTTTGGCCGGAAAAACCTTGACAGCCGGACTTTCTGGGCTGATGTTCATCCATGCGACACAAGCCTTGTGTCGCATGTTGTGTCGTATTTTGCCACTTGTGTCGTATAAAACCTCCTGTGTCGTACCTTGTGTCGTACCAGATAATTAGTGTCGCAAGTCTTGCGACACAACCACTATGTCGCATACACCATACGACACAATCACTATGTCGCTGTTGAATCAGCATCTCGCATCTATGCGACACAACCCTTGTGTCGTATAGACATTGTGTCGCATTCCTATGCGACACAACCCTTGTGTCGCATGACAAACTTTTATGTCGCATATTGTGTCGCAAAACACAGAAAACTCAGATTTTTACTAAGTGTCGAGACCTAAAATTTTAACACCTGATTTTACCCAAATTCGGATCCAGATGCGTCGTCAAAGCAATATAGTAGAAATAAAAATTTTCCAAGCTGACCTGGCAGCTCGACCCCAGCCAGGGGCTCTGCCCCTTGGACCCCGCTACCAGGGGCGCTGCCCCCGGACCCCCGTACTTAGATTCCGTAACGGCTTCTAAAACACAATCGAAACACATTTTTCAAAGTAAAACGCCACGAAATCACAATAATAATAGTTGAGATTATTATTACAAATCCGTCACCAACGGGCCGTACATGTTTTCAAACACTTAACAAATCAACCAAATCGTAGTAATTTGGACATATATATAGTTGTGTAACAACTACAAGGGTGATCTTTTGAGATACCCAATCATGATTATAACCATCGCGTGTCGTGGACACCCTCAGGTTACAAGTCGTTGGAATTCATTATTCGCTAATCAACTTACGTTTGTTTAAACGCTCTCAGACTCAGGTGAGTCTCATAGCCCCTCTTTTACTATTTTACTCAGGGGTGTGATATACTGCTCAACTTTTAACATGTGAACGCAAGTACCAACTTTTCATATACTACATGAGTTTTTCGAAACTAATCATTTAAAGTCCTCCGTCAGCATAGTTGTTAATACGTTGTAGCGTGAATATTAGTATATGGTACCATATAGGATTGACCCTCCTCGTTCGGGTTAGCAAGCACTAACCGGGTAAACGGACGTACTAATATTTGGGAAGACGAATGTTGATTAGGCATTCGTGGAGGCACCTCGCCCGGAATTCTCTATAGGGGACCCGGCCCTCGAGTTAAGCTCAACTATGTGCTCATGGCTGTATACACGATGATTATCATTTAATTGCTGGATGCAATTCATTATTTAATTGCTGGATGCAATTCATTATTTAATTGCTGGATGCAATTCATTATTTAAATCTTGCGGTTCATACCATATTACTTGATTTCAAACCTGTGAGCTCACCAGCTTTATAGCTGACCTTTTAGCATATATCGCAGGTACCCAGCAGTAGGATGTTTCTGCTTCAGGATTTAGCTCGAGTCAGCATACAGACGATTGAGATTTTCTTGCATTAGTATATTTTGTACAAGTACTTATGTACTGAAATCTCATTTTATTAAACTCGAGCTATGTAAAGCTTTAAATGTTGTAACATTTCAATTATCAATATATTTTGTTAAAACGACGCATATAGAGTCGTTTGCTATTTATCTTTGTGCTTTGTTATTGATTAGTAACACCCAAATCAAGCTTCCGCAAATCATCAAATTTGGGGGTGTTACAAATAATTTGTTACTATGATGCAGTGACTTTTATCCATTGATGCAGTGTTTCTATCTAATGACAATGCAGTGTTTTTATTGAACAATGACGTAATACTTTTGTAAAAGCTTGCTGTAGTGTTTTTAAGAAAACGATTATGCAATTATTTGTAACCATGATGCAGTGACTTTTATCGATTTGATGCAGTATTTTTATCGAATAATGACGTAATACTTTTTGTAAAAGCTTGAGACAGTGTTTTTTCTTTATAAAACAAGTTTAAAATGTTTTTGAATATATGTTTTTTTTTTGTTTAAGTACAAAGTTTGATGCATTTTACGTATAGAGTTCCTTTTCTAATTTGATTTATTTATTTTCTTTGATTTTCTAATTTTTGATATGGTTATTGGAGGTGAAAATAGTTATAGGGACTAAAGTTGCAATAACAAACTAATATAAGAATCATGATGTATATTTTCGCTTTAACCAATATACCCTGTGCTTTTACCTGCGCTCTCACGTGAGCTTGAATCTGTACTCCTATTACTTTTCTTTTAACTTTTGACAACACAGTCACAAGTGGACATGAAATAAAGATTGCATATTTAAAATCATTTAAAGCATTTGAAGGTTTTTAATATGTATCATCACCACTACTATTGTTATGCTACTCCTTTGCCATGACTTGTAACTCACCGTATATACATTCAAGTAACTATTGTATACATCTCAAAATTTCAGTTTCAAATCTAATATTTAATCTTTGACAGCGGAACGCAAATACAGTGATTGATTTTCAATAGTGATAGATCACCGATTGTAGGTCACCGGCGTTCCGGCAAACTGTGGATGAGTTTCGATGACGGGTGAGTCGTAGGAGAAGATGGTGTTGGTAGCGGTGATGAAGGGTTTGGTCGTGTGAATTTATTTTTTTATGTGTTAGTTTTTTTTATAACATAAAGTTTGAAAGTAGTAAATTATGGTGGCGCGGATGTCGAAGATGCCGGAAGAGGTCGAAGATGTATGGCGAAGGTGGATTATTTCTGGTAGGTAGCAACCGTCGGTATTATGTTGGTGGCCGTTGAATGTTTATAGAGAAGAAACAATGAAGGTAAGAGAGAATAAAGGTGAGGTGTTTTACCAAATTACCCCTACTGACTTAAAGTGAAATGATGATATGGCTGACTCTTATTGGCTGCTCCTCTTTCTCTCTATAATATGATGCTCCTCTGATCCGTTCCCTTTATTTAATTATATTTTTTAAAAAACTTCTATAAAAAATCTTAAGGGTGCGTTTAATCACAGAAGAATTTCTCCATTTTTCTTTTTTTATTTCTCTAAAAAATGAGAAGCATTTTTACTTCTCTAAAAATCCATGAAAAATCTAGAAAACGTGTTTAGTTGCAAGGGTGGAGTTTTCCTTTTTCAAGGAAGAGTAGAGATGGAAAACTTAGAAACCATCAAAAGTAGTTTTCAACTTTGAATTTTCCTTATCTTAGAAAAGTTTTTTGGAAAATTCTAAATTTAAATATTCTAGTTTTCTTGTTTTTTTAGAGAATTTTGTTAGAAAAGTGATGAAGTTTTCTGTAACTAAACGCACCCTTAATTATCTTTTTTTTTTTTAAAACTTCAATAGAAAATCTTACATTTTGAAATGTTATTTCCCTAGTTCCGAGAATGTGTCTAAATTTGCTTATCAACAACTGATGTAGTGTGTAAATAAGATAACAAAATAATCCTGTTGATTCAACGAATAGCCATGAATAATTCTTTCAAAACACGTTGATTCACAAAGAATGTCGTGGATGGGTATACTTTGATTCACCAAATTCAGAGGAAAATCCAAATTCTTGAAAACTGAAAACCGAGTTCTTTACAATGTCATATCAAACCTAAATATAAAGCAAAAATTTTAATGGGCCGACAAAACATAACGGGCCGAACATAAAATCCAAAACAAAAGTCCAAAATGAACAGAAAAAACATATAATGGGCCGTATCTCCCAAACGGATCCGCTTTTGGGCTTCGAGGATGGGTCTAACTGCCTATGGCTGTTAGCGACTTGGTGGGCCTTGCTTCAGGCTTCGATTCGCCTACTCATGGACCTGAAACGGAGCCCTGTAGCCCAAGTTATGCTCTTTTTCGTGCAGCCCCTTTTATTTGACGATCATGGGCCTCCATAAACGTAATGGCCCTTTCTTCCACACTTGGGCCTCCATCATTCCCCCCTGGGTAGACAAAATTCGTCCTCGAATGTGCAACTGGTTCATCTTCAGAAGAATCTCCATGAAAAGGCAACAAATGCTTCACATTAAAAACATCATAACAACGAATATGACTTGGCAGCTTCAAACGATAATCATTAGAATTGATCTTCTCTACAATCTCCACTGGTCCAATCTTTTTGGCTGACAACTTATTGTAATCACCAACTGAGAAACGATCTTTAGTCAACACTGCCCAAACAAAGTCCCCCTCCTCAAACTCAACCGGCCTGCGCTTTTGATCCGCATCCTGCTTGTACTTGGCATTGGCTTTGGCCAAGTTATCACAAACAGCTTGATGTATTCCATGTAACCCTTCAACAAAATCCTGCACTTTTTTTGGAACATTACCAGAAATAGAAGATGACATTAAATCAAGTGGTCCTCGTGGTTGAGTAGAATAAACCACTTGGAATGGGTTAAATCCAGTGCTGCGGTTGACAACATGATTATGAGCAATCTCAGCTTGATATAACTTCTTATCCCAAGATTTCACATGATCACCAACCAAACACCGCAACAGATTACCAAGAGATCGGTTAACAACTTAAGTCTGTCCATCTGTTTGAGGATGATAAGCACTACTGAGATTGAGCTGAGTGTTTACCATTTTCCACAAGCTATGCCAAAAATGACTCAAAAATCTAGTGTCTCGATCAGAAACGATAGAAGATGGCAAACCATGCAAACGATATACATCACGAAAGAAAAGCTGCGCCACATTAACTGCATCTGTTGTCTTTTTGCAAGGAATAAAGTGCGCCATCTTGGAAAAACGATCAACAACCACAAAGATTGAATCATTATCCTTTTGAGTACGTGGCAACCCCAACACAAAATCCATGCTAATATCCACCCATGGCTGCAAAGGGACAGGTAAAGGCAAGTAGAGCCCAACATTAGTAGTTGTGCCTTTTGATACTTGACATACGCGACACCGCTTAACATACCGATCCACCTTTTTTCTCATAGTAGGCCAGAAATAAGATGATTGCACTAACTGTAAAGTGCGATCGCGACCAACAAGCCTTTCACCATGTAACTCCTTGATGATGTACAAACGAAGACTGTAATCAGGAATACACAACTGATTTCCCTTGAAAAGGAAACCATCATGTACCGGAAAATCTGACCTCTGCCCAGATTGAACACCCTACATAACAATAGAAAAGTATGGGTCAACAGAAAGCTGATGTTGTAGAACATCCAACCCTGGCACACTGACCCTCATAGTCACAAGCAGATTACTCCTCCTGCTCAAAGTATCTGTAACCCGATTTGTGATTCCAGACTTATGTTTCACCACAAAAGGAAAGTTCTCTAGAAATGCCATCCAACGTGCATACTTATGAGACACTTTTACTTGACTGCGAATATGTCTTAAAGAATCATGATCAGTAAACAACAAAAACTCTTTATGACCAAGATAATGGCGCTAATGCTTCACAGCTTGGACCACAACATAAAACTCCATATCATAAGTACTGTATCATTGTTTTGGTCCTATCAACTTCTCACTAAAATAAGCAACGGGTCGCCCTCCTTGGCTAAGAACACCTTCTATTCCAACTTTAGATGCATCAGTATGAAGCTCAAAAACTTTAGAAAAATCGGGCAATACCAGGATGGGTGTTGTTGTAAGCTTCTCCTTTATCTTCTGAAAAGCCAACTCTGCATCATCAATCTACATAAATGTTTTCCCTTTCATGCATTCTGTCACTGTTACCATAACAGAGCTTAAATGAGGAATGAAACGCCTATAAAATGAAGCAAGACCATGAAAACTACGCACTTCAGTAATTGTAGTTGGAGTTAGCCACTGCTGTTTAGCTGCTACCTTAGATTCATCCACCTGTATACCCTCACCAGAAACAACATACCCCAAAAACAAGACTTTAGGGGTCATGAACACACACTTCCTCACAGCAACATAGAAACTATCCCTGCGAAGTAATGTCAACACCTGTCGCGCATGTCTTACATGCTCAGTAAAAGAAGTACTGTAAATAAGAATATCATCAAAGTAAACAACCACAAATCGCAATAAAGGGCCTTAGTAATTGGTTCATCACACGCATAAATGTACTGGAGCGTTTGATAATCCAAAAGGCATCACCAATCATTCATACAATCCTTCACTAGTCTTGAAAGCTGTTTTCCATTCATCCCCGGGTCTAAGAAGAATCTGGTAATACCCACTTTTCAAATCCAGTTTTGTGAAAATAGTAGCACCACTGATTTTTGATCAAGCAAGTCATCTAGTCGGGGAATAAGAAACCGGTACCTCACAGTTATTTTATTAACGGCACGACTGTCAACACACATACGCCACGTACCATCTTTCTTTGGAGTCAAAAGAGCAGGAACAGCACAAGGGCTCATGCTCTCACGAATGTGACATTTAGAAATTAACTCCTCAACCTGTCTCCACAATTCTTCATGTTCAATGGGACTCATTCTGTAATGTGGCCTATTAGGTAACTGGGCACCAGGTTCCAAATCAATATGGTGTTGGATGTCACGCAAAGGTGGCAACCCATCAGGTAACTCATCAGGGAAAACATCTGCAAATTCCTCAAGTAAAGGAATCATTGTGTCAGGAATTTCAATATCTTTAGTTATTTCTTTCCCTATCAACACAAACACTTCATCTGCCACTTCCAGTTCACTTTCAAACTGATTAAGGGTCAAAAGAGTACCAGAGGGCTTGGTGACTAATTCCTTTTACTTACTAGGTACCAAAGTGATTTTCACCCCACCAAACAAGAAGCTATAAGTATTTGTCCGCCCATTATGGGTTACACTACGGTCATATTCTCAAGGTCTACCCAATAACAAATGACAGGCATCCATGGGGACCACATCACACCAAACATCATCCTTATACGACATACTAACAGAAAAATGAACAAGAGATAGTTAAGATACTGATACCTCACCACCTTTTTTAAACCATTGCAACTTGTAAGGTTTGGGAGGATTCTCTGTTTTTAAACCCAACTTCTGAACCGCCTCTTCAGATATTAGAATATCACAACTACCAGAATCAATCACGAAGGTGCAAACCTTACCCAAAACAATGCAGGTGGACTGAAAGATGTTGTGCTTGAGCCAATCATCACCAACAGCTTTTGGTGTAAAGCAAGAACACCTTACAACCAGACTAGTTCCCACATCACCAGTAACTAGCTCTTCTTCATATTCAGGCTCGTCATCATACACTGGGGCATCGTCTTGCTGCTCATCATCATCATCACCTTTCTAACCACCAGGTTTAACAAACAAATGCCTTTTACCAGCTTTCTTACATTCGGCTATCCGATGACCAGTCTCTCCAAAGTTGAAACACTTCAAATTGCTACTTCCGACCCCTTTAGGAGTTAGTCCAGTATTGCTACCCCCTGTTCTTGGCTGATTGGGCACGAAATGAGATGCCACATTACCGGTACCAAAACCTCCGGCAACCGTGGTAGAAGAAGATGTACCACCCACCCGGCGATTCTGTTTCTCAAATGTTAGTGCTCGCTGATATGCCTCGGAAACTGATAATGGATCAAACATATTAACAACATCCATGATCTGAACCCTCAAACCCCCAATATAACGGGAAACTAGTTGTTCCTCTGTTTCCTGAATATCATTCCACGCAATCAATTGATAAAATTCAGTTGTATAATCATCAACTGATTTGAATCCATGCTTCAGATTCTGTAACCGCTGGTACATCAACCGTTGGTAATTATGGGGAATAAATATATCCCTCATACACTTCTTCATCTTCCTCCAAGTCGTAACCTTTGACTTTTCAAGTCTCGCCCGTGTCAGTTTCAACTGCCGCCACCAGGCAGATGCCCTACCACGTAATCTGGTAGCCATCAACGAAACTCGTTTGTTTTCTGGAACTTCCTTGAATTCGAACACTTCTTCAACAAAAGCCAGCCAATCAATAAACTTCTCTGGATTTAAAGTATCCCCATTAAATTCTGGAATATTAACCCTCATCCCAGATTCCCAATGACGGTTATCACCCCCCTTAATTTTGCCTTGCATGTCTTTCTGGATTCAATTCAGAAGACGAACGGTCATCTTCGGCGAAAGGGTTTCCATCAAACTCTTCATCTTCATTTTCTGGAGGAGTTTGCCACGCCCCCGATGGTTCATCAAACCCGCCATCTGGTCCGTCAATTGATCCACAAACTGATCAAATCGCTCTTCAATTCGGGCCATGATACGTTGCTTTATCTCCTGTCCATAAACATCATTGAGTGGTCTGTTTTTTCTCGGAGGCATCACGAACAGGAAATTTAGCTATGATACCAACTGATGTATTATGTAAATAAGATAACAAATTAATCTTATTGATTCAAGGAATAGCCAGGAATAATTCTTCCAAAACACGTTGATTCACAAAGAATGTCGTGGATGGGTATACTTTGATTCACCAAATTGATAGAAAAATCCAAATTCTTGAAAACTGAAAATTGAGTTCTTTACAATGTCATATCAAACCGAATATCAAGTAGAAATTTAAATGGGCCGACAAAACATAACGGGCCAAACATAAAATCCAAAACAAAAGTTCAAAATGAACAGAAAAAATATATAATGGGCTGTATCTCCTAAATGAAGCCGTTTTTGGGCTTCGAGGGTGGGCCTAACTGCCTACTTTTAAAAGTCTTCTGTACTCTAACACCACCCAAAAACAACTTCCCACCAAGGTTGGGCTCCCTCAATTTCTGCTGCAAGGAATCATTATACTCACCACCAAGTAAACTTACAGCAGTGCTCAATGCAGCAATAACTGAATTAACGTTGGACGTAGAAATTGACCTACGACAGCAACTCTGTAGGACATAAAACACATCATCAACCATGGAGGTTGTAAGGCTGTCTTGTACATGCTCGTCAATCTTAATAGCCTTCCTAACATTTTCAACCATGAAAAATCCATCCAAGATCACATAATAACTAGTTATGTCTTGAACAACTTTGCTTAAGTTCCCACTTCTAAAAGCTCTAGTGGCTCGGGGAGTCAGTTCTTGATCAATTCCGCTTAGTTCAGTTATCTTTGAAACCATATAATCAGTATAATCCTCACCAAGCTGCGTAAGTGATAATATTTCCTCAAGAAACAACTCAATTTCCCTTGGGTCTGACCCTTCCACTTCCCCGCCAGAAAGCAAGTCACTCTTATACTAATTGATCTCAGATGTCAATTTTGACAACTTACGAAACTCCATATACTTTTTTAAGATCAACGAACCCCTAGAGTCACACTCCTCTTGAAGCTCACAGATTGCATACACAATTCCATCTTCTCCACACAAACTCCTCAATATCTCTACATTTTCTTCAATTGCAACCACAATATCCTTAAACAAATTAGTCAAACACGTAACAAAATTAACCGAATTGCAATTCTGCTCCATGAGCTCCACCAATTGCTCAAACTCAACTTTAGATCTAACCGATATAACCTTCTTTAAATAACTAACATACACCTGCAATCCTTCTTCCTCTAAAGCTAACGGCGAGTAAAGCCGAATAAACCTTAAAACAGTAGCATGATCTCGCTGATCCACAGCAGCCGATAACCTCCGCCTAACAATCATCTCCAGCTGTTTCTTAGCACTAAACAACATCTCTCTCTGATCCGGACCAGAATCCTTATAATCTTTATCGATATCAAGAAAAGTTTTCACATAATTAGCAGCAGATTCATAATCGTCATTCTCTAAAGCCTTTTGTACACCATCAATACAACTAGACCTCTCAACAATTGCATCAATACGCTTTAAAGTTTCATTAACTCGACATTGAGCTAAATCGAGTTCTCGAACCTTACCAGATACCTGATCGGCGAGAATGTAGGTCAAATCAACATTCGATAGCATGTGATATGATTCCGCTTTCACAATTTCTAATACGTCTGCTAATTTCTGGAGGAAATTGAGGTGTTTATCGAGATCTAGACGGAGAGATGAGATGTTTTCGAGCTGTAGATCTAGGTTACGTTGATACGCAATGCGTTCATGATGAAGATGTGTCATTGCTCCGACGTCGGTTAGGGTTTGGACGTGTTCAAGGACTTCTGGTGTACCGAATATAATAGATGAAGGGTTGTTAGATGATTCTTCATCTTCGATCACCGACGGCGATGATGTCATTGTCGGCAGTTGATTTTGATTGAAGTCTTTGCCTCGCCGGAGATTGTAGATCGAAAATATGGAATCCCTTGTTTCAGTGAAATATTATGAGATTCGGGAGGGATGGTGAAACGCCCTGAAAATAGAAGGATATTTTTTTTTTTTGGTAAGAATACTAACGAATTATAAAGAATACTAACACATTCTAAAGAATATTAACGAATTCTAAAGAATACTAACTAATTTTTTTTTAGACCAATTCTCACCCATCTTGACACGTTGACCCGTTTAGACACTCAAATGGTCTAACGACATTTTAGCTATTTAGACTTCGCTTTCAACTATATTATGATAACATAGTCTTACAAATGTTTCAAAACTTAACTCTTGACAGCAACTCATACCAAACTCATATTTTGAGCCAATTTCGGACACGCATAACTTTTTGCTCAATAAGAGTTTGACCACCAAATTTTGAAGGCACCTCTACTATGCCAAAATGAAACTTTCTCTTTTTACACTTTTTCAAATTACGCGTTTATTCAAAATCTGGACTGAAATCTATTTTTTTTTTACCATTTCGGCACTTTTTCTTGACATGTCAAAACACAACCCACTTGGTTTATGACTTTCATACTTTACCTACATCTTCTAACATACTTTTGACACTTAAGCTAAAAGCAACAAGTGTCATACTTATACCATGACTTGTTTTGACACTTTGACCCAAAATATGCCCATTTGGACACTTCTGACCCGTTTCTCATTTCAAGAACACTTTGACTCTTTCACTTATATCTTTTACTCACATTTGACCATTTCAATATAGTTGACTATAGGTCAACACTTAAATTCAACCAAAACTTACTTTCAACACTTTACTCTATTCCATTTCTTTACCATTTATGACACATACTTTACTACTAATCATTTACCTTTTTTTCCGCTTTGTCAAAGGCTTACATCATAAATCTTTAACTACTTTACACTTTAACTAATTCGTGTCATAAAACTCATTTTGGGCGATTTACACAATGGCTAATCATAACGATAATTTAAAAGAATAAGAAGCTCATCTAACCGTAAAGCAAGCTCCCTATCCACGCTATCTTTTTGCAACCCAAAATCTACTCCTTCTATCCATTTGGTTCAATCGAACCAAGCACCTACAACATAAAACATTGAACGAGTTAAGCATAAAGCTTAGTGAGTATATGATTATCTAATAAATTTAACTACTAATCAAAAACAATGCATTATTATAATAACAACATATATGATAAGGAAAGCATGGGAGTTTCTTCCCTTTCTTGAATTCACTTTCGCTTACACTTTCACTTGAGCTTTCACTTTCACTTTCACCTGAGTTTCACTTTCATATGCGCACATATCTCACGATTATATTAGCTAGTATCTAACCAGTTAGTCTAATCATGTTCTAGCTAATATCTAATTAGCTAGACTAATCATGTAACACCCAGTTCTCGGGTCTAGTAGTATTTAATATTTTCTGACTGTGAATTATTATTAAGTGTGTCAGAAAATAGGTGTGTTGTATTATTTGAAATAAATAGTGATAATAGTCGAATAATTTATTGTGACTAATAAATTATTGGTTGTTTTAATTTTATTTAGTTGACGGTAAAATAAAATAGTGTTCCCTCGCAAATGATTTTTAAGTTCCAGACAATGATAAGTACGGGGGACAAAACTAGTACACGTATTATCATTTATATGTGAAAAATCTCATATTTATCACCTAAAACATTTGAGAGAATTCGGGAGTGAGCGAGGGTTTGATCTAAACCCTAAACCTAATCAAAATCATCATCAATCACCAAATTCTTGTGAAATCATCTCTTCTTCTTCTTGATTTTTGGTACGGTTGAACTAAGAACACCATAGGGATGATTCTAAACTCTTGGAACAAGGTTTTTGGTGAAATTGAGGCTAGAGAATTGTGAATTAAGCTTCAAAAACGTGATTTGATCCTTCTATCATCATCATAAACAACTTGTAAGTGTTGATTTCTTGATTTCTTATAAACTTGAAAATGGGTTTTTGTGGAATTGATAGAATTAAGATGATTCATGTGGAATTGAGGTTGGAAATGATGATATAGTTGTTAATTGATACTTATTCTATGATTATAACATATCCCTTAGTTGAGAATTGAAGAAATTGACTAAGTGTTCTTGAGGGTTGTGATGATCATAATGATTTTATGAGTTTGATGAATTAAATGATGGAATTAGTATGGTTTAGTAGTAAAAACACTTAATGGATAGGTAAGAAGTAAAATTATAAGTTAGTTGGTTGATTTTCCACTAAGCTCATAATTTGAGTTTTGGTGATTGTTGAGGTTAGAGGTTAATAACTTTAGTAATGGATTAATGATGTTGATTAGTGATGAGTTGGTCAAGTTGAAGTTGAAAAGTGATTATCGTGATAACTAATCAAGATTTATTTGATAAATTGATGATATTGAAGGTGGATAATCTTGTTATATGGTTTTATGAGGTTAATTGGTTATTCATAATCTATAAATGAAGTATGTTGAATTGTTGTAAATAGGTAACAATTTATGTGAATGATGGTATTATATTGGATATTAAATATGTTGTTTGATGAAGATGAATTAATATGATGTTATATATATATATTTTGAGACAAGTAACTAACTTGTGATATCATGTTGTATTCTCAGATGTGCAGAAGACTCAGTGATATTAGACTACTGAGTGGATGCCTGAGGTGGTCGGTGAGTGGATCTCTAATCCTCAGTGTAACTTGGTTGTAACGAGTTTGGTTACAACAAGTAACATATTATTACTATTGTAGTTGCCATGATAATTATGATAGCTAGTAATAATATTGTTGATATGATAACGTTGACCTGCTGAATATGTGATTTGTTGATTATGTGATCACTGGACTTGTTGTTGGCCTTCGGGCATCAGTTGTTAATGAGGTCAACGAGTTGTTGTTGAACTGTTGGTTGGGCTAGTCGGTTATTCAAGGTTTAACACACCTCCTGTGTTAGTTGAGAATAACCACTAGCTATCGGTCTCGTCCGTTATGGCCATACGGATATGGTTGGGTAAGTGTTCTTGGGGAGCCTCCCGGGTATTATGGTTATCCCCAGAGCCACCGATGCCTCATTATGAAGTCCGTTGCTTGTTGAATAGTTGCTTTGATGATAAGTTGACCAGTTGAACAGTTGCCCTGTTGCTTTGCTAAATGGTGGTGTTGTCTACTTTGTTGGTTATGTGTTAATTGTTGTATGCAAGGTTGTTGAGCTAAGTTAGCATGTTGATTAGTTATCTACTCACTTAGCTTTATGCTAATCCCCCACTTAACACTTCTTGCAGGTTATTGATATATTTGGGTGGGCAAGAAGTTGGACTAGAAGGAATGTTTGACCGTGAAGCGTTACTCTGATAGTGGATTTGTTTAAAATAATGTTTTATCACGTTTTATATAACACCTCTGTTGTGAAATTATGTTTTGAAAATGTTGAATTTTATATTTTGATAAAACGATGTAAATTATCATTATCTATTTGGACTTACGCTTCCGATTAACTTTATTTAAATTAGTATAAATGAGGGGTGTTATAAGTTGGTATCAGAGCATAGGTTTGGGCGAATTGGACATTGCAAAGTGTTCAATCCCAAATCTATGGTAGTGTCAAGTCAAACATTCCTGGGAGTGCGGGATTAATAGTTGCATGAGAAATTAGTTGTTGAAAAAGTACTAACCTAAAACAAGATGCTAGAATGTTGTTTTGGTTGCAGAGACGGAGGAATATGAGGAACCGACTGGTATTCTCATTGATTCCTCGATTGTTGCTGGCTTAAGTGCACCAGGTGATTCTCGATAACCTTGTTGAATTTAATTCAGTTTGAATTGTGTACTTTGCTATGATGATGTTGATCTACCCTAAAGTAAGTTGAGTCAGACTGATATGATTCCCTAGTTTTGAGTCAATTGATGTTATTCATATGTTGTGAAATAAACTGGGTAGTTTATGTTGAACTTGAAATTGTTAAAAAGGTGTTAAGTCGTGTAGACGCTGTGTTGAATAAGTTGTAATAGTGCTATTATGTGAATTTGGTGTTTCGAGGTTATAATGTGACACCGATGGTGGAAGTAAAGTTGTTTGACTTGGTAAAGTCAAAGAAGTGTATAATGGGTGTTAAATTAGTGAACATATTGGTTGAAACCCAAATGGGTTGTTAAAGTGCCCAAATGGGTCACTTGATGGTTAAAAGGTTAAAGTGAGTAGTGGTTTGATTAAAAAGAATGTTAAAGTGGCTTTAAGTCATAAAGATAGTAGTAAAAGGTGATGAAAATGATTTGGGTAGTCAATGTGATTATTTTCTTAAAAGCGTCCATTTGGACCCCTAAACGGGTCAACGTGTCAAAACAATGTAGAATGAGTGTTTGTAGGTGACGAATATGCCCACACGTCACTAATGTATATAGAAACATGTTGGTAAAAAGGTGGAAGTCTGAAACCAAGCCATTTGGAATATGGCGTGTCAACCAAAATGGTCGAATATGGTCAAAAATGAGTCGTACGTCCGTTTTATCGTAAAACGTGTAAATTGGAAAAGTGTAAAAAGGGAAAGTTTCATTTTGGCATAGTGGACGTGCCTGCAAAATTTTAGAGTCTAACTCTAAACGAGTAAAAAGTTATACACGATTGAAATTGGATAAAAATATGAATTTTACTGAAACTCAGATTTCTACTTGGGAACGCGATCCCAACAATCTTTCTGGATCGCGTTCGTACGTGTTATTTTGTCACAGAATTTTTATGCTTGGGAACGCGATCCCAGCCATTTTCCAGGATCGCGTTTGTGTGTGTATTTCGGGTTAAGATGCGTTTTCTCTTGGGAACGCGATCCCGCTCACTTCTCCGGATCGCGTTTGTATGCTTAATTTGGTTACAGAACATTTTTAACTGAGGAAATCGATCCTGACCCGTTTTCCCGGATCGCGTTAGTTAGTAAAAAAAAAAAAAAAAAAAAAAAAATTCTTGCTACGTTCGACGTAATACTTGACGTAGAAAATTTTTTTGAAAATTTCGGTGTCCGATTATGACGAAATTTATAGGGTCACTCGGAAACGGCTCAACGGTCAAAGCTCATCGCTTTGCCATGAGCCCTGTCAGTTTTCGGCACTTCGGGGTCGTTTAGGGCTCGAAAATCGCGTTTTATTGTTTTTCGGACCTTATTTTGAACTTTTAGCTTACGTTTTGTATTGGGCTTTTGTTTCATTGAGCCCAGAGATCATTCCTGTGACTATATGTAATATTAAAAGTTGTTTTAAGAGGTTCACACCTTTTATGGTGTATGAGTTAGTTGCAGGTAGTTTATTTAACTGCAAAATATGCCAGTAAATGATATTGTTGATTGTTGCTAACAAGGGTTAGTAAACATTGAATATGAAATTATGTTAACTATATTATGTGGATAAATTGAGGTGTGATAAAGTAATTGCATCACTTAGGGTATTATAAAGTTTTGAATTGAGTATTTTAAGAAAGTTGTTATACAAGTGCATGAACTGGTATATAATGAGATAGTTGAACATGAAATGCTTATTTGTAAATCAACTAAAGGTGTATAAATTGATGAAAATAGGTGGAATAAGACACTTAGCATTGACGAAGCGTTTGGTACTTAATGTACCATACGTAGTAAGAGATGTAAATAGTAACTTAATATGGAATCAGGCAATAAAGAGGTTGATTGATGTATGTGTATTAGACATTGTGCCTATGTTAATAATATATTGAAAATGGTGTTGAATGTCTATGTCGACTATACATACCTAATGAGATAAGTAGTTTGTAATTAAAAGAGATAAGTTGAAAATAATAGCAAGTTAATAATTGGGAATATACTTGTCATTACAGGTTGTTATAATTGTGTAAATTGTTGATATTACTGTTGAGAAATATGTGAGAGTAAAGATAATTACTTAGGATATAAATGGTATAAAGTGGCTTGAGAATAAAGTGTGACTGACATAATATGACGACGTCTGGCCAACGTATTTATATTATGCCATTTCACATGGAGTTGTTGATGCTACTAAGTACCAGATAAAGTTAAGTGGTTTTAAAATATCCGGTAAGATATGTTGATCTGTAATTGATAAATAGTCAATGATGGACTAATATAAAAGAGTAATAAACCACTAAGTTGTTTTTACTAATGTGGTACTGTACAAGTGATGTGTATATATGATGCATTATTAATGGTAAACATTAAAAAGTTGATTTAAGCAAAGTAGAGGTCAGTGGACTGTGAATAATATTGTGTTAATATTGTTGAAAAGATGATTAATGACTACACCTTGTGTTGTTAAAATACCATTGATGATGATACATGGTATTTACAGGTGTTGTCTTAGCATCCAATTGGTGTAATAGGATGCTAGTTGATTATATAATAGTAGTTTTAACCATAAGAATTGACCTCTACATACTGCTTATTGTTTATTCTATATGTGATTATGATTATATGAATTGTGATTCTTTTCGAATAAGAGTTTCATATAATCAAGTTGTATTTATAATTACAAGTTGTAAAGTTGTAAAGTTGTAATTAGCTAGTTGCAAAAGTGAAAATTTTTAGCAAGTTGTTAGCTAAATTGCTAGTTGTAAATTGAGCTGAACTTTTATTGTTAATGTGCATGTTGTGGTATTCAATATCACTTGTTGTGAATAGTGTAAAGATGGAATGTTCACATGGATATGTGTTACATTGAGTACTAGTGATTACGTGTTTAAATTGTTTACATGATTAAGTATGACTGATCAAGTAAGTGGTCATTTGAACTTATTAGAGACAGGATGTAGGAGTAATGCTTGTACATTGGAGTATATAGAAAACATGTGCATGTGGATATGTGCATAAAGAAGAATTGAAATTGTGTACATATACTATGAGTTGTCCTTGTTGCTGGATAGTGCAATTTGTGATAACAAAATTAAGACACATTATATGTGTTTGAGTGATTTTAATTGAAATACACCCTGGTGGTGTGTGAGTTGATAAAATAATACATATTTGGGTAAATAGATTGGAATGTATACACATTGACGTTATGTAATTAGGGGTATGCATGACGGTTGTATATATATATATATATATATATATATATATATATATAAGTTATTTTAACTTGTACTCCTCTCGTGTGCATGTAATAATGAGTAAATATGTGATCAGAAGTGTGTGGGAGCTATAGTATTAGTGAATTGAAATGAGAGTGAGTAAGAGATCTTATTTCAATAAATTGATTAGGTGTGATCAGATTTCGAGGACGAAATCTCTTTAAGGGGGAGAGATTTGTAACACCCAGTTCTCGGGTCTAGTAGTATTTAATATTTTCTGACTGTGAATTATTATTAAGTGTGTCAGAAAATAGGTGTGTTGTATTATTTGAAATAAATAGTGATAATAGTCGAATAATTTATTGTGACTAATAAATTATTGGTTGTTTTAATTTTATTTAGTTGACGGTAAAATAAAATAGTGTTCCCTCGCAAATGATTTTTAAGTTCCAGACAATGATAAGTACGGGGGACAAAACTAGTACACGTATTATCATTTATATGTGAAAAATCTCATATTTATCACCTAAAACATTCGAGAGAATTCGGGAGTGAGCGAGGGTTTGATCTAAACCCTAAACCTAATCAAAATCATCATCAATCACCAAATTCTTGTGAAATCATCTCTTCTTCTTCTTGATTTTTGGTACGGTTGAACTAAGAACACCATAGGGATGATTCTAAATTCTTGGAACAAGGTTTTTGGTGAAATTGAGGCTAGAGAATTGTGAATTAAGCTTCAAAAACGTGATTTGATCCTTCTATCATCATCATAAACAACTTGTAAGTGTTGATTTCTTGATTTCTTATAAACTTGAAAATGGGTTTTTGTGGAATTGATAGAATTAAGATGATTCATGTGGAATTGAGGTTGGAAATGATGATATAGTTGTTAATTGATACTTATTCTATGATTATAACATATCCCTTAGTTGAGAATTGAAGAAATTGACTAAGTGTTCTTGAGGGTTGTGATGATCATAATGATTTTATGAGTTTGATGAATTAAATGATGGAATTAGTATGGTTTAGTAGTAAAAACACTTAATGGATAGGTAAGAAGTAAAATTATAAGTTAGTTGGTTGATTTTCCACTAAGCTCATAATTTGAGTTTTGGTGATTGTTGAGGTTAGAGGTTAATAACTTTAGTAATGGATTAATGATGTTGATTAGTGATGAGTTGGTCAAGTTGAAGTTGAAAAGTGATTATCGTGATAACTAATCAAGATTTATTTGATAAATTGATGATATTGAAGGTGGATAATCTTGTTATATGGTTTTATGAGGTTAATTGGTTATTCATAATCTATAAATGAAGTATGTTGAATTGTTGTAAATAGGTAACAATTTATGTGAATGATGGTATTATATTGGATATTAAATATGTTGTTTGATGAAGATGAATTAATATGATGTTATATATATATATTTTGAGACAAGTAACTAACTTGTGATATCATGTTGTATTCTCAGATGTGCAGAAGACTCAGTGATATTAGACTACTGAGTGGATGCCTGAGGTGGTCGGTGAGTGGATCTCTAATCCTCAGTGTAACTTGGTTGTAACGAGTTTGGTTACAACAAGTAACATATTATTACTATTGTAGTTGCCATGATAATTATGATAGCTAGTAATAATATTGTTGATATGATAACGTTGACCTGCTGAATATGTGATTTGTTGATTATGTGATCACTGGACTTGTTGTTGGCCTTCGGGCATCAGTTGTTAATGAGGTCAACGAGTTGTTGTTGAACTGTTGGTTGGGCTAGTCGGTTATTCAAGGTTTAACACACCTCCTGTGTTAGTTGAGAATAACCACTAGCTATCGGTCTCGTCCGTTATGGCCATACGGATATGGTTGGGTAAGTGTTCTTGGGGAGCCTCCCGGGTATTATGGTTATCCCCAGAGCCACCGATGCCTCATTATGAAGTCCGTTGCTTGTTGAATAGTTGCTTTGATGATAAGTTGACCAGTTGAACAGTTGCCCTGTTGCTTTGCTAAATGGTGGTGTTGTCTACTTTGTTGGTTATGTGTTAATTGTTGTATGCAAGGTTGTTGAGCTAAGTTAGCATGTTGATTAGTTATCTACTCACTTAGCTTTATGCTAATCCCCCACTTAACACTTCTTGCAGGTTATTGATATATTTGGGTGGGCAAGAAGTTGGACTAGAAGGAATGTTTGACCGTGAAGCGTTACTCTGATAGTGGATTTGTTTAAAATAATGTTTTATCACGTTTTATATAACACCTCTGTTGTGAAATTATGTTTTGAAAAGGTTGAATTTTATATTTTGATAAAACGATGTAAATTATCATTATCTATTTGGACTTACGCTTCCGATTAACTTTATTTAAATTAGTATAAATGAGGGGTGTTATAAATCACATTTTAGCTAACAAAGTTAGCTACTAATCACAACATGGCTAACCTTAGTCAACCATTCTAATCATCACATGGCTAACATGAGTTAACCATTCTAATCACATGAATCTTTTCATATCATTAAAGCTAATCATTAAATCTTTACACAATTAGGTGAATCTCTTGCTCGGAAGCAATCCGATACACTTAATAAGTATCTAATTACTTTCATATAACTCACCTTTATGAATTGAACAACTTATAGCTAATTGGTCAATTGAAGATGACACGTCTTTAGCACCTAGCACATAAACACATATCACAATTAAGAACAACTAATCACACTTTCACTAATAATCATCTAACATCTCTTTCTTACTTTAATTAACTTTCCTTTACTTTAACTAAACTAGCTAGTTACACTTTCATAATTCTTATCATACTATACAATTCTTTCAACTACTAATCATTTGAGTTATCACTAACTTATGAATTCATAATCACTTTTTATTAACTAATCACTTTCATCTTTTATGTTCATAATCAAGCTTTACTCAAACATCTCATAATCAATTTACTACTTTAATTACTTGTTCAACATCCTTTTCACACTCTATTAACATTTCTAATCACACTTTAAAGCTTATTACATGAATTTACAAGGATTTAGCAAAACCCCTAAATTCACTCAAGAACACTAATCACGAATTCATCACTTTCATTATGTAATATAGTTATTAATGATCATAAGAACACTAACTAACATCAATTTAATCAATTCCCAACCTCAATTTCTAATTAAAACTCACTAATCAACAAAACCCATTTTCTAATTTTAGAACATGAAGAAATTCAACTTACTTGAGGTTGAAGATGATCAAAGGATATTGATTCTGATTTCTCTAACTTGAATTAGGGATTTAGAAACTAATTTTTTTGTTTAGGAATGGTTCTTGGTTCATCTCAGACTTCACAGGGACGATTCGTACCCTAGTCTAATTCTTTCTGTATTTTTCTGGAATTAATGAGAAGGGAGGGAGGATATATCTGTACATGTATCACTAATTTAGTCCCCTACAATACCTATTGTCTGGAACTAGAAATCATTCACATATTTTATTATTTTATATCTCTTAAAATGATAATAACTTAAAACAATTATTTTCGTTTTTTACCAAAATAATACTTTTGGGTTTTGGGGTGTTACAGATGGATATAAGTATATATATTTTAAAAAATATCTACCAATTGCAACTATCCTTTTACTTTTTTTTTTACAAAATTCTATTGTATGCATCCTACTTTTAAAAGTCTTATTGTGTGTATCTGGAATCCCTTGTTTCACTGAAATATTGAAGGCGTTTTTGGGCTTCGAGGGTGGGCCTACGGCTGTTAGCGACTTGGTGGGCCTCGCTCCAGGCTTCGATTTGCCTACTCATGGACCTAAAACGGAGCCCTGTAGCCCAAGTTATGCTTTTTTCCGTGCAACCCCTTTTATTTGACGATCATGGGTTTCAATAAACGTAATGGCCCTTTCTCTTACACTTGGGCCTCCATCAATTACTCATCAAAATAGGCAATAAACAGTTGAATAAGCAAATAATACTACAGTACAAAGCTCCATATCATATTTCTTTAGACAGTAAAGAGATTCCCCCTTTTTAACAAAAATAAATGGGCCAAACTATAATACTAAAACAAGATGTAAAAACGTATCCACTGTTACATATTGAATTGAATATCTTTAGAAACCCATAATCACAACTTAAGAGCGGCTATGGCCTCTGGTTTGAAATCAACCATCATACCCAAAACTCTCCTCACCTCAGCTAGAGTCAGTCTCCATGTCATGGGTCCTGAATTTTGACCCCAGAAGTCCAAAATCTCAGACACCTTTTCCAAGTTGAGAATTGTCGCCATTTGTGTTAACCGAGCAAACTTATCCCTAACAGTCCATTGTGGCATGCCAGAGAAATGACTCACAAGAGCTCTCATCTCGGTCCAGTTGCAGGCCTCCAAGCTGACTAAATCTTTTTTGCATCATGATTACCTCAAGCCTTTTTACAATAAAGTCAATCACTAAATGAACAAATGAGTCATAGTTGTTGCCTGTCATTAAAGGCTGGAGCCATCCAGTGTTAGTCTCAACAGCATGAAGAAGTCTCTGGACCTAAGGGTCATTAACCTCATTTTCTGCATATTCTGCCTCAGAGAGTTCATAACTAACAGTAGCTACACTGTCTAAGATGGGTCGGATTCGGTGTGTCACAGTACCCACAAGCTGCTCCAACCCAGCAACTAACACTTTCTTGAAGCCGTTGCTCATCTCTCCCAACTCAGATAGACACGAATTGATCCTCTCTCTATTAGTTGGAGCAGGAAATACCTGATTAAACCAATTATGTTAGATAACTATTTTCATATTGATGCCTCCTTAAGTGTTAAGACTAGTTTTAAAGATGATATTTGTGCATATAGGTGGCAATATCGACCCATTCTCTTATAAATGGTTCAGTTTGGGTTATGAACTCTAATGGGTCAAACAGCTAAAATAAAAGAAAAGGGTTTTAAGGGAAAAGAGAAAATCGTTAAAATGGTCGAAAAGTCACCCATAGTATATATCTTAATCATAAAACTGCCTAAATCAATTTATTCAAGATTAGATAATGGAAATAGCAAAGATTTTGTGATTATATATGTGCAATAATTATTCATACAAGGATCGACAATACAAACAACTATTAAGTTGGATTGGATAATGCAATGTGTAAGCATATACCATTTCGTTACGAGGGCAGGCAAATGATAAAGATTAGACCTTAGCATACAAATTTCATTCTAAATTTTAGTCATGTTGATTGGTTGTAATTAAGAAAGCGAGTATGTACTAACAATCGCACTGTAAAAGTAGCAGTTTGAATTTTTAACTCATTAAGGCCACAAGAACAAGTTATCTAGCATTTTGCTGCTGATATACACCACAAAATAAGTTAAATACATGTTTTCTACGATCCACACTTCAAAAGCATCACCTGTTGCTTGTCTCTGCAAGGGACACTATATGAAAGTACTACGGATCAACAAAGAGTACAAAGGTAAATCATCTTTGTGCCCACAGTCCCACACTCTGCTAGATAGGCCAAACGGCCTCTTTAGTAATATACAATAAATTTTAATATTATCTTTACTAGTAATAAATAACACTTTGGTGCTATTGATTATATTCTCTTCAGAAATAAATATCAGATTTCATGTTCAAGCTTGATATATTAGTTAATTTAATACTCAATTGAGAAAAGGAAATAAGTTGAGGACAAACCGACCCACTGAACACAGTGTTGATCGAACTTGTTAGACCTGTTTTTTAATATGCATGTTTTGACCCGTTACCAAACTCACCCAATTTGCCACCTCAAAGTAGGAGAAGCTTAAATTTCACAAGCATTCACTAATTTTCAATACTCCGTCTGTCTCAAACAAAACCAGCAAGATTAACACCAACTCTCATCCAACCATTCCCTAATCTCCTGCCACATTGACAAGTTCATGCTCTTTTAATCCATCACATGTTCTCCATTTTCCTCATCTAGCAGGTCAGTGCCACCTGCCTACTCACCAGCTCTCCTTCACCATTTGTCATCAGATAAAGACTTGGTGCCATTATACTAGACCAGCCTAAAGGCGACATATTGAACAACAACAACAGTTCCCAATCCCGCTGAGGACAGGGTATGGGGAAGGTATGATGTAGACAGTCATACCCCTACCCAAAGGTAAAGAGACTCCTTCCAGGAAGACCTCTGACATATTGAACAACTATTCTTGCTAAATCAAGTCCATTACTCTAGAACCACATAATAGTTCAATAATGGGGCTGAAATTTTCTTTGAAATGTTAGAGTCAGTTTCACACAATGTTGTCAAATTTTGAAAAACAGTAAATTCGATGTTAGAGTGTGGTTCACAAAATGTTGTCGGATTTTGAAAAATGACTAAGGTATGAAGCTTTGACTCTGTTTATGAGGTATGTTGATGATGATACATCTGAATATCTCACACGAGGTGAATGTTATTCGTTTTTATCTGAATGATGGGTATACTTGTTCAAGGATACGGCTATTAGGTTTGATGTACCATTCAGCCAAAAATCACCGTCAATGATATAATGTCTGTTAACTTAGGAATGTTAATGGTCTTCAAATCAGAGCACCATGTGCATGAGTCTAGATCTATGATGAACATACAAGGAGTTCTCCCTGTCTTATAGAAGACTCTATCGTCCATCCTCTCAAAGGAAACTCCCAATCCCATAACGTTTTGGGCAAAGCTTAACAATTACAATCATCAATTGCCTTCAAGATCAACAGGATCTAAAGTAGCTTATTAAAATAAGGACACTGTTTGTTTTTTGCTTTAAGGGCTGAATTTACTTTAGAGGTTAAACCCTGGCCAAGTCAGACGTTTTGAAATTCAGCAGGCTTGTTTCCTTTTTCAGAGGTTAAACCCCCTTACTTATCAGAAACTGAAAAAGTATGATCTTATTTGAAACCTAAAACAAATATGGTATCACAAGAAAGTATTAAAATTTGCTAACTCGTCCCTCATCTCAATCTACGTCATCCCTTCGACATCTCGATCATGTTCTATGTGTTTTCTATTACGTGTCTTATATCAACAATAAAATGGACCAACATATTGGCGACTCCAGTGATAATTCCACAGAATTTTATAAAAATTTGAATGCAGAAGTTTGAAGATTCGGATACCCGAAAGAAAATAATACAGCACTTCAACATTTAAGGAATTGATTAAGCAACTTTGTCACGATATAGGCAAGCATGAAGCTAAATAGGTACCATATTGGACAGATGATGAGAACAAACACACATCAATTTATTACCAAATACCAATGCTTAACACTGAATGTGAACATGTGATAACAGGTATAAGTTAATTTTCAATTCAAAGTGAAGCACATGTACTCAAGCATGATATGATATCTATTGGATTAAAAGCTATCATGAAGGTTCAACATTAGATTCAGGAGTGTCAGCTTCAATTAATGGCATAATAAAAGATTTTTGAGCAGTTTGCACAATGAGTAGGAACAAGTTCCATATGCTTATGCTCAGTAGCCAGCATATTAGGGACTACATTAGAGGGAAGTACATAGATGTGCCTCAAGTAAGACTAAGTACCATATTAGGGACTACTTTTATTACACCAAATTTTAAGTCATATGGATTCAAACCAAAAGTTATACTTTCACAGAGCTTAGTTGGTGGACTGGCAAGGGGAAAATGTTTAGTATCCGAGTGGAGCAACAATGATGGAATTGTTTGGCTGTTGGCTGGATTTCTTCAAAGGAAATAGCACCTCTTTAGATGTAGTTGGTGGATCTGAGATAGCTGAGCATAATCCTCCATCTTCTTGGCAAAGTCTTCTGGTGGTGATGACTGTGTTAGGAAGAGAGTTGGTGCTACTTACTGCGAGGATCTCTTCCAGGTGTTCTTCAATTATTTCTTGCATAGAATCTACAAGACCAAGGTCTTCTTCCATAGGTTGTTTCATTAGCTTGTCAACATTTAAGGTGGCCTCCTCAGTTCCAACTCGAAGTTTTAAAGATTTTTCATTTACGTCAATGACGGCCTTGGCAGTGTTTAGGAAAGGTCTGCCAAGGATGAGTAGAACTTCGGTGTCTTCCTCAATGTCCATGATAACAAAATCCACGGGAAAAACGAATTTATCAATACGTACCATAATATGTTCAGCAATACCCCTAGGGAGTTTAACTGATCTATCGGTCAACAGGATGGTCATACGGGTTGGTAAAAGTTCACTTAATCCTTTTCCTATAGAGGGAATACGGCATAAGATTTACACTTGCTCCTAAGTCAGCTAGGGCGTTACTTATTTGAACATCCTGCAGGTAACAAGGTATGGTGAAACGGCCAGTATCTCCTAGCTTTGGGGGTAGGCCTTGTTGCATAATCAGAGAGCACTCTGCATCTAAAGGTAAGTTAACTATTTGTCTAAGTTTTTCTTTATTTGATAAGAGTTCTTTGAAGAATTTGGCACAACTGGGAATCTCGACTAAAGCATCTAAAAGTTTGACATTTAAGTGTAAGCTTTTGAACATCTCTAGATATTTTCCAAACTGAGCTTCTTGTTTCTCTTTCTTAAGCCTACCAGGGAAAGGTATACGTGTAAGTTTAATGACTTCTGGGGCTTTAGGAGGTTCTGGCTCAGGAGTTTTGACTGGCACTGAGTCAGTGGGAGAAATAGAAGATTCGTTTGTAGGAATATCTATTTAAGGAATTGATTAAGCAACTTTATTATTATTATCGGTTGTAATTAATGTACTGTGGATGCATAGACATCACCTCTATCTATTTTATTATTATGCTATCACTTTACTTTTTTTATTAGCAGCTATTATTTGATTATTGAGTGGCATGTTTGTTTGACCCAAACACTATTTATCGGAGAACGGAGAAAAGATGTCGACCACGCCACGAAGAATGCCGGAAGCCACAAACAGCAAACCAGCAATCTTCTGACGAGTAGCTGAGAGTACGCTTAACGTATCACGAAGCGGTAACCCGTTCCAAACCTTCTGTCCATTTAAAGCAACGATTATATCTTCCGATATTCCAAAAACTAAGTGTGGGATTTCCAAAACCACACTACACTTACGTAACAATCCAAATATAAGTAGAATCTCCAAGTGTGGGATACTTCGACAAGAGGTGTTCAATACATTGATTCGAACATTAGGGACAATGTTCCTCTAAGTGTGGGATATACGGCATATAACCGCAAGTTTCACCTCTTGTCCGTAACATAAACAATATTTTCATTAAAAGGCTAAAAATAGAGAAATTTTCAAAATTTTCGATTCAAAAGCAGCATTCTTTAGAACCTCTATTTTTCAAAAATATAAATCACAGCAAGAAACGAGTTTTTACAAAGAAACAAAACGGTTTTTAAATAAGATACGGAAGAAAAGGGCAACACATGACTAGGCACACATTGACCAAAATATTCGATTCGTGAGGTTTGAGCCCTAATTAGCATTCATCCTTAAAATGCTTCACTTTTCGTTTCATGTGTGTGCCGATGTATGCATTTGAATTAGAACTTGCTCTTGCAATGCATTTCGAGATCACACCAATGAGTGACATACGTGGCATAGGTACAACCTGTCTCGATACTTTCTAAGGAATCCCAACACCCGCTTTCCACCAAACATCCACTCACTCTTCACACCCGCCATCCAAACAAAACTTCCCTTTATATCTTCATCCCGAGCCTATGGAAGCCACGTCTTCCAATATTTTCAAAGACACTCTCAATTTCCCAAAATTTTCCACAAAGAAAAGCCAACATAACCTCACAACCCAATACCATACGAAACCTTTCGGACAAAATATCCATCGGTAGGAGCGGCATGATAAAAAGAAAGAAAATAAAAGAAAACGAGAAGCATATATGCCGGCACTATCCTGAAAAGTCCGGAAAAGGAAAATTCAAATTTACAAAAAGGGTTGCACTATCAAGTCTTTTCAAATCTGAGAAATTCCAAAAGAGACTTTCTCGGAAAAACACCTAAGTTTCAAGAAAGATACGAGGAAAGAGAAACCCATAACCTTCCATTTCACACACCTTCTCCACCAAAAACCCGATTCCTTTTTAAGATGTCTTGAAAGATTAGTACCGTTCTCAACCAAAGTGATGGAGATTTGATTCTTGATCAAGCCTATGACGAGAATGCTGCATGACTGGCTATCTGAGTGATTGACACTAGCAAGTAGGAAACCCTAAACACCTGAGTGATTTGAGTGACCCACTGCGAGGATTGCCTAGTCATGATTACCACCTGAGTTGCTTGAAGAAAGTATCAAATCCTAGAAACCCTTAGTTTCTCATAAGAACTCTTTCACAACTGGAACTTTATATTCTTTGAAAATGGTATTTCTAAAAGATACGTCTAACTAGAATCTTTCTAAAGGTCTTTTATGAATGAGTTTGCTTGAGGACAAGCAAAAGTCTAAGTGTGGGATACTTGATATCGCATAAAAAGTCACGTTTTTACTACCGATATCTCTCTCATTCTGGAACAATACTTGGCACTTGGGTGAAAACAATGCACAAATCAGTGATAATATGCCAAGTAGGTCAAAACAAGGTTGCACGAGAAAAATAAGCAAAACGGACGAAAGACGAAGATTCCACGCACAATTGGAGATTCAAGACATCAAAACAAGATTTAGAGACAAAGTACCCACCACTGAGATTTCTCTTATCCAAGATGTTCGTTTTCAAAATGGGAATCCAACAGAAGAAGAATCGGCAAAAACGAATGAAGAATGAAGATTCTACGTACGCCGGAAGATTTAAATGTAACACCCCCAAATTTGTTGAGCGGAAGCATTTAGTTTAAGTATGGGGTGTCACAATAACAAAGCATGCATACGTATCAAAGCTTATGATTACAACAGAACATAATATATTAAGATGCCAAAAGTGTTAATTACAAAGTTTACGATTCAACGAATCGTATAAGTTAAAAGTGGTAAGTTTACAAAAGTAGATTTCTGAAATATGACTAAAACATTTCAGTTATACTAAAGAAATCCATATGTTTCCAAAAGTTGGCATCCTAAGCTTCAAGGGTCGCCTAATTCTCCATGTGTTGGCGATTCTTACATGCGCAGCTAGTTCCCTGAAAAACATAGTAAAAGTCAACAACTAGGTTGAGTGAATTCACAGGTGTTATGTTTGCAAGTTCAGTTGTGATAAACCACTGTTGTTTATAACGTATCGTGGGAATGTCGCCCAAAAATAGTATTCGTAACACCAAATATGTTTTCAAATAGTTGTTTGTAGGAATGTTCGTATCCTATTAGTTGTAGGAAAAACAGTATCCTGTGTTCAAGTATGTTTTGTAGGATTATACGTATCCTAATCGTAGATATGTTTTGTTGGGATATTGCCCAAAAATATAGTTCAAGTTATAGTAGGAATGTAAGTATCCTATTAGTTGTTCGTAGGTGTAACACTCCCCTAAGACCCGTATCTGGACCACGTGCGGCAGTGTTACAATCCTAATCGTTTGGTGGGTCCATATTAGTAGGAAACCCATTGCCCATGTCAGAAGGGACTTTTCAATAGTGTTTTTTTTTTTGGGTAAACCCATTGCCCATGTCAGAAGGGACTTTTCAATAGTGTTGCCCATGTCAAGTAGGGACTTTTCAGTAGTGTTGCCCATGTCAAGTAGGGACTTTTCAGTAGTGTTGCCCATGTCAAGTAGGGACTTTTCAGTAGTGTTGTCCATGTCAAGTAGGGACTTTTCAGTAGTGTTGCCCATGTCAAGTAGGGACTTTTCATTACCCAGTCCGTTATATAAAGTGTTGCTGGTTATCCTCCAGCGTTTTCAAAACTTGTTTATGTGTTTACAGCGTTGGTAGTATGAAAATAATATGTAACACCTCCCCTAAGACCCGTACCTGGACCACGTGCGGTCAGTGTTACATACTATGTAGAAATCGTCAGTTTGTTTATCAGTTTACCAGTTCCATGTACTCCACTTGTTTGAGTAAAATAGTATACAACCATGTTTGTATAAAAGTGTTTGACTATGTTTTCCACCCCTGTTCAAAGCAGTTAAAACAGTAAAAGTAGGGGCTGTGAACTCACCTGTTGAGTTTAAGTAGTTGTGCGAGTGCTAGCAAACCTAAGCCCAAGTACAGTCTGAAATCTCCTAACGTCCTAAACGTACGAGATTTAATAAGTATGTGGATATCTAAACTAATCATCCATGCTAGTGTTTGTACAATCAAGCCACGTCCAAATCGTTCGTTTAAATGTTTACGTTGCATTTCGATGTTTGTGAAAACGTATACGACTCGTTGGTGATGTTTTGAAACAATAGTTCAAAAATGTCATTATCTCGTTTGCTACAGTACTGCTACAGTAAAATTTGACTTTTCTACAGTAACTTTGACTTTTTAAAGTGTGTTTTTAGGGTTCTGACTTGTGCGACGTAAGGTGCGACGTACGGGTCTACGTTGCATTCAGGTTTTGCGACGTCATGGGTTGCGTCGCATAGGCGACGTTCGCAATTTAATGCGACGGAACGGGTTGCGTCGCTATCTGCGACGTGGGGATGATTATGCGACGTAAAGGCCTACGTCGCAGTACTGTTTTTGGGCAAAATGCGACGTAGTCGCCTGTTCGACGAACAGATCAAAAATAACGAGTTTTTGGGCGATTTTGGACGTTTTTGGTTGTATGAAACGCTAAAACATGATAATCTAAGTATACTAAACATGAAATATTAACTTAAAACTACAAAATCTAGGAATTGACGGGATTTGTCGGAAACTTACGAGTGTCGGATTTGAAATCCGAAAAGGTAGAAATGTAGATCGGGGTCTCGTGGTCGTTTTATTCCAAAGGAGCTATATGATTCTTCGAGTTTTGGTGTTAGTTTTCTTCGATTTTGTGTGATTTTCGGTGAATGTTAAGAGAGAAGGGAGAGAAAAGAGAAAGAAGAGAGAGAGAAAGATGAAAGAAATGAAAGAAAAGTGGGAGGCGGAGGTGGTTTTGTTCCACTTTCTGCCTCCGTGTTTGCGTTCCGTGTTTGTTTTCCCGATCGTTAAATGTTATTTTATTTTAACTATTAGGTTTTTAATTACATTTTCATTATTTTTAATTAGGATCTTTTTATGAAACCCAATAAATTTAGTAAACAAAATTTTTATACTTTGTTTTATTTAAATTGTACGAATTAAACGTTTTGCGTTTATAAAATGATTTGTAAATATTTTTGACAAAATATTTATTCGCTACTACGTTATTTAATAATTTCATTTTATTAAATAATTTTGTTCACCAATAGTCGTATATTTTTGTCGCGTTTGTTTTCAATTTGTTCAGTACGTAATTCCAACTAATTACGAATAAGTAATACTACGCGTATTATCTAGTTGGGCTATGCTAGACTTACCTCTAAAATGTGTTGTGAATTCACTCAAGTAGGGAATTAGCCTAATAATGCAAGTGATTAACGTTAATAATCGCGTTCGAATTTGCGGGGTGTTACATTCTCCCCTCGTTAGATAAATCTCGTCCCGAGATTTAAAATCAAGTCGGATCGCCAGTGGCGTATGTTCTCCGATAAGTCATGTTGTTAACAATAATAATAGTTTGTGTGGCTCTCATTTGTTGCCATAAAAGTTCAATCGGTTTAAGTATGCTCGCGGCATAGTTCAATAAGTTGTATGTTTCGTTTCGTGGTCAGAGTTTACCAAGTGTTGTGTTCGAATAAACATTCGAATAAGAGAAAATCGTAGTAACAGCTGCTAGTACGTACCGTGTTAGCCGAGGTCCGCAACCGTTTCCGGTGCACAAAGGATGTATGCGCGGCTACGACTCGGTGGGATAGTTGCGATGCGGTTGTTGTTGTCATGATTGTTGTTCCCGGGGTTGTTCTGGTTGTTGTTATTTTGATTGTTGTTGAGTTGGGGGCACTGATTTCGGTAGTGTCCCGGGTCACCACATCGGAAACATCCAGTGTTTCGTTGTTCGTTGTTCGTGGGGTGAGTTCTACAAGCTTCAGTTCTGTGTCCGAATCGGTTGCATTTATCACAGAAGAAACAATCTCCTTCATGATGTTTTCCGCACTTCCCACACTTGGGTCTGTTACCAAGGTAGGGTTTCTGTTCAGTGTTGGTGATCGCAGCAAAGGCTCGGGTGTTTCCCGGGTTTCTGTTTTGTTGACCCTGACGGTCGTTACCCTCGCTGTTCCATTTGCGTTTGTGGGTTCCAGATTCGCCCGCATCAGTACGGGTAGGTTCAGTTTTCCCTGTGATAGCTTTCAGGGTTCCAATCTCGACCGCGTCGTCGGTTAAGCTGTGAGCCAGATCCACTGCGCTCCTAAAAGTGGCGGGTTTGGAGGACATAACCATGCCTCGGATCTGTGGGGCTAAACCCTTGTTGTAACGCTCGATGCGTTTGCTCTCGGGTGTCACCATATGAGGCACAAGACGTGCAAGTTCCTGGAATCTAGTGGTGTAACCGGTAATGTCAGCGCCGATCATCTGTACGTTCCAGAGTTCGTTTTCAAGTTTCTGCATCTCGTTGGGAGGGCAAAATTCCTCCATCATCATCTGTTTCAGAGTTCCCCAGGTCATGGAGTGAGCAGCTGGGCGTCCCATAATTTGCACCTGAGCATTCCACCAGGTTAGCGCTTTGTCGGCTAGAGTGCAGGTGGCGTATTTCACAATTTTGTCAGCAGCACAGTCACTGATGTCGATCACTGACTCTGTTTTCTCAATCCAGTGGACTAGGCCAATGGCCCCTTCAGTCCCGGTGAAGGTGCTGGGTTTACAAGACAGGAAGGTTTTGTAGGAACACCCCTGCTGGGTATTGTTTGGGGTTTCGCTGTTGACGGGAGTGGCTCCACTATTGTTGGTTAGGTTTTCACGATTTCTGCTGGCCTCGTACTGAGCAATAGCCTCAGCCACGCGGCGTTCGATTATTTGTTCGGTTGTTTCTGGAGGCGGGTGTGGAGGAGGAACATTTCGTCGACTGTTTCGAGTATTTCTTTGTTTAGGCGGCATGCTGACGTTCTGCGATGAAAAGATGCAGAAGTCAATGCCAATGAAAAATATGTGAGGAGTAAAGTTTCACATATTTCAAGTTTTCGAATATCAAGAAAAATTGTCGAATCCCCATCACGCATCTTACGACTATGAAACACCCATATGTACTTAGTATAATATAATCACGTTGGCCAGGCGTCATTATATGATGCTAAATACATACTTCTTTTCATCAACCGTTTAATACGATCAGGTTCATATGAGATCTGAGTACAATGAACGAATCGAATGTGGTGTACAGTCCACGCGTATCGAGTTATCGTAACGATAGTTTAAATGTATGTAAATGTATGTATGCATGTACGTTCTAGCCAAGGCTATAGTCTAGGTCTCTAGGTCGCTAAGTCACCTAAAGTTTCCTAGTTCGCTATAACCAATGGCTCTGATACCAATCTGTAACACCCCCAAATTTGTTGAGCGGAAGCATTTAGTTTAAGTATGGGGTGTCACAATAACAAAGCATGCGTACGTATCAAAGCTTATGATTACAACAGAACATAATATATTAAGATGCCAAAAGTGTTAATTACAAAGTTTACGATTCAACGAATCGTATAAGTTAAAAGTGGTAAGTTTACAAAAGTAGATTTCTGAAATATGACTAAAACATTTCAGTTATACTAAAGAAATCCATATGTTTCCAAAAGTTGGCATCCTAAGCTTCAAGGGTCGCCTAATTCTCCATGTGTTGGCGATTCTTACATGCGCAGCTAGTTCCCTGAAAAACATAGTAAAAGTCAACAACTAGGTTGAGTGAATTCACAGGTGTTATGTTTGCAAGTTCAGTTGTGATAAACCACTGTTGTTTATAACGTATCGTGGGAATGTCGCCCAAAAATAGTATTCGTAACACCAAATATGTTTTCAAATAGTTGTTTGTAGGAATGTTCGTATCCTATTAGTTGTAGGAAAAACAGTATCCTGTGTTCAAGTATGTTTTGTAGGATTATACGTATCCTAATCGTAGATATGTTTTGTTGGGATATTGCCCAAAAATATAGTTCAAGTTATAGTAGGAATGTAAGTATCCTATTAGTTGTTCGTAGGTGTAACACTCCCCTAAGACCCGTATCTGGACCACGTGCGGCAGTGTTACAATCCTAATCGTTTGGTGGGTCCATGTTAGTAAGAAACCCATTGCCCATGTCAGAAGGGACTTTTCAATAGTGTTTTTTTTTTTTGGGTAAACCCATTGCCCATGTCAGAAGGGACTTTTCAATAGTGTTGCCCATGTCAAGTAGGGACTTTTCAGTAGCGTTGCCCATGTCAAGTAGGGACTTTTCAGTAGTGTTGCCCATGTCAAGTAGGGACTTTTCAGTAGTGTTGTCCATGTCAAGTAGGGACTTTTCAGTAGTGTTGCCCATGTCAAGTAGGGACTTTTCATTACCCAGTCCGTTATATAAAGTGTTGCTGGTTATCCTCCAGCGTTTTCAAAACTTGTTTATGTGTTTACAGCGTTGGTAGTATGAAAATAATATGTAACACCTCCCCTAAGACCCGTACCTGGACCACGTGCGGTCAGTGTTACATACTATGTAGAAATCGTCAGTTTGTTTATCAGTTTACCAGTTCCATGTACTCCACTTGTTTGAGTAAAATAGTATACAACCATGTTTGTATAAAAGTGTTTGACTATGTTTTCCACCCCTGTTCAAAGCAGTTAAAACAGTAAAAGTAGGGGCTGTGAACTCACCTGTTGAGTTTAAGTAGTTGTGCGAGTGCTAGCAAACCTAAGCCCAAGTACAGTCTGAAATCTCCTAACGTCCTAAACGTACGAGATTTAATAAGTATGTGGATATCTAAACTAATCATCCATGCTAGTGTTTGTACAATCAAGCCACGTCCAAATCGTTCGTTTAAATGTTTACGTTGCATTTCGATGTTTGTGAAAACGTATACGACTCGTTGGTGATGTTTTGAAACAATAGTTCAAAAATGTCATTATCTCGTTTGCTACAGTACTGCTACAGTAAAATTTGACTTTTCTACAGTAACTTTGACTTTTTAAAGTGTGTTTTTAGGGTTCTGACTTGTGCGACGTAAGGTGCGACGTACGGGTCTACGTCGCATTCAGGTTTTGCGACGTCATGGGTTGCGTCGCATAGGCGACGTTCGCAATTTAATGCGACGGAACGGGTTGCGTCGCTATCTGCGACGTGGGGATGATTATGCGACGTAAAGGCCTACGTCGCAGTACTGTTTTTGGGCAAAATGCGACGTAGTCGCCTGTTCGACGAACAGATCAAAAATAACGAGTTTTTGGGCGATTTTGGACGTTTTTGGTTGTATGAAACGCTAAAACATGATAATCTAAGTATACTAAACATGAAATATTAACTTAAAACTACAAAATCTAGGAATTGACGGGATTTGTCGGAAACTTACGAGTGTCGGATTTGAAATCCGAAAAGGTAGAAATGTAGATCGGGGTCTCGTGGTCGTTTTATTCCAAAGGAGCTATATGATTCTTCGAGTTTTGGTGTTAGTTTTCTTCGATTTTGTGTGATTTTCGGTGAATGTTAAGAGAGAAGGGAGAGAAAAGAGAAAGAAGAGAGAGAGAAAGATGAAAGAAATGAAAGAAAAGTGGGAGGCGGAGGTGGTTTTGTTCCACTTTCTGCCTCCGTGTTTGCGTTCCGTGTTTGTTTTCCCGATCGTTAAATGTTATTTTATTTTAACTATTAGGTTTTTAATTACATTTTCATTATTTTTAATTAGGATCTTTTTATGAAACCCAATAAATTTAGTAAACAAAATTTTTATACTTTGTTTTATTTAAATTGTACGAATTAAACGTTTTGCGTTTATAAAATGATTTGTAAATATTTTTGACAAAATATTTATTCGCTACTACGTTATTTAATAATTTCATTTTATTAAATAATTTTGTTCACCAATAGTCGTATATTTTTGTCGCGTTTGTTTTCAATTTGTTCAGTACGTAATTCCAACTAATTACGAATAAGTAATACTACGCGTATTATCTAGTTGGGCTATGCTAGACTTACCTCTAAAATGTGTTGTGAATTCACTCAAGTAGGGAATTAGCCTAATAATGCAAGTGATTAACGTTAATAATCGCGTTCGAATTTGCGGGGTGTTACATTAAACGATTCGTACGACACATCTAAAGTTCAGAGATATATTTTTGGGATCTCTTTTCATCAAAGTCTTCAATTTTGAAAAACGAATCCAACGCAAAAAGAATCAACGCAAACGGACGCATAACGAAGAAAACACGCACGAATCAAGCAACGAAGCAAAAGACGGCGAACCGGGGCGGAAGCATGGCAACCGCCGCCGGCCACCATGCCACCACCGCCGACTGCATGGGTGGCGGCGCCGGCTGCCTGGCTACCATCCCCCGGCCGCTTTTTGGTCCTTGTCCGTACTCACGTTGTACACGTGCTAGACCTTTTCGCAACTTTAAGGTACATGTGCTAGACCTTTGCGCGCTTTAGGGTACATGTGCTAGTGACTTTCCCACCTTTTGCTAATGTGCACCATGAGTTGCTAACATGAGCCGAATTTCACCTATAAATAGGTGCACCTAGGTCTCATTTCAACACACACTCTCACTCACTCTTGGAAGCATAATTTCCACTTTCTCACTCTAGAAATTTTCTTGTATTTTATAGTCTTTCTCATTCTAGGAATATTGTAATTAATCTACGGATTAATATAGAAGCTAGGACGAACGCTAGGGATTTGGAGATTCATCTTTGTACATGCGAAAGAGTTGTCAATTATAATAATACGCTGCTACGCATTTATTTCCGGGTGATATCTAAACTTTTATCATACTTGTCTTATTTGGAAGGATATTATATTTTATCTCTTTTACTATTATATGGATCGTACTTTTAGAACTTTTAATGTCAAAAAATGAAAGAGTACATACAATAGATGAGATTTATAAATTCAATACATACGTTGACCAAATGAAAATATGTTTCATACAATGATAAAAAATGTAAAGTATAATACACTTAAACACAATAAACCTATCGGGTTTAATTAAAATGTTATCGTTATTTTGAATGTCTAGAATGTCATTGCACTAACAAAATCAATACTGTGGATTAGGCTTAAATAATGATGTTTTGGAGAGAGCCCATAAGTCAATGGGCCAGTATCCTTGTTATACCAAGGCCCATAACAGTAGGTTGGTTCATATTTCACATATTATTCTTTGTTGCTGTGTGCCTGTGTATAACAAATTTCATCACTAATCCTGCTGCTGCTGGGCTGCTGGCTACCTTCTCAGTTCTCAGTCTCACAGTCTCACTATCATCAAATTAGGTATTTTTGAAAAATTTATTATTAATTATTATTATTATTATTATTATTATTATTATTATTATTATTTATTTATTTATTTATTTTTTTATGGCAAAAGTTGCTTTTGCTTCATGTATGTTAGTTCTGGGTGGATCTTTTAATTGTTTAGTTATATCATGCATTTGATCCTTAATATGCTATAATGCTATATCAGCGTTTAAAACATAAACTACAACAAATTGTTCACTTCTTCATCGACAACTTGTACAAAATGATAGAAATCATCTGTTCAATTTCAATCTTTTTGTCTAATAAATTATGCATAGTTCCCTAATCCAATGAGCTCAGCAACAATTCTTATTGCTAAGCTTATCTACTTAAATATTTCTATACATCCACTATTATTTCAGGATTTAATTACTCCCAATGGAGCTGACTGAATGGAAAGAACATGTTTAACATCACCTATATGAAGACTATGTTGACCCATTGACATTCTTCGAATTCCTGATTTATCAACAACACTTCAAAACTTGCACACATGAATGTTTATAGGCACCCTGAGTTGTGTCCCTGCTGGCACGTGCACCTTCGAAAACGCTACCAACTGTTTATGTGGACCCCAGTGACCACATAAACGAGTCAATAATTGTGTGTGACCCGTCTTTAGAACCTGCGTTCTTAACGTCCACTTGTAGAACAATAGACAGCCCGCCACATTTGGCGTGTGTCACCCTTACTGTTTCTGTGGCTGCGGTTGTATTTTTGTGACGCCCGTCTACTGGAACTTGGAATATTGCGGGTGCACTAACGAGTGTGTGGATGAAATTTGAGTAGCTGAAACCGTGCCCAAAAGAGTACACAACCGGGCCTTTGTAGAAGCGATAAGTTCGGCCCGGGTAACCTCTAGCTTGGTTCGACCGCATATCCATTGTTGTCATTGGTACTTTTGATAGGTAATCTTGTTTGTACCACGTCATTGGTAGCTTTCCTCCTGAAACATATATATTGAAATTAGTATCAGATAAAGTTATACCGTCGTGGCGTAGTTTCTAATAAGTAGACTAGGAGTTATGTGTTTGAAAATGTATCAACTTTTAATTCTTGCTATTTTATAAGAGATCTGATATAGAATTGAAAGTTTGATATATACAACTGTTCAGAATGTGTAACTACAGAATTTTAGGTAAAGTCCAATACGTTGTCAGACACTTAAGCGGCTTAAGTTAAGCTAAGCCATAAATATAATAAGACTATATTTATGGTGTACATGGATTATGTGTTCCAAACAACACATCAGCAATGGCAGTACCGCCAGCCTGGCCCGGGTAACCTACCCAAACAATAGCACTGACCTTAGGATCATGCTTAGAGCATCTCCAATGCTCCTACATGGAGGGTTCAAAGTTTTCCATGTCATCACTTAAAGCACCAAATCCCCACTGCAGCTCTTGTGCGCACAAAGTGTAGTCCAAACAGTTTTGGACGATGCTTTGGACGGATTGGTAGGGCCCTCACTTCTTTTGGCTTTTAATTCTTATATTTCTTGTCTAAATTGCTTGTTGAATACCCACATTGTTAATTTATCTTGTATATATATATTTGAGCTTACACTCTGTGAGTCAATACCATGCCACATTAATGATGGTATACACGTAATATCTAAACTATAATTATTACGTTTCATTAAATAATTATACTAAACCGATATATGGATTTACTGTTTATTTTTATTGTTTAAATACATAATATGTTTGTATACATATTTAATACTTCTTAAGTTTTATTATTTAATTCTACATAGCTGATAATATTGTTTAAATATAGATATACATTCTAAATATAAAAGAAATGTTATTGTAATATGATAATGATGTGGCAAAACTTTAAACTTTATAGAGTTTAATAGGTTGTAGATGTTTGTATAGAAAAGTTTAAAGTTGATGTGGCAAAACTTTGAATGCAATGGATTGGAGGTGCTCTTAGCAAAAGACACATCAATAGGCCCACCTGACATCAACACTAGTATAACGGGCCCTTTTGAGGCTGCAGCAACTTTAGATACAAGTTCTTGTTGATACCCTGGTAAAAGCAACCCATTTCTATCTATAAACTCTGCCTCTATCGATTGGTCCAAACCCATTACCAGCACAGTTGCATCCGCTTGGCGGGCTGCACCAATAGCATCACCAAAAAGGTGAGCATTTCTGCATTTTACATCTGGGCAACCAGGCTGGTGAATTGTCCTTGTGTATCTTGCTATTCCTTGGAGTGGAGTTGTATATCCACACGCAATCCCTGCATAGTTCCCAATCATTGTAACGGTCACATCTGAATTAGGCCCGATAACAGCCACTGTTCGGTGGCGCCTTGGGGATAAAGGCAGTGACGGGCCCTGGTTTTTGAGAAGAACAATCCCCTGCCTTGCTGCTTCAAGGGCGAGCTCCTGGTTAGCCGGGGTGCATACATCTTTCGGGCCAAGATTACCGAATATATGGGCTGATGAATCTCCATCAAACATCCCTAATCTCATTTGAACTGTTAGTGTGTTAACTAATGCACTATCAACGTCACTCTCCCTCAACAGACCCCGATCAACCGCACCCTGTGTGTGGACTGCTAGGAACGGGCCACAGTCCAAATCCAAACCTGATAACAAAAGAAAGTCAGTTTAAATATATAAACAGATGGTTTTAGCACGTGTACCGAAAATCAGATTATTAACGTTGTAAACCTGCTTTAATAGCATCGGCCGCAGCTTCTTCGGGAGTCGTGGTATAGTGTTGCTTGTCATAAAGTGATAAAACACTCCAACCGAGTCGCAATCTGAGACTATGTACCTTTTTATGGTAAACAATGGCAACAAGGTTAAATACGATTATAAAAAGCGAACCAAGCTATCAAATGAACTCTAGTGAGAAACGAGCATAGTACCCATTGAGACGCCAAGCGCCACGAATCGTGTCACGAAGAAGTCTAGGGTCCGCACAAGTAGGAATACCATTGACTTGATTGTATGAACACATAACACTTGCTACTTTCCCTTGCATAACGCATTGTCTAAACGGTACTTCAAATGTATCCACCATTTCTTGCTTGCTTACCTACATTTGTCATGATATGAATTTTTATATATAACTGACAACATATATGCTGCTACTCTGCTAGCATCAACTAATTTAATGGGTTTGGTTTTGAAAATTGGGAATCAAACCCATGAATTTAGACAAAATCTTAAACCCAAGTAGGATGGTCGGTTTGAAAATCCAGATCCATTCAAACTACAAACCCATTCCTATAGTAAAACCCAAGTTCAAACCAAACTAATTTAGGCTGTTGTCAGACAGTTTCTAAACCAAACATTTACAATTTTACTCTGTAGTTTCTTTTTTTTTTTTTCCTTATATACATAACCACAAATGCCTTATAAGTGACTGCACCCGAACTTAAGTGTCACTAGCAGAATCATCTTTAGATACGTTCCAATAAAATGTACTTATATAAAAAGCTATCTTATGGAAAACATATGACTATATGAGCATGGTATTCTGCTAAACAGCTTTTTCTAATTTTATGTGTTGGCTCTGGGACCGAGGTCATCAATATCGAGGGGTTATTATTGGTTCCATGATGTCAGACTGTCAGAGCACCTCTTTCCAAATCAAAAATATCAAAATCCCACGAGTTGTGTCGTATGTTCTGTTCTTTAACCGTTCAAAACTTTTACTAAAATAACGTCTATTATGAATTTATAATACTACCTTTGCATTGAAGTGAAACCGATCTGTTCCACTCCAATTATCAAGATCGTAAGCGGTGTAGTGTTTGCAGCAAGCAGCCACTTTTAAACGATCGCCGGGAGGTTACCTTGCAACCCCCTAACGTATCGGGCTGCATATTCACCGGCTACTATCGGGTCTTCACCGGGTGTCTCTTGACCCCGACCCCATCTCGGGTCTCTAAATATGTTAATTGTGGGGCTCCAATATGTTAATCCTCCATAACCTCCATTGTACATTGCTCTGGCTTCATCAGACACCACCTAAACACACGATCACATATTCAATTTGTTTATCAATAATTTGAACAATTATTAAAACGAAAAGTATATAAAATGTAAACCAAAACCCATGGTCGTAATCCATCAACGAAGATAATAACTAACTGAGTTTTGTTAACGAGAGCCCTAAAAGCTTTTAAACTATAAATGATAGCATTTGTGTATCAGATTCATATTTAATGACAACACTAAGAAGTATCTTTATTGACAATTCATGAAGAGATTAATGTGTGTGTTATTTATATAGGCTAACTTAAAACTTTTTGGCTATGGATATAAGTTGGATTCTTTTTTTATCACATCTTTTAAAAAATTGAAATTGTCACCTTTTTATTAATAAAAAAATTTAAAAAGCATCTAGAACAGACTGTTACATATCTAGTTTTGTTGGTAGTGGAGGAATTAGTATTTGTGTAAATAAGTAACGCATATTACTTTTCTCAAAAGCCTTACACAAAAAAGTCAAAAAAGAATATTAAATAAAATGACGTAAACACCCTTGTTGCATTTGCATAACCAACCCATGCAATGAAATGTGTATGAATGTGTCACACTATCATGTATCATATCATCCATATAACTTGTTCACTTGCATTTAACTTTTAATTAGGAGCAAATTTCAATTAAAAAGGTATGAAAATTCTAAAAGATTTCGATATCGGTATCATAAGTTCATTTGCACTTTAAAAGAACGGTAAAAAATCATCTTACCCGTCCGATTTCTTCCCATAAGGAAGTATTGAACGAAGCCGCAGTCGTAATGACTTGAGGGAACGCGGTTGCACCAGGGAACTTACCACCGAACCTAGTACCCGGACCAACATTCGAAACACCATGAAGTGCTTCTGACAACCACTCATACTCATCCATCCCTAACCGTGGAACCGCGGTTGCATTGTCTACTAACAAACCAAGTTTCTCTTTTAGAGTTAGTCTTGAAAGCAAGTCGCTAACTCTATCCCCTATTGGCAAGTTAACCTTGCAAAATGGCAACCCTTTAACCGCGGCGTTACGTGGATCACACGCGAATGGCCGCCGCGCATTTCCGGCTCGCCAAAACGCACATATGATCAAGACAAATAGAAGATGGTGAGCTAGGGTGGTGGTGGTAGTCATATTTGGGTACTAGGTGTGTATGAAAACAAAAAGGAAAGTGAGAGGTTTATATAAGGGTAGATAATGAAAGTTTTTAATAATTAAATCATTATTGAAGTTGGGTATGGGCAAATATATGAGTGATGCAAGAGAATTGCTTTGATTGGTAACCTGTAAAAATAAAACATAAATTGCTTTTGGTGCAAGTTGTGGTTGTAAAAATATTATATTTCAAGATAATAAGTCATGCATTTTTATGGATGTTTTCTTTTGTAAATGGTCAAGAATTTTCTTCTTCTTTTTAATTGAACAATCATATTAAATTGAGAATAACTAAAACAAAGTGAGACAAAGCCAACAATAAGGTTGATGAACATGAGATGTTTTTTAATCAAATCTATCAAAACAACATTTGCTCAAAGTCAAATATAACCTTGTTGTTGTATTGATTGAGCACCTAAATTGTGGGGTGACTTTTATGCAAACAAAATTGCTAGTTGTACCATTTTGATTGTTTGATCAATTCATCGACATCGTGTTATCATGGAGATCGATCGTTTTAGTTTAAACTATACATGTCTAATCTCGTTTGAAGTAATGTTTTAAATATTTGTACAATACATAATGTGTAATTGTGCGAATAAAGTGATATTGTGGTGTGCACATCATTTTATATACCGTAAAATTTGTTTTTCATCAAGTTAAGTGGCGTTTAAACAACCCTGGTACAAGTATATAGCATTTGTTCGGTACGGTACGGTACGACTTAAATTGTATCGATCGAAAAAAACTCATTTTAGATCAATATATACGGATGGCAAAGTGTCTCAAGTAGAAACATAATTCAAGAAATCGACTTCGAGTTTCATATTTTTTCAGACACAAAACATGTTGATAGTGAAAGAAAATGTCGATCGTACATGAACCTGATGTGGGTGGACACGTGGCAACGTCCAATTCGTGGTTGAAAGAGGTCAAGCGGGTCCCATGTTATTACCATATACTACGTAAAAGGGAGTACGGGGAGCAGGTTTTTACAACGTCAAGTTGCAAGAACAGAACAAAGATAAGGTTATCCATCTGTTTTTATTTAATTAAGATTAAATTATATTTATTTACTGTGAAGGTATAAATCCAGTGTGGTAGGATGAGTTGTACAATTGTGTGTAACATGAGAATGTACACAGTTTCAAAAGTACAAAAATAAAATGTATTACAAACAATAAACACTTTTCAATTGACCGACATTGGTACGGACAAAAATAAAATGTATTACGAACAATAAAATATTGACACTTCAATTGGAATAGAGAGAGTATATTTGTAAGGATGAGTTGCGTTCAAAATTAGAACGAAAATTTTGATTAAAATACAAGAATCAATCTCAGCCATTTACTTTCATCAAGCTCTACTTTCCCTACGTTTTAAAAATTATATATCTTAAAAAACAACAAAGTGAAAATCAAATGATGTACTTTCGATTATTTTTTTTGGAGGGTTTTTACAAAATGGACAATATACTATCACAGGTATTGTGCACTGTGTAGTATAATACGCGATGGTGTTTGGTATCACATATGATAGTCTTAAGTATCATGTAATAGTTGTTTTCAAAACCAACAAAAAAAGAGTTCGTTCAAAGTATATCATATGAGATGTCTAATCGAAGAGAAAAAAATGCAGATATTTATGGTGAAATACTTATATTTTTTTAATAGTTATTTTTGAGATATTTAATTATTGAAACGTGGAGGAAAGTAGGGGCTTTGTTAAATGACTTTTGTACCCCTGAAGTTTTCTGATTGGTTTCTTCGTTGATACAAAGTACACATTTGAACCTTACAAGAGTAAGGATATGTTAAAATATCTTTGTACGTTCTACATAAACATTAAACAGAGAGTTAATTATTTATAAAACTTTCTGTACGATACACATAAATTTACGGAACAATAGATTGCTAGTAAATAGTAGTATCGGAAAAGGTTTTTGTGGGATTCAAGAAAAATAGGAAATGGTTACGCAAAGCAGAAGGCTTGACTTGAAAGGAAATGGATGTTGGTTTGTGTTCTTAATAATTATTTCAACCACCACCTTCACTTCACTTCATTTGCTTCTCTACCAATCAATCGATCCATACATTCATTCCTATTCGTATACTTCAACATTCACAATTTTTCAAGATCGAATAGATTGAGTAATGAATACTACATGTTTTTTTAATGACAAAGGAATACTTCAACATTCACAATCACACACTAAGCAAATTTTCTTAATATCACTACATGTTTTTTTAAAATATCTTTGTATTCTACCTTAATATCAAATCACACACTAAGCAAATTATCGGAAGATTATAAGTAAACTATCACGAGTTTATCCACAAATATGAGATAGTGAGGTTCTCACGATATTTCAAGGAGTGAAACGTTTTTTTGGGCTTCAACAGTCTATTTCCTCCGTGGTCTTATTCATGGAGATCATTTACATATCGGCTTGGTCTCCAACGTTAGGATTGTCGATATGGAAAGTGATGGTTTCTCCCTGAGACTGCAAACTAATGGTTTGTGCGAAGACGTTGATGATTGCCTTGGCCGTATTCATGAAAGGTCTTCCTAGTATGATTGGGATGTGTACATCTTCCTGCATATCCATTACTACAAAATCTGCTGGGTAAATAAATTTGTCAATCCTAACTAAAACATTTTCAGCTATTCCCCTAGGGTATTTGACTGATTGGTCAGCAAGTTGAATGCTCATTTCGGTAGGTCGAAGATTTTCTAACTCAAGCCTTTTGAAAAGCGAGTATGGCATGAGATTAATACTAGCTCCTAAATCGGCAAGAGAACGGATGATGCCTGAATTGTAGATAGAATAGGGGAGAGTAAAACGTCCGGTATCTCCGAGTTTTTCTGGAATGGTGTTTTTCAAGATAGCTGAACATTCCTCGTTTAGCGGGACATTGGGTACTTCGGGTACCTTATCCTTGATTGTTAGAAGTCTTCTGAAGTACTTTTTGGAGTGAACTTCAGAGGCGGTATCTAGGAATTTCCTATCAAGCTTAAAAGACTTAAGCTTGTCGGGTCGTTGTTTAAGATGAGCTGGAAATGGAATGTTTACTTTCCTATTTGATGTTGATTCTAAATCTATTGTCGATGGGACAATAGGTGGTTCCTTCACCGGAGAAGAAACCGTAGGTGGGCTATGCGCTACCTGAGAGTCTTGAATATGAGAAGCCTCCTTATGACAACTAGTTGGACTATCATGAGGTTTAGTGTTAAGACGTTGTGTTACTTGTCCTAATTGGGATTCGAAAGCCTTTAACAAAGTCAGTTGATCTCTTAAGATCAGATCAGCTTGGTCTTATCGAGCCGAGATTCCTTGAATGACTTGTATCAGGGTGTCGTCAAAACTAGAGGTTTGTGAGGAAGAGGGTTCAGAAGGTTGAGGTTGGTAAGTTAGTTGGCTATTCCTAGGTGGGTTAAAGGAAGGGTTAGTATTGGGCGGAGTTAGATGAGATTGGAAATTTTGGGCTGAGTGGTTCAAATTAGCACAATTAAGGCAGGTTTGAACTTGACAGACTTGTTGTTGTTGACTTTACAATTCCTTAATCTCCTTGAGAGTTTTGATAGCTTCATTTCCGAGTGTAGTTGGTGGATTCACTATTGAGGAGTGATTTTCACTGTTCCAGTCATGGTTGTGTACGGTCATTTTCTCAATAAGGCTCCAAGCTTCATTTTTCGTACAGTCTATGAAACTACCTTGAGAGGCGGTATCAAGTAAAGGACGGTGATGTGGGAAGAGACCATTGTAGAAAATGTGCAACTGGTCTGAACGCTCAAATCGATGATTTGGACATTTCTTATGCAATCCCTTAAAGCGTTCCCATGCATCGTAGATTGATTCATCATGAACTTGGCGAAAGTTTATGATGTTGGACCTAAATGTGGCTTGTTTTGATGGGGGAAAATATTTGGCCAAAAATTTGGTTGCTAATTCTACCCAAGAGGTTATAGAGTTAAGTTCTAATTCCTCAAACCAGGTTTGTGCATGAAGAGTGAGTGAATAGAGAAATAGGTATAGATAGACTATGTCCTGATTAACCCCGATCGGCTTAAAGGAGTTGGATAAGGAAATGAATTTATCAAGGTGTGAGTTAGGATCATCATTTGGTAGGCCATGGAATTGACAGAGGTTTTGGACTAACTGAACAATGTGTGGCTTTAATTCAAATGAGGCTCCATCGGTTTCTGGATAGACGATTGGTCCTCCTCGACCTTCAATCAAAGGTTTAGAGTTATCAGCGAGAGTAATACGTGTAGCTGTCATAGTCTCGTTGGCAGGTGGTTGACTAGTTGAGTGGATAGGGATAACGTAATTTGTGAAAATAGTAAAATGGAGGAAAAATAAAGAAAGACGTATGGGTCTAAGGAGAAGAGTTAATCCTAAAGGTTCACTAGCGAGTAAGTTCATCTTGACGTCTATGGATTGTACAGTTGGTTCCCCGGCAGCGGCGCCAAAAGCTTGATGTGCCACCAGCGGTCGGTAAGTGAAATTACTTACCCTTTGTCGTTGCACCGGTTACTGGCGACGAGCATCAGTGGGTTTTTTAAATTTGTAATTGCGGGGCCTAAGTTTTCCCTAACAATGCTAATCCTAAGGGTGAGCAAGTGGTAGGTATGACCTAGAGTCGTTCTTCAAACCGACTGAATTGAAACTAAGGCGTGGCAGATGAGGGCTTTCAAACTAGTGAAGGGTTTATAAAATAGTGGGGGAGTTTTGGTTTTCTCTATTAACTAACTTAAGTAAATAAAAGCGAAATAAAAATAAAACGTAAAGCAGATAATATAAAGATAGTGTTTGTTGAGATTTCGTTAATTAAGTTATGGGATGATATTTGGAGAAACTGTTTTGAAAGATATTAGTTAATTATCATTCTTAAATACTTGTATATAAACACTAGATTCCCTACTAATTAAAATCCCATTAGCATGTCACACCGGGAGCTAGGTTATGGTAACATTACAAAGTATTTAGAATAATAAGCAAAATCTTAATTATGGTTTAATAATACTTTCATATGAACGGGAACAAAATCTTAAGGTACTAGACATAACTGAATCATATAACGATTCTTCGTCATCCTAACAGATTCGTATATTTAAAAAAGTTCATTTATGACTTTAAACCAGCCCTTGCTTAAGACTACCCAATAAATCCCCTATTTCTTCACAGCGTTCCTCACTTTAAGTGGTTCCGCCGCTTCAAACCTTGACCATGTCTTGTCCTACGATAATCTCCCATATAGCCTTGTGGTTCCATAGCTTCATACCTTTTGACAAATTATATTGACACAGATGACTGACTACCTTTTAATTGGACGTCGTTAAAAAGGTGTTGTAATCACGTTTATTGGTGGAAAGGCGATAGATTAATTTGAAGTTTAAAAGTCTATTTAGAAAGGTTAATTAAACTAGGTTTCTCATTTTATATATTAGTCCGTAATATAACTACCTTCGGTCGTTACGCAGCTTCCACGTATTTGTACTACACGTAAAGTGTTTCCAACGCTATACTGCGTAACAGTCGAATAGGGGCCGTCATACTACTTCGTAATATTGTACTGTTTCGTAATATGACTACCTTCGGTCGTTCCTCGACTTCTATACATTTTTACTCCACCTTGAAGTGTTTCCAGTACTATATCGAGTAACAGTCGAATAGGGGCCGTCATATTACTTTACGATAATTAAGACCGTTTATATTTTACTACTATGATGATCCTAAGGCAACAATCAAACAAGAACATGCAATAAACCAATCAAAGCAATACTACCGATCTTTAATATTTGATTATAAATCATCTCATAATTAACTAACTACATCGCAAGCAAACACAACAAGCGTACTACTCTCTAATCATGGCAATAACTAAATCTAGCATAATCAATATAAACGTAATTAATTAAGATAGATAAGGATCAGAAAGAACCAGGATTAAATGCGGGAGAAAGTAGACTTGAATTAATTGACACAATTCCAAGCTTACACCGAAGATTACAATGCGTTCCGTACTTTCCTTCTATTCTAAACAAGCTCCTAAACTAGCCTAAAACTAATTTTTAGTAAGAAAATAGAAAGAAAGTAGAAGCAATATCTTAAGAGAAGTATATTGTTCTAAGAATGGCGTGTCTTGAAAATGAGGCTTTGATGGCCTATTTATACTTGAAGAAGGGCTCACTTTAGCAACTTGGGGCACATGTTAGCAGAAGGTGGATCAAGGTCTAGCACATGTACCCTAAAGCGCGTAAAGGTCTAGCACATGTACCCTACAAGTACCAAAAAGGAGGTGGAGACGGGTGGCGTCCAGCCGGCCTGGTACCAAAAAGGACGTGGAGACGGGTGGCAGCCAGGGGGTGGCGGCTGGAGTCCAGCCGGCCTGGTACGCCAGCCCCTCGTCCCGGTTCGCATTCTTTTGCTTGAGTCCCATTTCGTGCGTATCTTCTTCGTTATGCGTCTGTTTTTGTTGATTCTTTTTGCGTTGGATTCGTTTTTCAAAAACGAAGACTTTGATGAAAAGAAATCCCTGAGATGTGTCTCTTATCTTTAGATGTCTCGTGCGAATCGTTTGAATCTTCCGGCGTATGTAGAATCTTCATTCTTCATCCGTTTTTGTTGATTCTTCTGTTGTTGGATTCGTATTTTGAAAACGAACATTTTGGATAAGATGGATCTTGGTGATGGGTACTTTGTCTCTAAATCTTGTTTCGGATGTCTTGAATATTCAAATGTGCGTGGAATCTTCGTTTTTTGTCCGTTTTACTTGATTTTTCTCGTGCAACTTCATTTTGACCTTCTTGGCAAAGTTTCATTGATTTGCGCATTATTTGAATCCAAATGCCAAGTATTGTTCTAGAATGAGAGAGATATCGGTGGTAAAAACATGACTTTTTACGCTATATCAATCTCCTGTCCATAAACATCATTGAGTGGTCTGTTTTTTCTCGGAGGCATCACGAACAGGAAATTTAGCTATGATACCAACTGATGTATTATGTAAATAAGATAACAAATTAATCTTATTGATTCAAGGAATAGCCAGGAATAATTCTTCCAAAACACGTTGATTCATAAAGAATGCCGTGGATAAGTATACTTTGATTCACCAAATTGATAGGAAAATCAAAATTCTTGAAAACTGAAAACCGAGTTCTTTACAATGTCATATCAAACCGAATATCAAGTAGAAATTTAAATGGGCCGACAAAACATAACGGGCCAAACATAAAATCCAAAACAAAAGTTCAAAATGAACAGAAAAAACATATAATGGGATGTATCTCCCAAATGAAGCCGTTTTTGGGCTTCGAGGGTGGGGTAACTGCCTACTTTTAAATGTCTTCTGTACTCCAACACCACCCAAAAACAACTTCCCACCAAGGTTGGGCTCCCTCAATTTCTGCTGCAAGGCATCATTATACTCACCACCAAGTAAACTTACAGCAGTGCTCAATGTAGCAATAACTGAATTAATGTTGGACGTAGAAATTGACCTACGACAGCAACTCTGTAGGACATAAAACACATCATCAACCATGGAGGTTGTAAGGCTGTCCTGTACATGCTCGCCAATCTTAATAGCCTTCATAACATTTTCAACCATGAAAAATCCATCCAAGATCACATAATAACTAGTTATGTCTTGAACAACTTTGCTAAAGTTCCCACTTCTAAAAGCTCTAGTGGCTCGGGGAGTCAGTTCTTGATCAATTTCGCTTAGTTCAGTTATCTTTGAAACCATATAATCAGTATAATCCTCACCAAGCAGCGTAAGTGATAATATTTCCTCAAGAAACAACTCAATTTCCCTTGGGTCTGACCCTTCCACTTCCCCGCCAGAAAGCATGTCACTCTTATACGAATTGACCTCAGATGTCAATTTTGACAACTTACGAAACTCCATATACTTTTTTAAGATCAACGAACCCCTAGAGTCACACTTCTCTTGAAGCTCACAGATTGCATACACAATTCCATCTTCTCCACACAAACTCCTCAATATCTCTACATTCTCTTCAATTGCAACCACAATATCCTTAAACAAATTAGTCAAACACGTAACAAAATTAACCGAATTGCGATTCTGCTCCATGAGCTCCACCAATTGCTCAAACTCAACTTTAGATATAACCGATATAACCTTCTTTAAATAACTAACATACACCTGCAATCCTTCTTCCTCTAAAGCTAACGGCGAGTAAAGCCGAATAAACCTTAAAACAGTAGCATGATCTCGCTGATCCACAGCAGCCGATATCCTCCGCCTAACAATCATCTCCAGCTATTTCTTAGCACTAAACAACATCTCTCTCTGATCCGGACCAGAATCCTTATAATCTTTATCGATATCAAGAAAAGTTTTCACATAATTAGCAGCAGATTCATAATCCTCATTCTCTAAAGCCTTTTGTACACCATTAATACAACTAGACCTCTCAACAATTGCATCAATACGCTTTAAAGTTTCATTAACTTGACATTGAGCTAAATCAAGTTCTCGAACCTTACCAGATACCTGATCGGCGAGAATGTAGGTCGAATCAACATTCGATAGCATGTGATATGATTCCGCTTTCACAATTTCTAATACGTCCGCTGATTTCTGGAGGAAATTGAGGTGTTTATCGAGATTTGGACGGAGAGATGAGATGTTTTCGAGCTGTAGATCTAGGTTACGTTGATACGCAATGCGTTCGTGATGAAGACGTGTCATTGCTCCGACGTTGGTTAGGGTTTAGACGTGTTCAAGGGCTTCTGGTGTACCAAATTTAATAGATGAAGTGTTGTTAAATGATTCTTCATCTTCGATCACCGACGGCGATGATGTCATTGTCGGCAGTTGATTTTGATTGAAGTCTTTGCCTCGCCGGAGATTGTAGATCGAAAATATGGAATCCCTTGTTTCAGTGAAATATTGTGAGATTCGGGAGGGATGGTGAAACGCCTGAAAATAGAAGGATTTTTTTTTTTTGTAAGAATACTAACGAATTATAAAGAATACTAACATATTCTAAAGAATATTAACGAATTCTAAAGAATACTAACTAATTTTTTTAGAGACCAATTCTCACCCATCTTGACACGTTGACCCGTTTAGACACTCAAATGGTCTAACGACATTTTAGCTATTTAGACTTCGCTTTCAACTATATTATGATAACATAGTCTTACAAATGTTTCAAAACTTAACTCTTGACAGCAACTCATACCAAACTCATATTTTAAGCCAATTTCGGACACGCATAACTTTTTGATCAATAAGAGTTTGACCACCAAATTTTGCAGGCACCTCTACTATGCCAAAATGAAACTTTCTCTTTTTACACTTTTTCAAATTACGCGTTTATTCAAAATCTGGACTGAAATCTATTTTTTTTTTTACCATTTCGGCACTTTTTCTTGACATGTCAAAACACAACCCACTTGGTTTATGACTTTCATACTTTACCTACATCTTCTAACATACTTTTGACACTTAAGCTAAAAGCAACAAGTGTCATACTTATACCATGACTTGTTTTGACACTTTGACCCAAAATATGCCCATTTGGACACTTCTGACCCATTTCTCATTTCAAGAACACTTTGACTCTTTCACTTATATCTTTTACTCACATTTGACCATTTCAATATAGTTGACTATAGGTCAACACTTAAATTGAACCAAAACTTACTTTCAACACTTTACTCTATTCCATTTCTTTACCATTTATGACACATACTTTAATACTAATCATTTACCTTTTTTTTCCGCTTTGTCAAAGGCTTACATCATAAATCTTTAACTACTTTACACTTTAACTAATTCGTGTCATAAAACTCATTTTGGGCGATTTACACAATGGCTAATCATAACGATAATTTAAAAGAATAAGAAGCTCATCTAACCGTAAAGCAAGCTCCCTATCCACGCTATCTTTTTGCAACCCAAAATCTACTCCTTCTATCCATTTGGTTCAATCGAACCAAGCACCTACAACATAAAACATTGAACGAGTTAAGCATAAAGCTTAGTGAGTATATGATTATCTAATAAATTTAACTACTAATCAAAAACAATGCATTATTATAATAACAACATATATGATAAGGAAAGCATGGGAGTTTCTTCCCTTTCTTGAATTCAGTTTCGCTTACACTTTCACTTGAGCTTTCACTATCACTTTCACCTGAGTTTCACTTTCATATGCGCACATATCTCACGATTATATTAGCTAGTATCTAACCAGTTAGTCTAATCATGTTCTAGCTAATATCTAATTAGCTAGACTAATCACATTTTAGCTAAGAAAGTTAGCTACTAATCACAACATGGCTAACCTTAGTCAACCATTCTAATCATCACATGGCTAACACGAGTTAACCATTCTAATCACATGAATCTTTTCATATCATTAAAGCTAATCATTAAATCTTTACACAATTAGATGAATCTCTTGCTCGGAAGCAATCCGATACACTTACTAAGTATCTAATTACTTTCATATAACTCACCTTTATGAATTGAACAGCTTATAGCTAATTGGTCAATTGAAGATGACACGTCTTTAGCACCTAGCACATAAACACATATCACAATTAAGAACAACTAATCACACTTTCACTAATAATCATCTAACATCTCTTTCTTACTTTAATTAACTTTCCTTTACTTTAACTAAACTAGCTAGTTACACTTTCATAATTCTTATCATACTATACAATTCTTTCAACTACTAATCATTTGAGTTATCACTAACTTATGAATTCATAATCACTTTTTATTAACTAATCACTTTCATCTTTTATGTTCATAATCAAGCTTTACTCAAACATCTCATAATCAATTTACTACTTTAATTACTTGTTCAACATCCTTTTCACACTCTATTAACATTTCTAATCACACTTTAAAGCTTATTACATGAATTTACAAGGATTTAGCAAAACCCCTAAATTCACTCAAGAACACTAATCATGAATTCATCACTTTCATTATGTAATATAGTTACTAATGATCATAAGAACACTAACTAACATCAATTTAATCAATTCCCAACCTCAATTTCTAATTAAAACTCACTAATCAACAAAACCCATTTTCTAATTTTAGAACATGAAGAAATTCAACTTACTTGAGGTTGAAGATGATCAAAGGATATTGATTCTGATTTCTCTAACTTGAATTAGGGATTTAGAAACTAATTTTTTTGTTTAGGAATGGTTCTTGGTTCATCTCAGACTTCACAGGGACGATTCGTACCCTTTTCTAATTCTTTCTGTATTTTTCTTGAATTAATGAGAAGGGAGGGAGGATATATCTGAACATGTATCACTAATTTAGTCCCCTACAATACCTATTATCTGGAACTAGAAATCATTCACATATTTTATTATTTTATATCTCTTAAAACGATAATAACTTAAAACAATTATTTTCGTTTTTTACCAAAATAATACTTTTGAATTTTGGGGTGTTACAGATGGATATAAGTATATATATATTTTAAAAAATATCTACCAATTGCAACTATCCTTTTACTTTTTTTTTACAAAATCCTATTGTATGCATCCTACTTTTAAAAGTCTTATTGTGTGTATCTGGAATCCCTTGTTACACTGAAATATTGAAGGCGTTTTTGGGCTTCGAGGGTGGGCCTATGGCTGTTAGCAACTTGGTGGGCCTCGCTCCAGGCTTCGATTTGCCTACTCATGGACCTAAAACGGAGCCCTGTAGCCCAAGTTATGCTTTTTTCCGTGCAACCCCTTTTATTTGACGATCATGGGTTTCAATAAACGTAATGGCCCTTTCTCTTACACTTGGGCCTCCATCAATTACTCATCAAAATAGGCAATAAACAGTTGAATAAGCAAATAATACTACAGTACAAAACTCCATATCATATTTCTTTAGACAGTAAAGAGATTCCCCCTTTTTAACAAAAATAAATGGGCCAAACTATAATACTAAAACAAGATGTAAAAACATATCCACTGTTACATATTGAATTGAATATCTTTAGAAACCCATAATCACAACTTAAGAGCGGCTATGGCCTCTGGTTTGAAATCAACCATCATACCCAAAACTCTCCTCACCTCAGCTGGAGTCAGTCTCCATGTCATGGGTCCTGAATTTTCACCCCAGAAGTCCAAAATCTCAGACACCTTTTCCAAGTTGAGAATTGTCGCCATTTGTGTTAACCGAGCAAACTTATCCCTAACAGTCCGTTGTGTCATGCCAGAGAAATGACTCACAAGAGCTCTCATCTCGGTCCAGTTGCAGGCCTCCAAGCTGACTAAATCTTTTTTGCATCATGATAACCTCAAGCCTTTTTACAATAAAGTCAATCACTAAATGAACAAATGAGTCATAGTTGTTGCCTGTCATTAAAGGCTGGAGCCATCCAGTGTTAGTCTCAACAGCATGAAGAAGTCTCTGGACCCCAAGGGTCATTAACCTCATTTTCTGCATATTCTGCCTCAGAGAGTTCATAACTAACAGTAGCTACACTGTCTAAGATGGGTCGGATTCGGTGTGTCACAGTACCCACAAGCTGCTCCAACCCATCAACTAACACTTTCTTGAAGCCGTTGCTCATCTCTCCCAACTCAGATAGACACGAATTGATCCTCTCTCTATTAGTTGGAGCAGGAAATACCTGATTAAACCAATTATGTTAGATAACTATTTTCATATTGATGCCTCCTTAAGTGTTAAGACTAGTTTTAAAGATGATATTTGTGCATATAGGTGGCAATATCGACCCATTCACTTATAAATGGTTCAGTTTGGGTTATGAACTCTAATGGGTCAAACAGCTAAAATAAAAGAAAAGGGTTTTAAGGGAAAAGAGAAAATCGTTAAAATGGTCAAAAAGTCACCCATAGTATATATCTTAATCATAAAACTGCCTAAATCAATTTATTCAAGATTAGATAATGGAAATAGCAAAGATTTTGTGATTATATATGTGCAATAATTATTCATACAAGGATCGACAATACAAACAACTATTAAGTTGGATTGGATAATGCAATGTGTAAGCATATACCATTTCGTTACGAGGGCAGGCAAATGATAAAGATTAGACCTTAGCATACAAATTTCATTCTAAATTTTAGTCATGTTGATTGGTTGTAATTAAGAAGGCGAGTATGTACTAACAATCGCACTGTAAAAGTAGCAGTTTGAATTTTTAACTCATTAAGGCCACAAGAACAAGTTATCTAGCATTTTGCTGCTGATATACACCACAAAATAAGTTAAATACATGTTTTCTACGATCCACACTTCAAAAGCATCACCTGTTGCTTGTCTCTGCAAGGGACACTATATGAAAGTACTACGGATCAACAAAGAGTACAAAGGTAAATCATCTTTGTGCCCACAGTCCCACACTCTGCTAGATAGGCCAAACGGCCTCTTTAGTAATATACAATAAATTTCAATATTATCTTTACTAGTAATAAATAACACTTTGGTGCTATTGATTATATTCCCTTCAGAAATAAATATCAGATTTCATGTTCAAGCTTGATATATTAGTTAATTTAATACTCAATTGAGAAAAGGAAATAAGTCGAGGACAAACCGACCCACTGAACACAGTGTTGATCGAACTTGTTAGACCTGTTTTTTAATATGCATGTTTTGACCCGTTACCAAACTCACCCAATTTGCCACCTCAAAGTAGGAGACACTTAAATTTCACAAGCATTCACTAATTTTCAATACTCCGTCTGTCTCAAACAAAACCAGCAAGATTAACACCAACTCTCATCCAACCATTCCCTAATCTCCTGCCACATTGACAAGTTCATGCTCTTTTAATCCATCACATGTTCTCCATTTTCCTCATCTAGCAGGTCAGTGCCACCTGCCCACTCACCAGCTCTCCTTCACCATTTGTCATCAGATAAAGACTTGGTGCCATTATACTAGACCAGCCTAAAGGCGACATATTGAACAACAACAACAGTTCCCAATCCCGTTGAGGACAGGGTATGGGGAAGGTATGATGTAGACAGTCATACCCCTACCCAAAGGTAAAGAGACTCCTTCCAGGAAGACCTCTGACATATTGAACAACTATTCTTGCTAAATCAAGTCCATTACTCTAGAACCACATAATAGTTCAATAATGGGGCTGAAATTTTCTTTGAAATGTCAGAGTCAGTTTCACACAATGTTGTCAAATTTTGAAAAACAGTAAATTCGATGTTAGAGTGTGGTTCACAAAATGTTGTCGGATTTTGAAAAATGACTAAGGTATGAAGCTTTGACTCTGTTTATGAGGTATGTTGATGATGATACATCTGAATATCTCACACAAGGTGAATGTTATTCGTTTTTATCTGAATGATGGGTATACTTGTTCAAGGATACGGCTATTAGGTTTGATGTACCATTCAGCCAAAAATCACCGTCAATGATATAATGTCTGTTAACTTAGGAATGTTAATGGTCTTCAAATCAGAGCACCATGTGCATGAGTCTAGATCTATGATGAACATACAAGGAGTTCTCCCTGTCTTATAGAAGACTCTATCGTCCATCCTCTCAAAGGAAACTCCCAATCCCATAACGTTTTGGGCAAAGCTTAACAATTACAATCATCAATTGCCTTCAAGATCAACAGGATCTAAAGTAGCTTATTAAAATAAGGACACTGTTTGTTTTTTGCTTTAAGGGCTGAATTTACTTTAGAGGTTAAACCCTGGCCAAGTCAGACGTTTTGAAATTCAGCATGCTTGTTTCCTTTTTCAGAGGTTAAACCCCCTTACTTATCAGAAACTGAAAAAGTATGATCTTATTTGAAACCTAAAACAAATATGGTATCACAAGAAAGTATTAAAATCTGCTAACTCGTCCCTCATCTCAATCTACATCATCCCTTCGACATCTCGATCAGGTTCTATGTGTTTTCTATTACGTGTCTTATATCAACAATAAAATGGACCAACATATTGGCGACTCCAGTGATAATTCCACAGAATTTTATAAAAATTTGAATGCAGAAGTTTGAAGATTCGGATACCCGAAAGAAAATAATACAGCACTTCAACATTTAAGGAATTGATTAAGCAACTTTGTCACGATATAGGCAAGCATGAAGCTAAATAGGTACCATATTGGACAGATGATGAGAACAAACACACATCAATTTATTACCAAATACCAATGCTTAACACTGAATGTGAACATGTGATAACAGGTATAAGTTAATTTTCAATTCAAAGTGAAGCACATGTACTCAAGCATGATATGATATCTATTGGATTAAAAGCTATCATGAAGGTTCAACATTAGATTCAGGAGTGTCAGCTTCAATTAATGGCATAATAAAAGATTTTTGAGCAGTTTGCACAATGAGTAGGAACAAGTTCCATATGCTTATGCTCAGTAGCCAGCATATTAGGGACTACATTAGAGGGAAGTACATAGATGTGCCTCAAGTAAGACTAAGTACCATATTAGGGACTACTTTTATTACACCAAATTTTAAGTCATATGGATTCAAACCAAAAGTTATACTTTCACAGAGCTTAGTTGGTGGACTGGCAAGGGGAAAATGTTTAGTATCCGAGCGGAGCAACAATGATGGAATTGTTTGGCTGTTGGCTGGATTTCTTCAAAGGAAATAGCACCTCTTTAGATGTAGTTGGTGGATCTGAGATAGCTGAGCATAATCCTCCATCTTCTTGGCAAAGTCTTCTGGTGGTGATGACTGTGTTAGGAAGAGAGTTGGTGCTGCTTACTGCGAGGATCTCTTCCAGGTGTTCTTCAATTATTTCTTGCATAGAATCTACAAGACCAAGGTCTTCTTCCATAGGTTGTTTCATTAGCTTGTCAACATTTAAGGTGGCCTCCTCAGTTCCAACTCGAAGTTTTAAAGATTTTTCTTTTACGTCAATGACGGCCTTGGCAGTGTTTAGGAAAGGTCTGCCAAGGATGAGTAGAACTTCGGTGTCTTCCTCAATGTCCATGATAACAAAATCCACAGGAAAAATGAATTTATCAATACGTACCATAATATGTTCAGCAATACCCCTAGGGAGTTTAACTGATCTATCGGTCAACAGGATGGTCATACGGGTTGGTAAAAGTTCGCTTAATCCTAATTTCCTATAGAGGGAATACGGCATAAGATTTACACTTGCTCCTAAGTCAGCTAGGGCGTTACTTATTTGAACATCCTGCAGGTAACAAGGTATGGTGAAACGGCCAGTATCTCCTAGCTTTGGGGGTAGTCCTTGTTGCATAATCAGAGAGCACTCTGCATCTAAAGGTAAGTTAACTATTTGTCTAAGTTTTTCTTTATTTGATAAGAGTTCTTTGAAGAATTTGGCACAACTGGGAATCTCGACTAAAGCATATAAAAGTTTGACATTTAAGTGTAAGCTTTTGAACATCTCTAGATATTTTCCAAACTGAGCTTCTTGTTTCTCTTTCTTAAGCCTACCAGGGAAAGGTATACGTGTAAGTTTAATGACTTCTGGGGCTTTAGGAGGTTCTGGCTCAGGAGTTTTGACTGGCACTGAGTCAGTCGGAGAAATTGAAGATTCGTTTGTAGGAATATCTATTTAAGGAATTGATTAAGCAACTTTATTATTATTATCGGTTGTAATTAATGTACTGTGGATGCATAGACATCACCTCTATCTATTTTATTATTATGCTATCACTTTACTTTTCTTATTAGCAGCTATTATTTGATTATTGAGTGGCATGTTTGTTTGACCCAAACACTATTTATCGGAGAACGGAGAAAAGCTGTCGACCACGCCACGAAGAATGCCGGAAGCCACAAACAGCAAACCAGCAATCTTCTGACGAGTAGCTGAGAGTACGCTTAACGTATCACGAAGCGGTAACCCGTTCCAAACCTTCTGTCCATTTAAAGCACCGATTATATCTTCCGATATTCCAAAAACTAAGTGTGGGATTTCCAAAACCACACTACACTTACGTAACAATCCAAATATAAGTAGAATCTCCAAGTGTGGGATACTTCGACAAGAGGTGTTCAATACATTGATTCGAACATTAGGGACAATGTTCCTCTAAGTGTGGGATATACGGCATATAACCGCAAGTTTCACCTCTTGTCCGTAACATAAACAATATTTTCATTAAAAGGCTAAAAATAGAGAAATTTTCAAAATTTTCGATTCAAAAGCAGCATTCTTTAGAACCTCTATTTTTCAAAAATATAAATCACAGCAAGAAACGAGTTTTTACAAAGAAACAAAACGGTTTTTAAATAAGATACGGAAGAAAAGGGCAACACATGACTAGGCACACATTGACCAAAATATTCGATTCGTGAGGTTTGAGCCCTAATTAGCATTCATCCTTAAAATGCTTCACTTTTCGTTTCATGTGTGTGCCGATGTATGCATTTGAATTAGAACTTGCTCTTGCAATGCATTTCGAGATCACACCAATGAGTGCCATACGTGGCATAGGTACAACCTGTCTCGATACTTTCTAAGGAATCCCAACACCCGCTTTCCACCAAACATCCACTCACTCTTCACACCCGCCATCCAAACAAAACTTCCCTTTATATCTTCATCCCGAGCCTATGGAAGCCACGTCTTCCAATATTTTCAAAGACACTCTCAATTTCCCAAAATTTTCCACAAAGAAAAGCCAACATAACCTCACAACCCAATACCATACGAAACCTTTCGGACAAAATATCCATCGGTAGGAGCGGCATGATAAAAAGAAAGAAAATAAAAGAAAACGAGAAGCATATATGCCGGCACTATCCTGAAAAGTCCGGAAAAGGAAAATTCAAATTTACAAAAAGGGTTGCACTATCAAGTCTTTTCAAATCTGAGAAATTCCAAAAGAGACTTTCTCGGAAAAACACCTAAGGTAGCGTTTGGTTCGTGAATTTGAAATCCCAGGATTTAGAATTCCTTAGGATTTGAAATCCCAAATGAATTGATTTTCCTGGATTTCAAATACTCCATATGTTTGGTTCGTAGGTTTTATGATAGGATATCAAGTCCAAAACTTTTTTGAGTTATGGTAAATGACAAACATAACCTTTGTTGGTTTAACGTCCTTTATTAATAGTTTCATAGATTCACGTAACGAGAATTAATTAAGCATTTTACTACACGAATGAACCAAATATCTATTGAGCCAGTTGGAAATAAGTTGTTGATTGCTTATGAATATAGAAAGAAAAAAAAACACATCCAAGTGAACCAAAATCAGAAGCAAATACGTGAAGCTCAATTTACTCCATCCCCTGTTTTTATAGATTCAGTCCAGTAGCAATCAAATACAGTTTGGATCTTCGAGAATGATAATTTTAGTATCAAACAATTAAATTGTTACACCAGAATCATAATGGGATGATCCTACTTTTGCTTTTAAATCGTACTTACCAAACCCTAGGGTTAAAAATTCCCCTTTCATGAGTCTAGATGAAAACGGAGAAGGAGATCGAGGATGTAGTAGCAGGGAACATTGGGAGTCGAGGATGGAGGATTAGAGAAAATTAAGGGACTACAGTAAATCGGCCATGGTGGATAGAGGACGGCCGTGTGATAAGGTTTTAGTGATGAAAAGGAATAATAGAACGAGTGCAGCTTTGTCCAAATTTAAGAATCAAAGCTCCGTGTGTTGTAGGATTTGAATTCCTTCCACTGATGGGAGGATTTAGAAATCCCCTACTCATAGGATTTTAGAATTCCTTTGCATCTTAAATCCTCCAACCAATCATGGGATTTCTCGGTATTTGAAATGCAAATCCCACCAAATCCTATGAAATCCCATGAACCAAACGCGCCCTAACCTTCCATTTCACACACCTTCTCCACCAAAAACCCGATTCCTTTTTAAGATGTCTTGAAAGATTAGTACCGTTCTCAACCAAAGTGATGGAGATTTGATTCTTGATCAAGCCTATGACGAGAATGCTGCATGACTGGCTATCTGAGTGATTGACACTAGCAAGTAGGAAACCCTAAACACCTGAGTGATTTGAGTGACCCACTGCGAGGATTGCCTAGTCATGATTAACACCTGAGTTGCTTGAAGAAAGTATCAAATCCTAGAAACCCTTAGTTTCTCATAAGAACTCTTTCACAACTGGAACTTTATATTCTTTGAAAATGGTATTTCTAAAAGATACGTCTAACTAGAATCTTTCTAAAGGTCTTTTATGAATGAGTTTGCTTGAGGACAAGCAAAAGTCTAAGTGTGGGATACTTGATATCGCATAAAAAGTCACGTTTTTACTACCGATATCTCTCTCATTCTGGAACAATACTTGGCACTTGGGTGAAAACAATGCACAAATCAGTGATAATATGCCAAGTAGGTCAAAACAAGGTTGCACGAGAAAAATAAGCAAAACGGACGAAAGACGAAGATTCCACGCACAATTGGAGATTCAAGACATCAAAACAAGATTTAGAGACAAAGTACCCACCACTGAGATTTCTCTTATCCAAGATGTTCGTTTTCAAAATGGGAATCCAACAGAAGAAGAATCGGCAAAAACGAATGAAGAATGAAGATTCTACGTACGCCGGAAGATTTAAACGATTCGTACGACACATCTAAAGTTCAGAGATATATTTTTGGGATCTCTTTTCATCAAAGTCTTCAATTTTGAAAAACGAATCCAACGCAAAAAGAATCAACGCAAACGGACGCATAACGAAGAAAACACGCACGAATCAAGCAACGAAGCAAAAGACGGCGAACCGGGGCGGAAGCATGGCAACCGCCGCCGGCCACCATGCCACCACCGCCGACTGCATGGGTGGCGGCGCCGGCTGCCTGGCTACCATCCCCCGGCCGCTTTTTGGTCCTTGTCCGTACTCACGTTGTACACGTGCTAGACCTTTTCGCAACTTTAGGGTACATGTGCTAGACCTTTGCGCGCTTTAGGGTACATGTGCTAGTGACTTTCCCACCTTTTGCTAATGTGCACCATGAGTTGCTAACATGAGCCGAATTTCACCTATAAATAGGTGCACCTAGGTCTCATTTCAACACACACTCTCACTCACTCTTGGAAGCATAATTTCCACTTTCTCACTCTAGAAATTTTCTTGTATTTTATAGTCTTTCTCATTCTAGGAATATTGTAATTAATCTACGGATTAATATAGAAGCTAGGACGAACGCTAGGGATTTGGAGATTCATCTTTGTACATGCGAAAGAGTTGTCAATTATAATAATACGCTGCTACGCATTTATTTCCGGGTGATATCTAAACTTTTATCATACTTGTCTTATTTGGAAGGATATTATAGTTTATCTCTTTTACTATTATATGGATCGTACTTTTAGAACTTTTAATGTCAAAAAATGAAAGAGTACATACAATAGATGAGATTTATAAATTCAATACATACGTTGACCAAATGAAAATATGTTTCATACAATGATAAAAAATGTAAAGTATAATACACTTAAACACAATAAACCTATCGGGTTTAATTGAAGTGTTATCGTAATTTTGAATGTCTAGAATGTCATTGCACTAACAAAATCAATACTGTGGATTAGGCTTAAATAATGATGTTTTGGAGAGAGCCCATAAGTCAATGGGCCAGTATCCTTGTTATACCAAGGCCCATAACAGTAGGTTGGTTCATATTTCACATATTATTCTTTGTTGCTGTGTGCCTGTGTATAACAAATTTCATCACTAATCCTGCTGCTGCTGGACTGCTGGCTACCTTCTCAGTTCTCAGTCTCACAGTCTCACTATCATCAAATTAGGTATTTTTGAAAAATTTATTATTATTAATTATTATTATTATTATTATTATTATTATTATTATTATTATTATTATTATTATTATTATTTATTTATTTATTTATTTATTTTTTTATGGCAAAAGTTGCTTTTGCTTCATGTATGTTAGTTCTGGGTGGATCTTTTAATTGTTTAGTTATATCATGCATTTGATCCTTAATATGCTATAATGCTATATCAGCGTTTAAAACATAAACTACAACAAATTGTTCACTTCTTCATCAACAACTTGTACAAAATGATAGAAATCATCTGTTCAATTTCAATCTTTTTGTCTAATAAATTATGCATAGTTCCCTAATCCAATGAGCTCAGCAACAATTCTTATTGCTAAGCTTATCTACTTAAATATTTCTATACATCCACTATTATTTCAGGATTTAATTACTCCCAATGGAGCTGACTGAATGGAAAGAACATGTTTAACATCACCTATATGAAGACTATGTTGACCCATTGGAATTCTTCGAATTCCTGATTTATCAACAACACTTAAAAACTTGCACACATGAATGTTTATAGGCACCCTGAGTTGTGTCCCTGCTGGCACGTGCACCTTCGAAAACGCTACCAACTGTTTATGTGGACCCCAGTGACCAACTGGTGGTGTCGAGTACACGAGCATTGTGTGTGACCCGTCTTTGGAACCTGCATTCTTAACGTCCACTTGTAGAACAATAGACAGCCCGCCACATTTGGCGTGTGTCACCCTTACTGTTTCTGTGGCTGCGGTCGTATTTTTGTGACGCCCGTCTACTGGAACTTGGAATATTGCGGGTGCACTAACGAGTGTGTGGATGAAATTTGAGTAGCTGAAACCGTGCCCAAAAGAGTACACAACCGGGCCTTTGTAGAAGCGATAAGTTCGGCCCGGGTAACCTCTAGCTTGGTTCGACCGCATATCCATTGTTGTCATTGGTACTTTTGATAGGTAATCTTGTTTGTACCATGTCATTGGTAGCTTTCCTCCTGAAACATATATATTGAAATTAGTATCAGATAAAGTTATACCGTCGTGGCGTAGTTTCTAATAAGTAAACTAGGAGTTATGTGTTTGAAAATGTATCAACTTTTAATTCTTGCTATTTTCTAAGAGATCTGATATAGAATTGAAAGTTTGATATATACAACTGTTCAGAATGTGTAACTACAGAATTTCAGGTAAAGTCCAATACGTAGTCAGACACTTAAGCGGTTTAAGTTAAGCTAAGCCATAAATATAATAAGACTATATTTATGGTGTACCTGGATTATGTGTTCCAAACAGCACATCAGCAATGGCAGTACCGCCAGCCTGGCCCGGGTAACCTACCCAAACAATAGCACTGACCTTTGGATCATGCTTAGCAAAAGACACATCAATAGGCCCACCTGACATCAACACTAGTATAACGGGCCCTTTTGAGGCTGCAGCAACTTTAGATACAAGTTCTTGTTGATACCCTGGTAAAAGCAACCCATTTCTATCTATAAACTCTGCCTCTATCGATTGGTCCAAACCCATTACCAGCACAGTTGCATCCGCTTGGCGGGCTGCACCAATAGCATCACCAAAAAGGTGAGCATTTCTGCATTTTACATCTGGGCAACCAGGCTGGTGAATTGTCCTTGTGTATCTTGCTATTCCTTGGAGTGGAGTTGTATATCCACACGCAATCCCTGCATAGTTCCCAATCATTGTAACGGTCACATCTGAATTAGGCCCGATAACAGCCACTGTTCGGTGGCGCCTTGGGGATAAAGGCAGTGACGGGCCCTGGTTTTTGAGAAGAACAATCCCCTGCCTTGCTGCTTCAAGGGCGAGCTCCTGGTTAGCCGGGGTGCATACATCTTTCGGGCCAAGATTACCGAATATATGGGCTGATGAATCTCCATCAAACATCCCTAATCTCATTTGAACTGTTAGTGTGTTAACTAATGCACTATCAACGTCACTCTCCCTCAACAGACCCCGATCAACCGCACCCTGTGTGTGGACTGCTAGGAACGGGCCACAGTCCAAATCCAAACCTGATAACAAAAGAAAGTCAGTTTATATATATAAACAGATGGTTTTAGCACGTGTACCGAAAATCAGATTATTAACGTTGTAAACCTGCTTTAATAGCATCGGCCGCAGCTTCTTCAGGAGTCGTGGTATAGTGTTGCTTGTCATAAAACACTCCAACCGAGTCGCAATCTGAGACTATGTACCTTTTTATGGTAAACAATGGCAACAAGGTTAAATACGAATATAAAAAGCGAACCAAGCTATCAAATGAACTCTAGTGAGAAACGAGCATAGTACCCATTGAGACGCCAAGCGCCACGAATCGTGTCACGAAGAAGTCTAGGGTCCGCACAAGTAGGAATACCATTGACTTGATTGTATGAACACATAACACTTGCTACTTTCCCTTGCATAACGCATTGTCTAAATGGTACTTCAAATGTATCCACCATTTCTTGCTTGCTTACCTACATTTGTCATGATATGAATTTTTTTATATAACTATGTAAAAATAGTATGCTCATAACTGACAACATATGTGCTGCTACTCTGCTAGCATCAACTAATTTAATGGGTTTGGTTTTGAAAATTGGGAATCAAACCCATGAATTTAGACAAAATCTTAAACCCAAGTAGGATGGTCGGTTTGAAAATCCAGATCCATTCAAACTAAAAACCCATTCCTATAGTAAAACCCAAGTTCAAACCAAACTAATTTAGGCTGTTGTCAGACAGTTTCTAAACCAAACATTTACAATTTTACTCTGTAGTTTCTTTTTTTTTTCCTTATATACATAACCACAACTGCCTTATAAGTGACTAGAGCTGTAACCGAGTCGAGCCGAGCTCGAGCTCGACAGGGCTCGAGCTCAGCTCGACTCATTTAGGGTAAGTTCGAGCTCGGCTCGAAATCTCGACGAGCTTTTACGATGTAGGCTCGAGCTCGGCTCGAAAATGTTTTTGAATGGCTCGAGCTCGGCTAGAAAAGCTCGAATTTGTATATAAAAATAATTTTTAATATTCAAAATTATTTTATATATATTTAAAAATTAAAGATCAATAATAAAAATCATATCAAATATATATATAATTAACATACATCGTGAAAACATGTAAAAAACTATGTAAAATAGTATAAAATTTTCAAAACATAATAATAATATCATTTACATATCAAAAATTACATATATATGTACATACAAATGTAGATATTAATTAAGGCTCGAAAACGAGCTCTTAAAGGCTCGAGCTCGGCTCGATATATATTTCGAGCTAAATTTTTAAGCTCGAGCTCGGACTCGAACTCGATAAAAGCTCGACTTGATCAAGCTCAAGCTCGAGCCGAGCTCGAGTTGCTCGATAAAAGCTCGACTTGTTTGCAGCCCTATAAGTGACTGCACCCGAACTTAAGTGTCACTAGCAGAATCATCTTTAGATACGTTCCAATAAAATGTACTTATATAAAAAGCTATCTTATGGAAAACATACATATAATCAAACATATGACTATATGAGCATGGTATTCTGTTAAAAAGCTTTTTCTAATTTTGTGTGTTGGCTCTGGGACCGAGGTCATCAATATCGAGGGGTTATTATTGGTTCCATGATGTCAGACTGTCAGAGCACCTCTTTCCAAATCAAAAATATCAAAATCCCACGAGTTGTGTCGTATGTTCTGTTCTTTAACCGTACAAAACTTTTACTAAAATGACGTCTATTATGAATTTATAATACTACCTTTGCATTGAAGTGGAACCGATCTATTCCACTCCAATTATCAAGATCGTAAGCGGTGTAGTGTTTGCAGCAAGCAGCCACTTTTAAACGATCGTCGGGGAGGTTACCTTGCAACCCCCTAACGTATCGGGCTGCATATTCACCGGCTACTATCGGGTCTTCACCGGGTGTCTCTTGACCCCGACCCCATCTCGGGTCTCTAAATATGTTAATGTTTGGACTCCAATATGTTAATCCTCCATAACCTCCATTGTACATTGCTCTGGCTTCATCAGACACCACCTAAACACACGATCACATATTCAATTTGTTTATCAATAATTTGAACATTATTAAAACGAAAAGTATATAAATTGTAAACCAAAACCCATGGTCGTAATCCATCAACGAAGATAATAATTAAGTGAGTTTCGTTAACGAGAGCCCTAAAAGCTTTTAAACTATAAATGATAGCATTTGTGCATCAGATTCATATTTTTTATTAATTCATAAAAATTGAAATTATCACCTTTTTATTAATAAAATTTTTTAAAAAGCATCTAGAACAGACTGTTACATAACTAGTTTTGTTGGTAGTGGAGGAATTAGTATTTGTCTAAATAAGTAACGCATATTACTTTTCTCAAAAGCCTTACACAAAAAAGTCAAAAAAGAATATTAAATAAAATGACGTAAACACCCTTGTTGCATTTGCTCAACCAACCCATGCAATGAAATGTGTATGAATGTGTCACACTATCATGTATCATATCATCCATGTAACTTGTTCACTTGCATTTAACTTTTAATTAGGCGCAAATTTCAATTAAAAAGGTATGAAAATTCTAAAAGATTTCGATATCGGTATCATAAGTTCATTTGCACGTTAAAAGAACAGTAAAAAATCATCTTACCCGTCCGATTTCTTCCCATAAGGAAGTATTGAACGAAGCCGCAGTCGTAATGACTTGAGGGAACGCGGTTGCACCAGGGAACTTACCACCGAACCTAGTACCCGGACCCACATTCGAAACACCATGAAGTGCTTCTGACCACCACTCATACTCATCCATCCCTAACCGTGGAACCGCGGTTGCATTGTCTACTAACAAACCAAGTTTCTCTTTTAGAGTTAGTCTTGAAAGCAAGTCCCTAACTCTATCCCCTATCGGCAAGTTAACCTTGCAAAATGGCAACCCTTTAACCGCGGCGTTACGTGGATCACACGCGAATGGCCGCCGCGCATTTCCGGCTCGCCAAAACGCACATATGATCAAGACAAATAGAAGATGGTGAGCTAGGGTGGTGGTGGTAGTCATATTTGGGTACTAGGTGTGTGAAAACAAAAAGGAAAGTGAGAGGTTTATATAAGGGTAGATAATGAAAGTTTTTAATAATTAAATCATTATTGAAGTTGGGTATGGGCAAATATATGAGTGATGCAAGAGAATTGCTTTGATTGGTAACCTGTAAAAATAAAACATAAATTGCTTTTGGTGCAAGTTGTGGTTGTAAAAATATTATATTTCAAGATAATAAGTCATGCATTTTTATGGATGTTTTCTTTTGTAAATGGTCAAGAATTTTGTTCTTCTTTTTAATTAAACAATCATATTAAATTGAGAATAACTAAAAGTAGAAACTAGAAACTAAATACCTAACATTTACTAGAACAAAGTGAGACAAAGCCAACAATAAGGTTGATGAGCATGAGATGTTATTTAATCAAATCTATCAAAACAACATTTGCTCAAAGTCAAATATAACCTTGTTGTTGTATTGATTGAGCACCTAAATTGTTTGATCAATTCATCGACATCGTGTTATCATGGAGATCGATCGATTTAGTTTAAACTATACGGGTTTAATCTCGTTTGAAGTAATGTTTTAGATATTTGTACAATACATAATGTGTAATTGTGCGAATCAAGTGATATTGTGGTGTGCACATCATTTTCTATACCGTAAAAATTGTTTTACATTAACTTAAGCGGCGTTTAAACAACCCTAGTACAAGTATATAAAATTTGTTCGGTACAGTACGACTTAAATTGTATCGTTCGATGTCGAAAAAAGCTCATTTTAGATCAATAAATACGGATGGCAAAGTGTCTCAAGTAGAAAACAGAGAATTCAAGAAATCGACTTCGAGTTTCATATTTTTTCAGACACAAAACATGTTGACAGTGAAAGAAAATGTCGATCGTAGATGAACCTGATGTGGGTGGACACGTGGCAACGTCCAATTCGTGGTTGAAAGAGGTCAAGCGGGTCCCATGTTTTTTTCCATATAAAAAAGGAGTACGGGGAGCAGGTTTTTACAACGTCAAGTTGCAAGAACAGAACAAAGATAAGGTTATCCATCTGTTTTTATTTAATTAAGATTAAATTATATTTATTTACTGTGAAGGTATAAATCCAGTGTGGTAGGTGTAGAGCCTAATGATAGGCATTCACGAAATCGTAGGGCTAGTAATTAATGAGTTATACAAGTTGATGATATACAAGGTTAAATGAAATATAAGGTATTATTTTTCGTTCACGTCAAAGTTTAGAGGGTCATTTATAATGTAGAGCCGTATGTTTAAGAGTATAGTCAAACGTGTTGGATACAAGAAAATGTTAAGAGATAATAAATGAAATATATATGAAAAATGGGTGGTTATCGAAGGGCTATTGAGTTAGCGGTATTCAAATACATTTCAGTTATGATCATGACGAATGTTTAAATACTAAAATGGAACAAATATTTATATTCGCGAACAAAATGAATATAGCTCTAAGAGCATCCTCAATGTACATATTTACAGAGCTTTTTCTCAATTTTTATACAATATAATTTGAATGAAAGAGGGTGTAATAACTTGAGAAATCGCAAGTTATTGCAATCCCTTTCATTCAAATTATATTGTATAAAATTGAGAATAAGCTTTGTAAAGCTTTTCATTAATGGAGCAAAAGCTTTATTATAAAAAGCTTTACAAAAAAAGCATTATAAAAAGTTTTGTAAATGTGTATGTGTAAGTACTTACCTTTATAATATTATAGAAAAAATAAAAATATTGGATGGTTTAACAAAAAGTTATAAAAGAAGATAATAAAATACAATGTATAGAGCATATAAGTTGCATGTAAATAAATGATTTCATCCATCTCGATTCAATTGTGTGTAACATGAGAATGTACACAGTTTCAAAAGTACAAAAATAAAGTATTACAAACAATAAACACTTTTCAATTGACCGACATTGGTACGGACAAAAATAAAATGTATTACGAACAATAAATATTGACACTTCAATTGGAATAGATAGAGTATATTTGTAAGGATGAGTTGAGAGTTCAAATTAGAACGAAAATTTTGATTAAAATACAAGAATCAATCTTAGCCATTTAACTTCATCAAACTCTACTTTCCCTACGTTTTAAAAATTAACTCCCTCCGTTCCAAATCTATTGTCCCCTTGTTGATTTTGTAGTCTTTATCTTCCAACTTTGACATTCAATATTTTTGTTTGTGTTATATAATACTTGATGCAAATTATACCAATGAAAATACATTCAAAATCCAATCAATTCATATATTTTGCATCAAATATTATATAACACAAACAAAAAATTTTGAATGTCAAAGTTGGAAGAGAAAGACTCCAAAGTCAATAAGAGGACAATAGATTTGGAACGGATGGAGTATATCTTAAAAAACAACTAAGTGGAAATCAAATGATGTACTTTCGATGTTTTTTTTTTTTTTTTTTTTTTTGTTGGAGGGTTTTTACAAAATGGACAATATACTATCACATGTATTGTGCACTGTGTAGTATAACACGCGATGGTGGTTGGTATCACATATGATAGTCTTAAGTATCATGTAATAGTTGTTTTCAAAACTAACAAAAAAAGAGTTCGTCCAAAGTATATCATATGAGATGTCTAATCGAAGAGAAAAAAACGCAGATATTTATGGTGAAATATCTATATTTTTTTAAATAGCTTTTTTTGAGATATTTAATTATTGAAACGTGGAGGAAAGTAGGGATTGTGTTAAATGACTTTTGTACGCCTGAAGTTTTCTGATTGGTTTCTTCGTTGATACAAAGTAAACATTTGAACCTTAATCTTGTAAGGATATGTTAAAATATCTTTGTACGTTCTACATAAAGGTTGTCAAGATCGGGATATTACCTAGGATCGTTTTTGTCTTTATAAGATCGAAATCGTAAGATCGGATCGAGATCATAAGATCTTACTTATACACTATAATCTTATAAATGTGTGTTATAATACTTCTAAAAGATCAAATGGATGACAAATTAATTAAACTTTTATAGTTTAAAATCAATAACATTAATTCATACTTATCATAGAGACTTAGATTACCATATTTGCTATTAAAGATATGAATTTACACGAGTTAAACTATTTTAGTTGAAGAATCGATTAGTTTTACGGGTAGAAATTGATTAAATGATAAACCTATTAACCTTTAATCAAACAAAATCAACTAATTTATATTTTGTTAACTCATAAATTTATGTTAAGTAAGATCGGATCGAGATCGTAAGAGCTCAAAATCGACATAAGATCGGGATCCTAAGCCGATCCTATGATTTTAAGATCCTATATATGATCGGGATCGTTTTGATTCACGAGGTTCGTAAAATCGTAAGATCTTAAGATAAAGATCGGGATCTTTACAACTATGTCATAAACATTAAACATGAGAGTTAATTATTTATAAAACTTTCTGTACGATACACATAAATTTACGGAACAATAGATTGCTAGTAAATTATAACACCCCTCAATCTTACGTAATATTATTATATTGAAAACACGGAAGCGAAGAGATTTAAAACGTATTTAATTACTATACGTTAGAATCAAAGATCATAAACCGATCATAAGTTAAATCATGTCAAGTTAAACATGGTTAACAAACACATAATACGGGATATTATATAAAACTTAGCATTAACTGTTACAAAATATTATCAGAGTAGCAAGCTGTCAAAACATTCCCCAGCTCCTAGAGCATCTACTTTCTGCTACTCACCTATTCAAAATATAATCTGCAGAAAGTAAATACGAGGGATTATCACAAAGCTAAGTGAGTGAGTTCATAACACAACATCTAACTTAGCATAATCATATAATTGCTTCAAACAACCGCAATACGATATTCAATAAATCAACAACAACTTAACGAGGATCGGTGGCTCTGGGGATAACCGTAATGCCCGGGTGGCTCCCCAAGAACACTTACCCAACCATATCCGTATGGCCATACGGACGAGACCGATAACTAGTGGTAGTTGAACTCAAATACAGAATCAAACACACAACAAATGAAGTACGACTCTGTATCATTCATTCAACCCCTGCCTAGTTCAACCAACCATTTAACAACCTGTTGACCTCGTTAACAACTGATGCCCGAAGGCCAAACACATAGCACAAAGGTTCACAGTCAACAAGGTATATCAACTAATCAACAAATCATATTCACGTTTATTCGTTGCAATCAAATGATCACAACTAAATTAAATGGTGAGCTCTGAATCCACTCACCAATACCTTTGCAGTCAACACACCCAGCTACTAATCACTGAGTCTTTGGAGTATCTGAAACATCACGCAACAACACAAGTTAGAACTTGTCATTAATAAGTGGTACTTAAGCAACTAACGACTTTACACTAGTATCTATACTATTACACACTCACTAATACAGTTACATCATAACATAATTATCTTGCATATTTGGTTTCCAAATACACCTATACATTGCAATTACAATTCAAAGAATTTAATTATTTTATTTCAAATTTTGATCATAGCCGTTCGGCTTAAACGTCCATAGCCGATCGGCTTAGTTATCATAACCGATCGGCTCAGCCATAGCCGATCGGCTTCCCCTGTTGATTTTCAGACTTTAATTCGAGGTCCAAGTTCTGAGGTGATTTTTAACTAACAAAGCCCATCGGCTAAAAGGAGCCGTTCGGCTTTTATAACATAACCGATCGGCTTTGGCATAGCCGATCGGCTTCCACCTAAAACTCAGCAACTCAGATCGATCAAGACACAAACCGAAAACCCAAATACCAAAATCACAATTTCGACCAAATATGCAACAACTTCAATTCCTAATGCTACTACAACTTCATATAACCATTAGCTAACATATGTTAACAACAATAACATTCGATAATCATATATTTACGCCAAAATCACCAACCAAATCATATTATCAAACTACATTAATTCTTAACTCAAAACTTGTATTTGATGCATCTAACTAGTTAATAACTATTACATATCATCTTATATAGCAAGTGATCATCATACAAATGCAAGAACAATTTCATATAACCAAATATTCATCAAACTTAGCATTTGAAATAAACTCTATTTACCTTAAAAAATGGAGAAGATGGTGAATAGAGGATGTAGAAGATGATGATGATGATGATAGCTTAAAGATTACAACCTCCAAACTCTTTCTAGTTTGAGGATTTCCTTTGATTTTACAATTTAGGGTTTGTGGGTTTATTTGAAAGAAGAATTGGGAAAGTGATCAAGTATTAGGTCGATCCCCTAATTTAACCAACCTACACTATTGGTAAATTATACCGGCTTTAAATCTATTGTCTGGAACTTAAAAATCATTTGCGAGAATTCTATTTTATTATACCGTCAACTTTAATAAATTAAAACAAGCAACATTTAACTATCCACAATAAGTCCTAAGGCCTAGTTCACCAACTTTCATAATTAACCAATTATACCGAAAAATTTATTTAAAACTATTAAATACGCAAATATAAATAGAAAATACCAGGCTGTCGGAGAGGATGTTACAAATCTCCCCTCCTTAAGGAGATTTCGTCCCCGAAATCTCAGCCCTATCAACCAATCCGGGATATCTGGATTTCATCGACTCTTCGGTCTCCCAAGTCAAGTTGGACCCTAAACTATGTTTCCACTTTACAAGCACCATAGGAATTTGTTTCTTCCTAAGTTTGGTAATTTTCCTATCTAGGATTTCTACCGGTTCTTCAACTAACTTTTGAGTTCTATCAACTTTTAAATCCTTCAAAGGAAGTATTTGTGACTGGTCCTCGATGTTACACCTCCTCAAATAACACACATTAAACGTACTATGAATACCCGAAAGCTCCGGAGGAAGATCCAACGTCACCGACTGTTCGTTAACCACTTGTCGAATCTTAAACGGACCAATGTATCTAGGTGCCAACTTTCCCCGTTTTCCAAAACGAATTACACCTTTCCACGGGGAAACTTTAAGGTAGACTAGTTCACCTTCAGAAAATACAACCGGTCGCCTTTTCGGATCCGCATACTTTTTCTGTCTATCGCGTGCGGCTTTCAACTTCTCACGTGCAATTGCTACCTTATCCGCGGTCATTTGCACAATGTCGGGTCCAGCAAACTGTTTCTCACCGGCTTCCAACCAACATGTCGGTGTTCTACAACGACGGCCATACAACATTTCATACGGAGGCATACCGATACTCGAGTGATACGAGTTGTTATAAGCAAATTCGACCAACGGAAGATGTGAATCCCATGAACCTCCATATTCCAACACACACGCACGAAGCATATCCTCTAATGTTTGAATTGTGCGTTCTGATTGACCGTCTGTTTGAGGATGATACGCTGTACTTAGATTTACACGGGTACCCAATTCTTGTTGAAGACTCTACCAAAAATGCGAAACAAAACGGGAATCTCGGTCTGACACAATTGACACTGGAATACCATGTCTTGATACAATTTCATTAAGATACAACTGGGCGAGCTTAGTCAAAGAGGTGGTCTCACTCGCAGCAAGAAAATGCGCACTTTTTGTCAACCTATCAACAATAACCCAAACCATATCATTACCTCGAATGGTACGCGGCAGTTTAGTTACAAAATCCATGGTTATATGTTCCCATTTCCACTCGGGAATTTCCAACTGTTTCAGTGATCCGTACGGCTTTTGATGTTCATCTTTAACTTGCGCGCAGATATGACAATTACCAACAAACCGTGCAATGTCAGTTTTCATCGTGGGCCACCAATACAAGGGTTTTAAGTCGTTATACATTCGAGTACTACCGGGATGAACAGTTAACTTAGACTTATGAGCTTCATTCAAAATCGTATCCCGAATTCCGCCAATTAATGGAATCCACACCCGAGACTTAAAAGTTTTCAATCCTCTAGAATCATCCATTAATTCATCTTTTCTTTTCAACATAATTTCGGACTTTAAGTTGTGATCCAACAAAGCTTCTAATTGTACAATTTTGATTCGATCAATCAAGTCAGAGGAAACATTTGCCTTGAGATAAAAGATTCGATCCGAAGCACCCTTTCTGCTTAGAGCATCCGCAACCACATTAGCTTTGCCTGGGTGATATCTAATTTCACAATCGTAGTCTTTGATTAATTCAAGCCATCGTCTCTGGCGCATGTTCAACTCCTTTTGGGAAAACACATACTGCAGACTTTTATGGTCAGTACAAACAACACATCGAGTTCCGTACAAGTAATGTCTCCAAAGTTTTAAGGCAAATACAACCGCTGCAAATTCTAAATCGTGAGTGGGATAATTCTTTTCATGCGGTTTTAACTGACGAGAAGCATAGGCAATAACTTTATCCTTTTGCATCAGAACACAGCCCAAGCCCGAAAAAGAAGCATCACAATAAACAATGAAATCATCTGAACCCTCCGGTAATGCTAACACCGGTGCCTGACACAACATTTGTCTTAACGTTTGGAATGCATGCTCCTAACGATCAGTCCAGACGAATTTCTCATCCTTACGGGTTAATTTGGTTAACGGACCCGCAATCTTAGAAAAATCTTTTATAAACTTCCGGTAATAACCAGCTAATCCAAGAAAGCTCTTTATTTCCGAAGCAGACTTTGGGGCGTTCCATTTCATCACAGCCTCGACTTTAGTTGGATCCACTTTTACACCATCCTTACAAATTATGTGACCCAAGAATTGAACCTCTCGAATCCAAAATTCGCATTTAGAAAACTTAGCATACAACTGTTCTCGCTTCAACGTGTCCAGAACTAATCTTAAATGCATGGCATGCTCCTCTTCAGATTTCGAATACACGAGGATGTCGTCAATGAAAACAATAACAAATTTATCCAAGAAAGGTCGACAAACCCGATTCATTAAATCCATAAATACAGCTGGAGCATTCGTCAAACCAAAAGGCATAACCAAAAATTCATAATGCCCATACCTAGTACGAAAAGCAGTTTTCGGAATATCTTCTTCACGAACCCGGACTTGATGATAACCCGATCTCAAATCAATTTTAGAATACACTGAATAACCCTGCAACTGATCAAATAAGTCATCTATTCTAGGAAGAGGGTACTTATTCTTTACAGTTCTCTTGTTCAACTCTCTATAATCGATACACATGCGCATAGACCCGTCTTTCTTTTTCACAAATAATACTGGTGCACCCCACGGCGAAGAACTAGGTCTAATAAAATCCTTATCTAACAGTTCCTGTATCTGATTCATCATTTCACGAATCTCAGAAGGCGCTAACCTATAAGGAGCTTTAGCTACAGGCGACGAACCCGGCACAAGATCAATACGGTACTCAACTTCCCTAACTGGTGGCAACCCAGGTAACTCATCAGGAAATACCTCAGAGTATTCACACACAACCGGTACATCGGAAATAACTTTTCTTTCAAGTTTAACATCAACTACATAAGTGTAACATCCTCCCCCTGAGCCCACTGGGCTCACGCGGTCCACAGCTGGGCCTGAGGAGCAATGTCAGGTCTGCAGCCCAATACACCCCAACCACATCACCTGAGGAATTCACCTCCCAGGTAGGTTGTTGGATTCGAACTTGAATCCCTTTAATACTAAGTCTTACCACTTAGTATCACCAATTGAGCTGCAGCTCAATTGGTGATACTAAGTGGTAAGACTTAGTATTAAAGGGATTCAAGTTCGAATCCAACAACCTACCTGGGAGGTGAATTCCTCAGGTGATGTGGTTGGGGTGTATTGGGCTGCAGACCTGACATTGCTCCTCAGGCCCAGCTGTGGACCGCGTGAGCCCAGTGGGCTCAAACACCCCTCATTTCATAGTGATAATATTATATAAAATACGGAAGCGAAGATTAATAAAACACAATACTTGATTACATAATCTACTAAAATATTAAAACCGTCTACATGTTCAAGTCACTTCAATTTAAAACTTGTTCAAAAGATTAGCATGACGGGTATTATATGAACTAAACCGAGTTATTACAAAATAGTCAGAGTAGCTTGAATATCAAACATTCTATTCTTCCAAAGTTTGACCTTCCTGCTACCCACCCTCATGCTCAAAACAAAAGTCTGCAGGAAGTAACAACGAGGGATTAGCACATAGCTAAGTGAGTAAATCCAACACTCAACATTTAACTTAGCTAAACCAATTAACAACAACAAGTATTCGCAACTACAACAATCAACAACAACTTAATGAGGATCGGTGGATCCGGGAATAACCTTAGCACCCGGGCGGCTCCCCAAGATCACTTATCCAAACATATCCGTATGGCCATAACGGACGAGACCGATAGCTAGTGTTTATCGTACTTAGGTACAGTTCAGCACACACAACAAATGAAGTACTTCCCTGTACCGTTCACACAACAACTCACTAGCCCAACCAACAGTTCATCAACTTGTTGACCTCATTAACAACGATGCCCGAAGGCCACACAAAGCACATATAGGCATATGATCAACAATAACCAATAATCAACTCAATAATCAAGTCTACGTTTACCCGTCGTAATCAAATGATTACAACTAAGCCAAACGGTGAGTTTTGAATCCACTCACCAATACCTTCGTCTTCAACTACTCAGATTCTCGGAGCAACTTTGTCTTTTGGAGGATCTGAGATTCAACACCAATAAAAAGTTAGTAATCAAATTCGTCCAAATATAACTTATAAAAGTTCGACACATTTGGAGCTCATTATCCTAAACACTTACATTAACAACTACTAATCATACACATAATCATAACACATCAAATAATTACATGTATCAACAATTGAAAGGTTTTTAAAACTAAAAACGAAAATGCCCTGAAAACAGCCAGAAGCCGCCGGCTTGACCATGGAAGCCGTCGGCTTCCCATGGCTAGCCGCCGGGTCAGGCTCTTCAACCGCCGGGTGAATTACGTTTTTCATCAACAGAACTTTATTGCGTTTTAAAGCCTCTAGAACCCGCCGGTTTGGTCATTGACCCACCGGTTTGGGGTCACAAGCCGCCGGCTTGGCATTGAAGCCGCCGGCTTCCCCATCATTGAACAGAACCCGCCGGCTAGGCTTATGAAGCCGCCGGCTTCTCCTCCAGTTCAAGAACAGCAGCAGCAGTTTAATACTAAGTACGAACCAAAACTTCAAAATTCTCAATTTCTATACAAATATGCAGAAAACTCGACATCTAAGATGGTAACAACTTCATACAATACCTATCTAACATATATCAACAACAATAACTTTCGATAATCATCGTTTACACCAAAATTATGAAATAAATTAGGTTTTTCAACCATTACCAAATCAAAGCTCATAACATGAATTCGATGCTTAGAACTAGTTAATAATCATCACCTAGTATCACATATCATATATAATCACCAACTAACATCTATATCCACATCAAATCATCAATTCTATTATTTGAAATAAACCCCACTTACCTTCCAAATATGAAAAAGATGGTGAATCGAAGGGTAGAAGATGATGACGGTGATGATAACTAGAAGATTACAATCTCCAATCACTCCCTAATTTGATGATTAACTTGGAAGATCACTAGCTAGGGTTTATGTTTTATTTGAAAGAGAAATTGGGAAAGTGATTAATAGTTAGGTCGATCCCCATTTTAACCAACCTACAACATTGGGTAATTAATACCTACTCTAAATCTATTGTCTGGCACTTAATTACTAAATGCGAGAAATTTATTTTATTGATCCGTCAACTTTAATAATTTAATATAAGCAACATTTCATTATTCACAATAAGTCCTGAGACCTATTTCACCAACTTTCATAGTTAAACAATTATATCACAAAATTATTTAAAACAATTAAATACGAAATTATAAATAGAAAAAAATACCAGGCCATCGGAGAGGATGTTACAAATCTCCCCTCTTTAAGGAGATTTCGTCCCCGAAATCTCAGCCCTATCAACCAATCCAGGATATCTGAATTTCATCGACTCCTCGGTCTCCCAAATTAGGTTGGAACCTAAACTATGTCTCCACTTAACTAGAACCATAGGAATTTGTTTCTTCCTAAGTTTGGTCATCTTTTTATCAAGGATCTCAACCGGTTCTTCAACCAATTTCTGAGTTTGATCCACCTTTAAATCTTTCAACGGAAGAATTTGCGACTGATCCTCAATATTACACTTTCTCAAGTAACATACGTTAAACGTGTCATGAATACCAGAGAGTTCTGGAGGAAGATCCAAAGCCATTGACTGATCATTTACAGCTTGTCGAATTCTGAATGGACCAATGTACCTAGGCGCCAACTTCCCACGTTTTCCGAATCTAATCACACCCTTCCAAGGAGAAACTTTAAGATACACTAATTCACCTTCGGAAAACACAACCGGTCGTCTTTTAGGATCCGCATACATTTTCTGTCTATCTCTTGCAGCTTTCAACTTCTCACGTGCAATGGCTACTTTATCAGCGGTTATTTGAACAATATCGGGTCCATCAAACTGTTTCTCACCTGCCTCTAACCAACATGTAGGTGTGCGACAACGACGACCATACAACATTTCATACGGAGGCATCCCAATACTAGAATGGTACGAATTGTTATAAGTAAACTCAACCAACGGAAGATGTGAATCCCAAGAACCTCCATATTCCAGAATGCAAGCACGAAGCATATCTTCTAAAGTTTGAATTGTACGTTCTGACTGACCGTCTGTCTGAGGATGATAAGCTGTGCTAAGGTTTACACGTGTACCCAACTCTTGTTGTAGACTTTGCCAAAAACGAGAAGCAAAACGAGTATCTCTATCTGACACAATCGATAAAGGAATACCATGTCTAGAAACAATTTCGTTAACATACAATTGAGCAAGTTTAGTCAACGATGTCGTCTCACTCGTAGCAAGAAAATGCGCACTCTTGGTCAAACGATCCACTATTACCCAAATCATATCATTGCCTCGAACAGTACGCGGTAGCTTAGTCACAAAATCCATGGTTATGTGATCCCACTTCCACTTAGGTATTTCCAACTGTTTTAACGACCCATACGGCTTTTGATGTTCCGCTTTGACCTGAGCACAAATATGACACGATCCCACAAACTTTGCAATGTCGGTTTTCATCGTTGGCCACCAATACAACGGTTTCAAGTCATTATACATTCGAGTACTACCCGGATGAATGGACATGCGTGACTTATGAGCTTCATTCAAAATTAAATCCCGAATACCACCAATGGAAGGAATCCAACCACGAGACTGATAAGTCTTTAATCCTCTTGAATCATCAACTAATTCATCCTTGCGTTTTAACATAATTTCCGATTTCAGATTCTGATCTTTTAAAGCTTCAAGTTGTACAACTCTAATCTGATTAATCAAATCCGAGGAAACATTCACTTTTATATAGAAGGCTCGATCGAGGGTATTCTTTCGACTTAAAGCATCGGCTACCACATTCGCTTTGCCCGGATGGTATCTAATTTCACAATCATAATCCTTGATTAACTCTAACCACCGCCTTTGTCGCATATTCAATTCTTTCTGGGAGAACACATACTGCAAACTCTTGTGATCGGTACACACAACACATCGAGTCCCATATAAATAATGTCTCCAAAGTTTAAGGGCAAATACAACTGCGGCGAGTTCTAAATCATGCGTAGGATAATTCTTCTCATGTGGTTTCAACTGTCGAGAAGCATAAGCGATAACTCTATCCCTTTGCATTAAGACACAACCCAAACCCGAATATGAAGCGTCGCAATAAACCACAAAATCATCAGTACCTTCTGGTAATGTTAAAATCGGTGTCTGACACAACAATTGTTTCAATGTCTGGAACGCTTGCTCCTGTTGATCAGTCCACACATACTTCTCCTCTTTACGGGTTAACTTAGTTAACGGACCGGCTATCTTAGAGAAATCTTTGATAAATTTCCGATAATATCCCGCTAACCCAAGGAAACTCCTTATCTCAGAAACAGATTTCGGTGCATTCCAATTCATCACAGCTGCAACTTTTGATGGATCCACTTTCACACCATCTCGACAAATTATATGGCCCAAAAACTGAACTTCTTGAATCCAGAATTCACATTTGGAAAACTTTGCATATAACTGTTCCCGTCTCAATGTTTCAAGAACCAATCTCAAATGCGCGGCATGCTCGGTTTCAGATTTCGAATAGATAAGTATATCATCAATGAAAACAATAACAAATTGATCCAAGAACGGTCGACACACACGGTTCATCAAATCCATAAATACTGCTGGTGCATTTGTTAAACCAAACGGCATGACCAGAAATTCATAATGACCGTACCTAGTACGAAAAGCAGTTTTAGGTATATCTTGTTCACAAACACGGACCTGATGATAACCCGACCTCAAATCAATTTTAGAATACACTGACGAACCCTGCAACTGATCAAACAAATCATCTATTCTGGGCAAGGGATATTTGTTCTTAACAGTCCTCTTATTTAATTCCCTATAATCAATACACATCCGCAATGACCCATCCTTCTTTTTCACAAACAACACTGGTGCACCCCACGGCGAGGAACTAGGCCTGATAAAACCTCTATCCAACAATTCCTGAATCTGATTCATCATTTCACGAATCTCCGAAGGAGCTAACCTATAGGGAGCTTTAGCAATCGGCGATGAACCCGGAACAAGATCAATTCTGTATTCTACTTCTCTAACTGGCGGTAACCCAGGCAACTCATCAGGGAACACATCGGGGTACTCACAAACAACAGGAACATCCGAAACAGTTTTCCTTTCTAATTTGGCATCAACTACATAGGCTAAGTATGACTCACAACCTTTTGACAATGACTTCCTAGCTTTCATCAACGAAATCAAAGGAATAGCTACACCATCCCGTTCTCCTCGAGCCACAACATATGACCCTTCGGAGATTGGGATCCTAACCAACTTCCGATGACAATCAATACTAGCCTTATTCTGACTCAACCAATCCATACCAATAATTACATCGAAACTAGGGATTGGCATCAACAAGAAGGAAATAGGAAAAACATGATCATCAATAATAATATTAGCTCCATTCACCGAGGTAGTAACAGGAACTAACTTACCACTAACTATTTCTACTTCTATAGGCTTTGCTATCACAGTAGGGGTTAATTTCAACTTATCACAAAATTGCACAGAAATGAAAGTACAATTAGCACCCGAATCAAACAATACACGTGCAGGTACAGAGTTTATAAGAAATGTACCCGTGATAACATCTTCAGTACGCACGGCCTCATCAACCGTCATCTGAAAAGCCCTACTAGTTGCTGGAGGAGGGTTCTTTCTTTTCTGACCGGAAGATCCCGAACTCCCGACCGAACCCGACCCCGTCGACCTTGCCTCCGGACATTGACCAACCCTATGCCCCTCTTTCTTACATGACCAACAAACAAAGTTGGGATAACGACAACTCTTTATCTCATGACCCAATTCACCACACTTCATACATTTGTTTGTCTTATCCGTACACGGACCATCATGCCGAGATCTACACGAACTACACCAGTTTGAACTATTATAACTTCCCGAAGAACTACTTCTTCCAACATACTTCTTACCACCTTGTCGATTCCCTTGCCACTTAGATTTATTCCGAACTGACGATTCAGTTCTTGCCTTAGTGAAACTTGTATCTTTTCCTTGCCATAATCTCAAACCTCTCAAATCACTATCGGCAGACCTCGCAAGATTGAAAGCATGCGATAAATCCTTAGCTAATCTCACAACCGTTCGGTAGTTATCCGGTAAAGCATCCACAAATTGTTCAATTTGAGTTTTCTCATCCGGAACCCATTGTTACACAAATCTAAGCTTATCCGTAAACTGTGTAATCAATTCATCAATAGTCATGTTCTCCTTTAATCGAAGATTCACAAATTCTCTTCGAATCCTAGCAATGTCAAAATCCGAACAATATTGATTACGAACCGCCTGATGAAATTGAGTCCAATTAATAGATTCCTTTTGTTGTTGTGTGAAATGACCGGTAATTGAATCCCACCAAACCATGGCATCATCCTTCATACATTGAACCGCATACTTGACTTTCAATTCCTCATCACAACAAGTCACATCAAACTTGCGTTCCATGTCCCTAAGCCAATTCAACGTTACTGTAGGATTTTTACTTCCCTGAAATTCCGGTGGTCGACTAGCCATAAACGTCTTGTATGAACACTTCTTATCTGATTGAGAAGTTGAACCAGAACCAAAGACTGGGGCTTGCTGAAATAACTGTCTAGTCGCAGCTTCCTCAGCTTTCCTCTTGAATTCCCTAAGAAACACCAACTCATCTTCCATCTCATGAATATACTCATCTCGGTTAGATTGGTGTCCGGTTGGTTGAGATGTACCATCATGATCATGTTGCTCGGTATTAGTCTCTAAGTGAGGAGCGACAATCCTGGAGGCGTTGTTGGGGTTGGTGGTCGGTGGTTCGTTATCTGCCATTTCTGAAATTCAACACAACACTTGAACTTTTGTTAATCGTTAGCATCTAAATACTAACTACCATCAACCAATACTAATCCCATACCCAAGAATGTTTGATATATCACGCTCGAGTTTTGGGATTGATCATTCAACAATGAACAATTATCCCAAAACTATGCTCTGATACCAACTTATAACACCCCTCATTTCATAGTGATAATATTATATAAAATACGGAAGCGAAGATTAATAAAACACAATACTTGATTACATAATCTACTAAAATATTAAAACCGTCTACATGTTCAAGTCACTTCAATTTAAAACTTGTTCAAAAGATTAGCATGACGGGTATTATATGAACTAAACCGAGTTATTACAAAATAGTCAGAGTAGCTTGAATATCAAACATTCTATTCTTCCAAAGTTTGACCTTCCTGCTACCCACCCTCATGCTCAAAACAAAAGTCTGCAGGAAGTAACAACGAGGGATTAGCACATAGCTAAGTGAGTAAATCCAACACTCAACATTTAACTTAGCTAAACCAATTAACAACAACAAGTATTCGCAACTACAACAATCAACAACAACTTAATGAGGATCGGTGGATCCGGGAATAACCTTAGCACCCGGGCGGCTCCCCAAGATCACTTATCCAAACATATCCGTATGGCCATAACGGACGAGACCGATAGCTAGTGTTTATCGTACTTAGGTACAGTTCAGCACACACAACAAATGAAGTACTTCCCTGTACCGTTCACACAACAACTCACTAGCCCAACCAACAGTTCATCAACTTGTTGACCTCATTAACAACGATGCCCGAAGGCCACACAAAGCACATATAGGCATATGATCAACAATAACCAATAATCAACTCAATAATCAAGTCTACTGTCACACCCCCAATTTCATGCTTTGCGGAAGCGATTGTTTTTGGGCGTGACTAATCAAATATCAAAACACCAAAGTACAAGCAAACGACTCTAAATGAGACGTTGTAGAAAATATATTACATTACATAAGTTTTCAAAAGTGGTACAAAGTTTAAGTCATAAGTTTGAAACATAGTAGTGAGTTCGCAAAATGATTTCAGAAGATTTTAATACATAACCATTATACAAAATATAATGCAAGAAAATCTTCATGTCTAAATGGATGCATGCGACTCGTGATAGCTAGCTTATCCTGTAGGCCAGTCCTACTGTTGATGAGCACCTGAGAATACAACACTAAAAGGTCAGCTATAAAGCTGGTGAATCTCGCAGGTTTAACAAAAACATTGATGTGATCAATATGATTATCCGACGATAATAACCAGTTATAAATGAATAGTGATTTAAGCAATTTACTCAAACAATGATTTTTAAACCAACGCAGGTTCCTAAACAATGATTTAAACCAACGCAGGTTTTCTAAATGGTGATTTATCAATTAAGCTTCAAAACAATGATTTAACCATTTCCGGTTACTAAATAATGATTTGAACCAACGCAGGTTCCCTAGACAATAACGAAATAAACTAGGATGAAACCAACGCAGGTTTCGGAACATTGAACAAACCAACGCAGGTTTTTGAACAATATGAAATTAGACAATGATGAAACCAACGCAGGTTTTGTAACATTGAACAAACCAACGCAGGTCTTCGAACAATGTGCAATTAAACAGTGATGAAACCAACGCAGATTTCGCAACATGGAACAAACCAACGCAGGTTTGCGACAAATGTGAAATCTAACAATGCTAATCAAGACCAAAGAATGGTAGCCAAACAATGTAACTAATATAGTTAACTGAATTAAATAATCATTTAATTCCCTGAGTTAATAATCATATTAGCTAATCAAATAACATATGATCACGAAAACATGTAAGCATTGTATCTCACCCCAATATTTAAAACAGTAAAAATGGGGCTGTGAGACTCACCTGTAGAGCGAGCAATCCTATTGTGCGTACGTATCCCAACAGTAATCTCCTAACGTCCTAAACACGCAAGATTGTATGTTTGTAAGTGTACGCGTAGTAGTTCGTTTGTTTAGTTGTTCATGTGGTTGATTACTTCTAAAGTATTTGTTACGTGTTACATTCGATGTTTCATAAAATACGCGGCCCTTTGGTGGTGCTTCGGGATTATATTTTGAAAATATAATATTGTTTGTTTTGTATAAACTCCTTTCGTACATTTGTATACCGCGTCGTTTATCCTTATTTGAAAACGTATAAAGTTAATTACTTAGTTTGTAAAAAGGTACGACTCGTAGTCGTCAGGTTACAATTATATTTCAAAAATATAATTAAGTTTGTTTCATGTAAAAATGTTTATTTAAACGTATATTGTATCCATATAAATGTTTGTATTCGTTTTAGTTAACATTGAAATCAGAAAACTGGGCTGGGCTAGGTACCCGCCGGGTAGTCGAGGTACCCGCCGGGTAAAACGGTAATGGGTCGAATCCGCCGGATTTAAATCAATACGCCGGATTCAATGGATTTCGAGGGGAATCCGCCGGATTCACCCGAATCCGCCGGATTGGTGACAAATGAAGGGAATCCGCCGGATTCCCATGAATCCGACCGGATTCATGATAATTTAAAGGACGCGCCGGGTACAAACTGCACCCGCCGGGTTGTTCTTGGTTCTGGGTGGGAATCCGCCGGATTCACCATGAATCCGCCGGATTCAAAGGTCTGGTTCGAGTCTGTCATGGCCAAAATCACCCAAACCCATATTTAATCCTAAATCAACCATCAATCATCAATCCTAACATTACTACATGATAATACAAGGTATTTAAATACGAAATTACAAAGTAAAAGTTAACGATTCCTTACAATTTTTGAAAACGAACGGATGTTGATGATGATGAAGATCACGATGGTGATGATGATGAAGTAGCTAGATGATGATGATGATGATTATGTTTATGTTGTTGTTGTTTGAAGATCAACGCCGAGAGAGGGAGGGAGCAAGAGACCGAGAGAGATCAAAATATGTGTTCGTGTGTGTGAAAATAATTGAGGTCGGGTTATTATAACCGGCCTCAATTATTGAGGTAGATGGGGACTTTTCGACCCGTGTTTGCGTATCCGATCGTAAAATAGTAAAATCTTTTAAAATGATAATTTTCTAAAAATAGAATCGTATACGTTTTAAATCAAAGTATTTTATAAAAATACTTTTTAAAGAGATATAAAAATATATCTTTGTTTTACTCAAAATGTACGGATAGTTTTCTGTATCTAAAATGTATTTAAATTTAAAATGGAGTACGTAATTATTATCCTCAATAATAATACTTTGTTTAAAAATGTTTTTCGCTCGCTTTCATTTTGAGTTTCTACGTTTTGTTAAATTCGTGTCTTTGCGATTATTAATTAATCGTTTCGGTTTATATATATACATATATATATAATACTTGTGTACTTGAGTATTGACACGTATGTAATTACGTGTTTTAAAAGTTTAAATTCGGTGCTAATTTTGGGTTATTTTGACCGGGTGTCACATTCTCCCCTTGTTAGGAGAATTTCGTCCCGAAATTTGTTCGTAGTATTTATCGTTGTATTTAAGTTGTAGATTGCGTGTTATCTACGTAAGTCTGACAACACCTATCTAGAGTTGTCTATCTCCCCTTGTTGAACTAGTGCCCTTCCGGCAACTAAGGAGTTCGAAATGAGGTTTCAAGATGTTTTAACTATTGTGCCTACATGATCAGTCCAGTCGATCACTAGGGAGTAGCTACAATGTGTACTAGTAGCTTAAAGTAATTCAGTAAATCCTTGATGGTTTGGTCGGTAGGACAAAGTTTGTTGTTTAGCCAATTGCTTGAGTACAACTACTTTTTGCACTAGTAGCCCACCTTAGACTCTATCAGTCTCCTATAGAAACGAAATGATTCAGCCTACATTAGCTTTATATGGGATGTGACCCATTGTTTTCATAAAAATATTAACCGGTGTGTTTTCCGGTATAAAACAATGTAGGATTTGTTATCCCAACACTTATGCAAGCTAAACCTCGTCTCATAAAGAAACTATAGAACCTAAATTGTCACCTTGCCCTAACCCTATCGTACAGTTAGGATCTAGGGAAAACATAAAAGATATCAAGCAACAAGTAATATCTATCCATGTAAACAGTGTAAAGCAATTAGGTCATGTATGAGTGACCATACCAGTGTTGAGCAAATCAATAAGTCTAGGGTTCTGGTCGTCATCCCTATTTCTGAGTACGTAGGCTCTTCCTCGAGCAGGGCCGATGTTCTTGTCCTTCAGCTTTGGACAGTCATTTCTGTAGTGACCTACAGTTCCACATTCAAAACAGGCTTTCACACGGCAATCTTTAGCAAGATGCCCAAAACGCTTGCACTTCTCACAGTGGTCGCCACAAGGCCCATCATGATGGCGTTTGCACTTTGAGCAGAAGGGCTTGGTTCCAGCGTACTCTTTCTTGTTTTCAGACCCAGAGGTGTTGGCCTTGATGGTTGCAGGCTTTTTGGTAGCCGGGCTTTGATAATCAGGATTTCCCTCAAGTTTTCTCTTGTTATCACTAGGGTGGTTTACAGTACTCTTGACAACAGACGTTCCTTGGCGAACGATCTGTGTCATCAGCTTATGTGCCATGCGCACAGTACCATGAAATGTAGGAGAGTTGGATGAAGTAACCATCCCTTGAATTTGTGGAGGAAGTCCCCAGACATAGCGCTCAATTCGCTTGGATTCCGTATCCACCATAGATGGACACAGGTGGGCCAACTGATTAAATCGAGAAGTGTAGCTGGCAATGTCGTTCCCTTGAGTGGAGAGATTCCAGAATTCTGCCTCAAGCTGTTGAATTTCATCCCTGGGACAATACTCATCTTTGAGCATTTTCTTCAGCTCATCCCAAGGAGTTTCCAGAGCAATGTCTTGGCCTATGGAGTCAGCATAAGTGTTCCACCATGTCAGAGCATCATCCATGAAAGTGTAGGTGGAGAACTTGACCTTACAGTTCTCGGGGCAACTGCAGATGCGAAAGACTGCTTCTGTCTTCTCCATCCATCGCAACAACCCAATGGCACCTTCTGTGCCTTTGAAGGTTAAAGGATTGCAGTTGAGGAAGTCTTTGTAGGTGCAGGGTTTCACTACAGGGGCATTTGGTGGTGTTTCAGCGCCGCTGGATCGTTGTCGCTCAGCACTTACTGCGTCAGCAACCAGTCGATCGACCTGAGCTTGAGTGAATTGGCGACGTGGAGGCATGTTCCTTCAATGAAGATAAGGGACATGTCAGAGTTTCGTATAAGAATATGATCATCGTAGTTGTATATATAACAATAATATACCACAACACAAATGACAATCAATAGTGTAGAATAAAGAAGATTGCAATCATTTAACATGCGAGTTCAAATGATTACGAGGATTAGGGTTTACAAAAGTGAAAGGGATATTACATCCGTACATGTATCAGTAGTTTTGCGGAATGTGATAGGAAGGCAGAAAAGATTTGTACTTAGAGGAATACTGGATTCGAATGTTAAAACTGATAGGTGAATGAAGGATGGTCCTCTGATGACCAGTTGATGTCAAATAAGATATTGAAGTTTTAATCTCTACCTAGGGTAAGCCTATTTCGAAGAGATGACCCTCTCAGATAGGGCACATCCCGATACTATATTTCCTGACTAGATCAACTTACCATAGGCAAATTCTAAAATGTATCTTATCATTGATTATGTTAACAAGTATCTGAGGCGTATTATTATCCATACTATATAATAGCCTAATTGTATAAACCATATATACATATCGTCCACCTAGTCGTGACTAGCATAAAACAATTATGAGTCCCGGTTCTCTCGTGATCAGAGTCAACTAATGCATTCCTGTTCAACATAACCCCTTTCAGATCTTACATCATCTTTATTTAATTGTACATAGTTGATCAGGCTATGTTAAATTAAACTTGTATGATGAAATCCCTGAACCAGTTATATCTAATGAGGAATACTGCCTAACGGTCATAGTCTAGGCCCACTACATGCAACCTAGTTCGCTATAACCTTAGGCTCTGATACCAATCTGTCACACCCCCAATTTCATGCTTTGCGGAAGCGATTGTTTTTGGGCGTGACTAATCAAATATCAAAACACCAAAGTACAAGCAAACGACTCTAAATGAGACGTTGTAGAAAATATATTACATTACATAAGTTTTCAAAAGTGGTACAAAGTTTAAGTCATAAGTTTGAAACATAGTAGTGAGTTCGCAAAATGATTTCAGAAGATTTTAATACATAACCATTATACAAAATATAATGCAAGAAAATCTTCATGTCTAAATGGATGCATGCGACTCGTGATAGCTAGCTTATCCTGTAGGCCAGTCCTACTGTTGATGAGCACCTGAGAATACAACACTAAAAGGTCAGCTATAAAGCTGGTGAATCTCGCAGGTTTAACAAAAACATTGATGTGATCAATATGATTATCCGACGATAATAACCAGTTATAAATGAATAGTGATTTAAGCAATTTACTCAAACAATGATTTTTAAACCAACGCAGGTTCCTAAACAATGATTTAAACCAACGCAGGTTTTCTAAATGGTGATTTATCAATTAAGCTTCAAAACAATGATTTAACCATTTCCGGTTACTAAATAATGATTTGAACCAACGCAGGTTCCCTAGACAATAACGAAATAAACTAGGATGAAACCAACGCAGGTTTCGGAACATTGAACAAACCAACGCAGGTTTTTGAACAATATGAAATTAGACAATGATGAAACCAACGCAGGTTTTGTAACATTGAACAAACCAACGCAGGTCTTCGAACAATGTGCAATTAAACAGTGATGAAACCAACGCAGATTTCGCAACATGGAACAAACCAACGCAGGTTTGCGACAAATGTGAAATCTAACAATGCTAATCAAGACCAAAGAATGGTAGCCAAACAATGTAACTAATATAGTTAACTGAATTAAATAATCATTTAATTCCCTGAGTTAATAATCATATTAGCTAATCAAATAACATATGATCACGAAAACATGTAAGCATTGTATCTCACCCCAATATTTAAAACAGTAAAAATGGGGCTGTGAGACTCACCTGTAGAGCGAGCAATCCTATTGTGCGTACGTATCCCAACAGTAATCTCCTAACGTCCTAAACACGCAAGATTGTATGTTTGTAAGTGTACGCGTAGTAGTTCGTTTGTTTAGTTGTTCATGTGGTTGATTACTTCTAAAGTATTTGTTACGTGTTACATTCGATGTTTCATAAAATACGCGGCCCTTTGGTGGTGCTTCGGGATTATATTTTGAAAATATAATATTGTTTGTTTTGTATAAACTCCTTTCGTACATTTGTATACCGCGTCGTTTATCCTTATTTGAAAACGTATAAAGTTAATTACTTAGTTTGTAAAAAGGTACGACTCGTAGTCGTCAGATTACAATTATATTTCAAAAATATAATTAAGTTTGTTTCATGTAAAAATGTTTATTTAAACGTATATTGTATCCATATAAATGTTTGTATTCGTTTTAGTTAACATTGAAATCAGAAAACTGGGCTGGGCTAGGTACCCGCCGGGTAGTCGAGGTACCCGCCGGGTAAAACGGTAATGGGTCGAATCCGCCGGATTTAAATCAATACGCCGGATTCAATGGATTTCGAGGGGAATCCGCCGGATTCACCCGAATCCGCCGGATTGGTGACAAATGAAGGGAATCCGCCGGATTCCCATGAATCCGACCGGATTCATGATAATTTAAAGGACGCGCCGGGTACAAACTGCACCCGCCGGGTTGTTCTTGGTTCTGGGTGGGAATCCGCCGGATTCACCATGAATCCGCCGGATTCAAAGGTCTGGTTCGAGTCTGTCATGGCCAAAATCACCCAAACCCATATTTAATCCTAAATCAACCATCAATCATCAATCCTAACATTACTACATGATAATACAAGGTATTTAAATACGAAATTACAAAGTAAAAGTTAACGATTCCTTACAATTTTTGAAAACGAACGGATGTTGATGATGATGAAGATCACGATGGTGATGATGATGAAGTAGCTAGATGATGATGATGATTATGTTTATGTTGTTGTTGTTTGAAGATCAACGCCGAGAGAGGGAGGGAGCAAGAGACCGAGAGAGATCAAAATATGTGTTCGTGTGTGTGAAAATAATTGAGGTCGGGTTATTATAACCGGCCTCAATTATTGAGGTAGATGGGGACTTTTCGACCCGTGTTTGCGTATCCGATCGTAAAATAGTAAAATCTTTTAAAATGATAATTTTCTAAAAATAGAATCGTATACGTTTTAAATCAAAGTATTTTATAAAAATACTTTTTAAAGAGATATAAAAATATATCTTTGTTTTACTCAAAATGTACGGATAGTTTTCTGTATCTAAAATGTATTTAAATTTAAAATGGAGTACGTAATTATTATCCTCAATAATAATACTTTGTTTAAAAATGTTTTTCGCTCGCTTTCATTTTGAGTTTCTACGTTTTGTTAAATTCGTGTCTTTGCGATTATTAATTAATCGTTTCGGTTTATATATATACATATATATATAATACTTGTGTACTTGAGTATTGACACGTATGTAATTACGTGTTTTAAAAGTTTAAATTCGGTGCTAATTTTGGGTTATTTTGACCGGGTGTCACATCTACGTTTACCCGTCGTAATCAAATGATTACAACTAAGCCAAACGGTGAGTTTTGAATCCACTCACCAATACCTTCGTCTTCAACTACTCAGATTCTCGGAGCAACTTTGTCTTTTGGAGGATCTGAGATTCAACACCAATAAAAAGTTAGTAATCAAATTCGTCCAAATATAACTTATAAAAGTTCGACACATTTGGAGCTCATTATCCTAAACACTTACATTAACAACTACTAATCATACACATAATCATAACACATCAAATAATTACATGTATCAACAATTGAAAGGTTTTTAAAACTAAAAACGAAAATGCCCTGAAAACAGCCAGAAGCCGCCGGCTTGACCATGGAAGCCGCCGGCTTCCCATGGCTAGCCGCCGGGTCAGGCTCTTCAACCGCCGGGTGAATTACGTTTTTCATCAACAGAACTTTATTGCGTTTTAAAGCCTCTAGAACCCGCCGGTTTGGTCATTGACCCACCGGTTTGGGGTCACAAGCCGCCGGCTTGGCATTGAAGCCGCCGGCTTCCCCATCATTGAACAGAACCCGCCGGCTAGGCTTATGAAGCCGCCGGCTTCTCCTCCAGTTCAAGAACAGCAGCAGCAGTTTAATACTAAGTACGAACCAAAACTTCAAAATTCTCAATTTCTATACAAATATGCAGAAAACTCGACATCTAAGATGGTAACAACTTCATACAATACCTATCTAACATATATCAACAACAATAACTTTCGATAATCATCGTTTACACCAAAATTATGAAATAAATTAGGTTTTTCAACCATTACCAAATCAAAGCTCATAACATGAATTCGATGCTTAGAACTAGTTAATAATCATCACCTAGTATCACATATCATATATAATCACCAACTAACATCTATATCCACATCAAATCATCAATTCTATTATTTGAAATAAACCCCACTTACCTTCCAAATATGAAAAAGATGGTGAATCGAAGGGTAGAAGATGATGACGGTGATGATAACTAGAAGATTACAATCTCCAATCACTCCCTAATTTGATGATTAACTTGGAAGATCACTAGCTAGGGTTTATGTTTTATTTGAAAGAGAAATTGGGAAAGTGATTAATAGTTAGGTCGATCCCCATTTTAACCAACCTACAACATTGGGTAATTAATACCTACTCTAAATCTATTGTCTGGCACTTAATTACTAAATGCGAGAAATTTATTTTATTGATCCGTCAACTTTAATAATTTAATATAAGCAACATTTCATTATTCACAATAAGTCCTGAGACCTATTTCACCAACTTTCATAGTTAAACAATTATATCACAAAATTATTTAAAACAATTAAATACGAAATTATAAATAGAAAAAAATACCAGGCCATCGGAGAGGATGTTACAATAAGCTAAGTAGGACTCGCAACCTTTGGATAATGACTTCCTAGCCTTCATCATCGAAATCAGGGGAATAGACATACCATCCCGTTCTCCTCGAGCCACAACGTATGACCCGTCGGAGATTGGGATCCTAATCAACTTTTGGTGGCAATCAATGCTAGCCCTATTCTGACTTAACCAATCCATACCAACTATTACGTCAAAACTAGGGATTGGCATCAACAAGAATGAAATAGGGAAAGTTCGGTCATCAATCACAATATTAGCTCCAGTCACCGAAGTGGTAACAGGAACTAATTTACCACTAACAATTTCTACTTCTACGGGTTTGGTTATCACTGTAGGCACTAATTTCAACTTGTCGCAGAAGCATACAGATATAAAAGTACAAGTAGCACCAGAGTCAAATAAAACACGAGCCGGTACAGAGTTTATAAAGAATGTACCAGTTATAACATCTTCTGTATGCACAGCCTCATTGACTGTCATTTGAAAAGCCCTACTGGTTGCTGGTGGAGGATTCTTCCTTTTCTGACCGGAAGAAGCCGAACTTCCGACCGAACCAAGCCCCGATTTCCCCGCCTCTGGACATTGCCCCACTCGATGTCCCTCCTTCTTACAAGTCCAACACACAAAGTTCGGATAACGACAATTTCTTATCTCATGACCAAGATCACCACATTTCAGACACTTATTTGTTTGCGGAGTACACGGCCCTGAATGCCTAGATTTGCATGTACTACACCAGTTCGAACTTCCCGACGAACTACTCTTACTAACATACTTCTTTGTCTGACGATTACCTTGCCAATTTGATTTCCCTTTACTAGAGGAATCCGCTCTAGACTTTGAAGAATTATCTCTAGATCGTGTTTCACGAGACCCTCTAATGTCACTATCCACGGATCGAGCAAGATTAAAAGCCTGAGATAAACTAGTGGCTAGTCTCACGGTAGTACGATAGTTAGGGGGTAAAGTATCCACAAACTGCTCTATCTTTGTCTTCTCCTCCGGAACCCATTGTTGTACAAATCGAAGTTTTTCCGTAAATTGAGCTATCAACTCCTCCATGGTCATATTATCCGTTAATTGAAGATTTACAAAATCTCTCCTAATTTGTGCCATATGGAAATCAGAACAATATTGATTACGCACCACTTGATGAAATTCATTCCATCGTAAAGATTCCTTTTGTTGTGGAGTAAAATGCCCAGTAATTGAATCCCACCAAACCATGGCATCGTCCTTCAGGCACTGCACAGCAAACTTGACCTTGGATTCTTCCTCACAGCTAATCACATCAAACTTGCGTTCCATATCTCTTAACCAATTCAAAGCCACAGTTGGATTGGTACTTCCATGAAATTCCGGTGGTTTGCAAGACATAAAAGTTTTAAATGTACACATCTTATTAGTCTGAGAAGATGGACTAGCACCAAACACTGAAGATTGTTGTTGCAAAAGTTGCCTAGCTGCAGCTTCCTCAGCTTTCCTTTTAAAATCTCTCAGAAATATCAATTCATCTTCTATCTCATGTATATACTCATCCCTATTGGTTTCTTCACCGCCTTGATGAGACGTACCTTCCCGAACATTTGTCACAACAGGAGGAACAACATACCGAGAGGCATTATTGGGGTTGGGGATCGGTTGTTCGTCATCTGCCATTTCTGAAATCAACACAACACTTGAAACTTGTTAATCGTTAGTACCTATCTACTAACAATTTCACAACCAATGCTAAATCCCTTACCCAGGAATGTTTGACATACCACTCTACAGTTTTGGGATTGAACATTCTACAATGCTCAATTACCCCAAAACTATGCTCTGATACCAACTTATAACACCCCTCAATCTTACGTAATATTATTATATTGAAAACACGGAAGCGAAGAGATTTAAAACGTATTTAATTACTATACGTTAGAATCAAAGATCATAAACCGATCATAAGTTAAATCATGTCAAGTTAAACATGGTTAACAAACACATAATACGGGATATTATATAAAACTTAGCATTAACTGTTACAAAATATTATCAGAGTAGCAAGCTGTCAAAACATTCCCCAGCTCCTAGAGCATCTACTTTCTGCTACTCACCTATTCAAAATATAATCTGCAGAAAGTAAATACGAGGGATTAGCACAAAGCTAAGTGAGTGAGTTCATAACACAACATCTAACTTAGCATAATCATATAATTGCTTCAAACAACCGCAATACGATATTCAATAAATCAACAACAACTTAACGAGGATCGGTGGCTCTGGGGATAACCGTAATGCCCGGGTGGCTCCCCAAGAACACTTACCCAACCATATCCGTATGGCCATACGGACGAGACCGATAACTAGTGGTAGTTGAACTCAAATACAGAATCAAACACACAACAAATGAAGTACGACTCTGTATCATTCATTCAACCCCTGCCTAGTTCAACCAACCATTTAACAACCTGTTGACCTCGTTAACAACTGATGCCCGAAGGCCAAACACATAGCACAAAGGTTCACAGTCAACAAGGTATATCAACTAATCAACAAATCATATTCACGTTTATTCGTTGCAATCAAATGATCACAACTAAATTAAATGGTGAGCTCTGAATCCACTCACCAATACCTTTGCAGTCAACACACCCAGCTACTAATCACTGAGTCTTTGGAGTATCTGAAACATCACGCAACAACACAAGTTAGAACTTGTCATTAATAAGTGGTACTTAAGCAACTAACGACTTTACACTAGTATCTATACTATTACACACTCACTAATACAGTTACATCATAACATAATTATCTTGCATATTTGGTTTCCAAATACACCTATACATTGCAATTACAATTCAAAGAATTTAATTATTTTATTTCAAATTTTGATCATAGCCGTTCGGCTTAAACGTCCATAGCCGATCGGCTTAGTTATCATAACCGATCGGCTCAGCCATAGCCGATCGGCTTCCCCTGTTGATTTTCAGACTTTAATTCGAGGTCCAAGTTCTGAGGTGATTTTTAACTAACAAAGCCCATCGGCTAAAAGGAGCCGTTCGGCTTTTATAACATAACTGATCGGCTTTGGCATAGCCGATCGGCTTCCACCTAAAACTCAGCAACTCAGATCGATCAAGACACAAACCGAAAACCCAAATACCAAAATCACAATTTCGACAAAATATGCAACAACTTCAATTCCTAATGCTACTACAACTTCATATAACCATTAGCTAACATATGTTAACAACAATAACATTCGATAATCATATATTTACGCCAAAATCACCAACCAAATCATATTATCAAACTACATTAATTCTTAACTCAAAACTTGTATTTGATGCATCTAACTAGTTAATAACTATTACATATCATCTTATATAGCAAGTGATCATCATACAAATGCAAGAACAATTTCATATAACCAAATATTCATCAAACTTAGCATTTGAAATAAACTCTATTTACCTTAAAAAATGGAGAAGATGGTGAATAGAGGATGTAGAAGATGATGATGATGATGATAGCTTAAAGATTACAACCTCCAAACTCTTTCTAGTTTGAGGATTTCCTTTGATTTTACAATTTAGGGTTTGTGGGTTTATTTGAAAGAAGAATTGGGAAAGTGATCAAGTATTAGGTCGATCCCCTAATTTAACCAACCTACACTATTGGTAAATTATACCGGCTTTAAATCTATTGTCTGGAACTTAAAAATCATTTGCGAGAATTCTATTTTATTATACCGTCAACTTTAATAAATTAAAACAAGCAACATTTAACTATCCACAATAAGTCCTAAGGCCTAGTTCACCAACTTTCATAATTAACCAATTATACCGAAAAATTTATTTAAAACTATTAAATACGCAAATATAAATAGAAAATACCAGGCTGTCGGAGAGGATGTTACAATAGTAGTATCGGAAAAGGTTTTTGTGGGATTCAAGAAAAATAGGAAATGGTTACGCAAAGCAGAAGGCTTGACTTGAAAGGAAATGGATGTTGGTTTGTGTTCTTAATAATTATTTCAACCACCACCTTCACTTCACTTCATTTGCTTCTCTACCAATCAATCGATCCATACATTCATTCCTATTCGTATACTTCAACATTCACAATTTTTCAAGATCGAATAGATTGAGTAATGAATACTACATGTTTTTTTAATGACAAAGGAATACTTCAACATTCACAATGTTTAACTTTTTAGGATAAACGGTATGAAAGACATTGAAATAAATCAAGAATAGTGTGTAATCAGAGGGGCAGCTGAATTTTTAAAATTTTTGATGGATACGAAGAGCAGATGATCTTGGTTGTTGATTTATGTGATCAACGGCCCGAATTAGCAAATTGCACTTTAAAATGCAGTGTTGTGCACGTAAAATAGGTCTTGATCACATAAATCGACAGCCTAATATATCCTTCCCCCTAAAATTAAGCTGACCCTTAGAACCTTATCCATCAAATATTTGTGTGGAGATGTGAAATTACATCGTTTCCATAAAATTGTAAGTTTGATTCACAATTTGGATTCAGAAAAATCATAAAATGAAGTCGCAAAAAAGAAAAGAAAAAAGAAGTTGATTTAATTCTGAACATGATTGTATATAGGGGTTGTAATTCGGGTCGGGTCGAGTTGACCCGCTCGGGTTATCGGGTTGGCGGGTCAGAAGTTATCGACCCAAACCCGACCTGATTTTCTAATCGGGTTGAGTATTTCAACCCAACCCAACCCTGACCTAACCCGACCCAACCCAGTTGACCCAATTTTTTTTAACGAGATCAATATATTTTCGGGTCATTTTATGTTAATGGGTTAATTTCGGGTTAAATAGGCTACATGGGTCACTCTCTAAATTTATAATTGATTAATAAAGATAAAAGTGTCTATTAAATCCCCAAAAAATCATATTAGCTAGTATGTTCATCAAAATATAGTAAAAAAAACATAATAAAACACTTGATTCATTAAATTAAAATAAAACTTTTAAAATTTTTACCCACATTTTTAATATATTCGAGTCTGTTCCATATCGGTCGGGTTTCGGATCGTGTCGGAAATTGCTAGCCCTAATGTGGCCTATGGACAAAAAGAGGTTCAAATGTTTTATTTAAAAATAAAAGTATAATTATTTTATAATTAAAAAAATTTTTTTTTTTTTTCGGGTCATCGGGTTGACCTGATGACCCATCAGGTTACCCGAACCCGACTTGAAAAAAATACAGGTTGTCGGATTTCGGGTTGGTGGGTCAACGGGTCAAAAAATAATGACCCAACCCGCTTTTTTCGAGTCAGTCTCGGATCGTGTTTCGGGTCGTGTCGGAAATTGCCAGCTCTAATTGTATAGTAGTAGTATTTAGTATGACAACAAGATTTACATGAATATCAATATGCTTATAATTAATTGATTGAAAACATGATATGACCCTAGCTAGCTACCTAGCTTTTTCCAACTTGCAAAATCAATAAGTAACAAAAACTTTTGCCCATGCCAACTTGCAACATGTGATGTGTGTAGGTAACAAACGCATATATAATGATATAGGGCCGGGGGACAACATATATGGTATTGTACCTTCACCAAATTATCGGAAGATTAAGTAAATTATCACGAGTTTATCCACAAATATGAGATAGTGAGGTTCTCACGATATTTCAAGGAGTTAAACGATTATTTACCTTCAACAGTCTATTTCCACTTTCTACAATAATAGCCCTAAATAATACTCCCTCCGTCCCATTTTATTTGTCCATCTTTCCATTTTGATATGTCCAAAAATAATTGTCCTCTTTCAAAATCAACCAATCAAAATGCTTAAAAATGGTAAATATAAAATTATATTGGTGGTCAACAGTAATAAATGCACTTTTCTTAAACTGTGTGTTTCTTGTCTGGTGACAAATAATTTGGGACGGAGGGAGTAATAGTAACAAACTTTTCATTTACCAAAATGTACCTTTTTCATTTAGCTTTCAGTCTTTCTAGAGTCTAAACTAATTACTTACACACCGGTTAGCATCATCTATTTACTCGATCACTTTGAGAATTTTGGTGTATGCTTATTAGAGCAAACGGAGTGGAGGTGTTCTCGTAAACGTTTTGGCTCCAGAACACTGTGGGACAGTGTTCTTCCACCCTTTGGCAACATTCTTCACAGTGTTCTCAAAGGCGTCCAGCGACCACCGTCCTAGTGCCGACGCTGCTCACCCACAAAATCTTTTGTTTTTTATTATTATTTTTTTAACTTTTTCTCTTTTTTTTTTTGTTTTTGTTCGGTTGCCTTTTGACACGATCTTTTGTTTTTATTTTATTTGTTATTATTTTATTTATCCAGAACACTGTCTAGAACACTGTTACCACTCTACAAAATCCTCACCACAAAATTCTCACTCAGAACACTGTATTTAGGCCGTCACCACTCCGTGTGCTCTTACGCGATTCAAAAATATAAATAAAAATGATTGCATATATTTCTAATATCTTACTACTTTTAGAATATTTTTTTCATATTGTAAGTTTAGATTGTGTGTTTCTGTGTTCATGATCAAGTATTTCTTATTGTATGCAATATTATTGTAATCTAATAACGATGTATATGAAACATTTGATAGAGTGGGTAATAAACCGACATTCTGTTTCATTTGTGGTCACTGGAAATGTGAAAAACGGGTCAAGATCAAACAAGAGTCTAAGGTTAACCCAAGACGTACAACGACTATCCATAAGAACTCGATATGATACACGTTTTGATGAGGGGGAAAAATAGCATATTACTTTTTGAGCGTAAACGTTTGTAAGTTTCTACAGTTTATGAGATTTATTTACATGCATGATGTATACTTTATCAATTTTCCATAAGAATAAAAATATATTGCATCCCTAAAATATTTTTAATTTGGTCCAAGGACCAAGATGAACATGTTTTTTAGCTCTCAAAATTTTGTGCACCCCTTTAAATAATATATCGTTGACACCACACCCAAAAAACAACTTTTAATTTATTGTTTGGTATTTCTTTCTTGTCTGTTGCTTTCTAGATTGTAAACCAATGATAACTTATACTAAAAGTCGTATTTAGACATCTTATAAGATCTGCTGGGATATAATAAAAATAACATCAATTATATATTCAATACTATATTATTATTTGTTGTTCCAATTTAATAAACGTACATTAATATTGCAGATTCTGTGAAGTACTACTTTTACACAAAGATCCATAGATTGATGCATATCCAGGCCGGATGGCCCGGGTAAGGGGATGACTATATTCCTATTCTACGTATGGATCAGGCCCACCAACGTTTTGGTATCGGCCCATTAGCATATTTTAGACTAAAAAATAGTTGGTGTATTAAAAATCTGACATTTTCAACTAACGAAGTTAGATAAATTTACAATTACTCCCATGAAAATAACTGACCTTTTATCGAGCAACCAGAGTTCGCTCAAGTTGAGCGTTTATCAAGTTCAACCTTGAGCTCGAAATACATATCAAGCCGAGCTTAAAGTCTTTGGCTTACGGCTATTTTGAATGAACGTCAAGTCATGGAGTAGGTCGATCTCCATCGTAGCCTAAATTAGTCGGGCTGGGTTCCTGAGTATTCACCCTGTCGCCCTGGAACTCAACTCTGTAGCACTATGTTAAATATCTGAATTTCGAAGAAATTAGTTGGTATACAAATAGAAATATAACTGAAATCCACATAAACTCATGTAATTATATAAATTAGTCAAAACTTATAATTATAATTCACATGTATAATACAATTAGTACATTCTTGTGTGTTTCATCCATGTTTGGTTGCATAATGAGCAACTCCCAACTACAGAAAACCAAATACACCAAACATCTACTATAGTAACAAAATACTAACTAAATAACAGTGTAAGCGCATAATGAAAGTCACACTTCAACAAAACCTTCAAATATTAACTAGAAAATAACATAAACATTTTCTTCATTCATATTTGAAACTACAATAAGTTCAAAGCAACCAATGGTTAACCTTAGCCTTCACATCTTTCTCCTTAATTGTATCCAAATTTGGCTTCCATGAATTTTTGCCGGACATTTGCCTACTCAAGTAATAATTCTCCATCACTTCCGATTCGATATCAATCTCCCTAAACAACCCCGATTTCACCATCGCCGACGACTTCTCTTCCACCTTTTTCGGCTTCTTACTCTTGACCACATTCGCGGGACACATCCTTGCAAAAAATGGAAGAAACCCCGTGTAAGCCGACACAAATGTCCTAGAATTCAAAACCATATTCGCCCTTAAAAGAACCCGGCGCGCTTCTTCCGACGAAATTGCCCCTATCGGCTTCCCGCTTTTCTTAGGTACCATCATGTAAACTTTCTTAGTGTCTAGCATCATATCTGCCGGTAAAGGCTTAGGCTTTTTCCCATTTACGAGCGTTTGAAACTCGACAACCACTTGTTGTGGATGGTCTAACATGAGCTCGGCCACAGTCACCGGTTCGGTGTAATCTTGAATGGTTCCATCAGGAAGTATAATCTTTCCCGACCCATGAGAACCATTGTTTCCCATTGTAAATAGATAATAATTTGAGTTATGGTTTTTGTGGTTTTATGGTTGTGTGATATGTATGTAACTTTAAGAAGTTATGAGTAAATGCATGGCGTTTTGAAGAGTTATGATTAATGAGAGTTATTATAAAGTGAGTAATGAGTTAGAGTTAGTTAAACCGCTCCATCTAGTACCGGTTTGAAGTGGACTAGTTGAATAACTAAATTAAATTAATTAAACTTTGTTGATGTGTGTGTTGTAACTATGATACCAATTTATGTTCATGGGTCTAACCTAACCCAACCACATGCACATACACTAATTATGTCAAGTCAATTATTCCAATTGCTCAACAACCATGCATTTTCATTTATTTTATGGACACAATTGACAATTCTTCATTCTGCTACTTTAATGTCAACATCTAATTTACTTAAAATATTTATTATTAAAATTAAATTAACATAATAAAAAAATGACTCCATTGTGTCCGTTGATTTCTCTCTCAAATTAACCCCATGATCGTTTGCATATATGTGTAAAATCCAAAGTAATAATGATGATGATGATGATGATGATAATAATAATAATAATAATAATAATAATAATAATAATAATAATAATAATAATAATAATGATATTATCAAAGGGTGATGATAAATCCACTCATGTTTTTGATAAATCCACCATTTCTGTGTAATACCAGTTTGTACAGTACCAGTGTTCGATGCATACAAATGGTGGATCTATCAAAAAAATGGGTGGAAATATCACCACCCATTATCAAAAGGTCATTTATCTAGCAGTAACGGATGATGTTCAAGTGTTTATCTTTGGGTCATGATAAATACACAGGCATATTTTCTTTTTACACAGATATTGTTGGATTGACAATAATTCCCCTAAAATTATGTGTGTTACTTGTGAAGAAATAAAAAATACATGTGGCAAAATCACCACTCTTTATCTTTATATAAAAATAACAAATAATAATAAAAATAATAATGATAAAATTACTAAACGTACTTTAATTTATAAGAGTTTTAAGTTATGCTAACTAAGGCTAACGTATTAAAAAAGAAATTAATTAATGAATTAGTTGTGATAACCCAAAAATGAAGCAATCAGAGAGAAATTAGATGACGATTAGTTGTTTAAATATTAAATGTCATTTATTTGGTCTAATATCTAAATTAACAATTCAAATTTCGTTAATTCCCCGTCGTTTTTTATTTACTCTTCGTAATAGAAACTAAGTATTAAGTGTCCACCATTTGCCATATAGTCTACCATGAAACGGTAAAATTAGTTTTTATTAGTATTTCTTTTCTTGGAATCTTAACTTTTTATTAAAATGCTAAGGTTATCTATCATATAACAAGGGTTATCATTAATTACGAGTATTATAAAACCCTAAAGGGTCTGAATTTAAAAGTAAATTTAGCAACATACAATTAATTAAGGATATCATCATAACTAATTAACTCGTAGGGTAAATTGATTTTGTTGGCTATGTACCCCCCTGTTTGTCCCAAGGTCGGCAACTTACCCTCTAAAGTTTCAATGTCTGCATTCAAGTGGTAAAGTTTGTATCAATGTAGGTAAGATGGTAACTTGTGACCAGAACAACGGGTTAAATTGACGACGTGGACGATTACTAAATGTGACACGTGGTTTGACACATGGCTGCTCAGTAAGCAATTAAAAGCCCGAAACGGTAAAACTTAATTTTTAAGAGATTCTAGCACATAATATAAGGTTAGATAACATACATTGGAACTTTAGAGGGTAAGTTGCCGACCTTGGGACAAACAGGGGGGTACATAGCCGACAAAATCAATTTACCCTAACTCGTAATAACTAAGTAATATCTTTACTTCAAACCACATGATAACGACCAAATATACCCAACTTTCTAACGTATGCTCGAAACCTTACATTACTTACAAACACATATTATTAGATATCTCTATGTATATAGTTTCTGGACATAGTAAAAGATTCCAAGTAATTAATTAGGATGTAACCTTTGATTAACACACATAATCAACGCTAAGCACGATTACTCCGAATAATCACAACCGAACTCGTAATTTTACTCAATGGAATCATATACGCTTCCAATGATAATCTCACATTCATACAATAATCCGTCAATGAAATATTGTAAAACTCGATTCCATTGGAATCAATCAATAGCTCAATTTGACAAAAGGTTAGCCAAAATTGAGTTATTGCTCAATAACTCAATTGTATAAAATGTGAGTGTAAATATTGTATAAAAAAGCTTTTTAAAGGCTTTTTCCATTAGACTTTAGAGTGGATGGGTTGCTAATATTGAAATTGGTGAAAGGTTTAATTGTCATAAAAAAAACCCCTTCTAAAACCCTTTGCCATTGTGGGTGCTAGGTTTTGATTATTTGATGCATTAAATTCATTCGTAAAGACACATTCTCTTTTATCACGCTTGTTTTCGTTTTTAAGACTATAATCATACAATATCTTGGTAGTTTGTACAAGTGCAAATGCTGCAATGCATAAATACGAGTAACTAAAAAAGATAACCAAGTACAGAACACAAAGTTCTTCACTTCATAGTTACTAAAGTAATCTCGTTCGTTTTCCGTGAAATCTGTTTCAGTAAGATAATCGATCTAAAAGGTCAGTGACACTCTTATACCATATACACGATTATGAATAGAGCTAGTATTTCTTCAATCTACATGTAATACTAATACCTGAAAAAGATCTACGAATTTGCAATAACGTGCACAGAATGTAAACCCAAATTCGATCATAAGTAACAAATGAAAACCACAACCATATGATTCAACAAAAGAACCATCTAAATTCCAGATCCGGTCCTGCTTACTTTACCTCCTTAAAGAAATCCGCCGAAGATACAACATCATCCATAGATGTTCCAACCTGCTGGCATATCATCCAAAATAAATCCGGGAACTTCTTAGCAAGGTGGCGATCGAGCCTAACAATATTTGCCCCGATTCCGAATGATGGCAGGTGGTTCAAAGTATTTCTTATCAGCCTCAATAACTCACTCAACCTAAAGGGGTTGTGGTTAAACCCCTTCTTCATAGTATTATACCACTGTCTATTCACTTGATAGTCCCAACGCCATCCACTTCCCATTAATGCATCTAGCTGCTTTGGATGAATCTGTTGTAAATTTTTTCGGTTGTCGACAACATCCCGATATAAACTCAGCCGCGAGGACGGGACGGCAAAAAATGGGTGTTTAGACAATGATGCCATGTCTTTCGTCGCTGTTTCATATTTTAGTCCCTTAATAACCTCAATCACATACTTATCTTCTGGAGGTAAAGCGTTGAATTTCTGATTATACACAGCCTGTGATACATCAGATTCATTCTCGGGGAACGGTAAATCAGCAATCAGGTACATGAAAACGCGAGTTAGTTGTATTTTTTCAGAACTGAAACGCGCACGTGCCTGTGGTAATGATGAACCTGCAAAAGTGCAAAGGATGGATAGCATGGCCGTCTTTGAGGTTGGGTGAGATGGTCGACCACACAGGGCCTCTAAATTTCGAGGGCCTCCAATTTTTTTCCCAAGTAATGTGATATGTGTAATATATATGATGATTACATAAGAGATTGACATCTCTTTTATTTTGAACTAAGAGATCTTTGTTAGTAACTAGATTTGGACTAAATATATATATAAACAAATATATAGGTCGACTGAATGGTCCAAAATTGAAAACCAATATTGACGTTTTAGAGTTTGACTAAAAGAGTTAATAACTAACAACTGGGATTTGAGAGAATAAGTATCTAATAAATAATAATGTATCAGAGAAATAAATAAATTATTTGAAAATCGGACCGTTGATAATCAATTTCATCGAACCTTTATCTTACTTGATATCTAATTATAGGGTCTCATTTCCGTAACATGACAACTTTGTCCAGGGCCTCTAAAAGTTCAGAGACGGCCCTGATGGATAGTATCAACACCTAATAGTGTTAACAGAAAAAACTAATATAGTCATGCCTAGAAGTTAACTCATCCTAGCAATCACACGATAATTTTACCTTTGTTCTTTTCAACAGAATTAAGTACCGAATCTAGCTGCTGCTCACACATGAATATATGATGTTAGTGATAACTTACCCTTCGTGATAACAATGAACTTCTCCCCATCCCGTATAGCTTAATGCTAGGCTTGTTGATCTCCTTTAAATCAAACAATATATGCGACAGGTTGAGGTCCCCGTGCAAAATATTGTTTTCATATAGACGTTGTAACGCACCACGAATGTTCCTGCAAGAAAATTTGTATATTCCTTAACTTGTAATGAAAGGGAATTCCTTATAACTTTTGATATCTATAAAGGAATTATACCGCAATATGGGTTTTAGATATTTTAACTTCACATCAGGTTTCATACTAGTCCTTAAATTTTCACCCCAGTTATCAAACACCAAATATGTAAAATCATCATCATTTTCCACCAGCAAAAACCTTACAAAACAATCGTATCAGGAACAGATGTTGTAGTTCTTAATGATTTGATCGTTCCTGTAACACCCCAAAAACTTAAATAAATTACAAGTCTTTAAAAAAGATCCGGGAGTTTTTTTTTTTTTTGAATAAGTACCTTTGATTCTTTTTCACGATTTTCACCACAATATTCCTGCCGTTCAGTTCACCCGATACAAATTAAGTTTGTGCTGTTGGTACGTAAATCACCAATTTTTGCTCATTTCTAATAATGTGTCGTAATTGTTGCTGTCTAAAACGCTTAGCCATCTTCTTGCTGTCTAAAACACAAAATACTTATAAATCGTGCTCTAATTGTTGCACATATTTCGTATTATGATACGTTAAAGTTTGATAGAATGGGAATCATCAATGTCTGATATAATAACACAAATAAGCCATCCCAAACACTCCCTAAAACCCTAACAGCACGTTTGGTAGGGAGAAATTCAGAGAAATGAAATAGGATATGATAAAGAAATGAAATTGGCCGAGAAATGTAATTAATTCCATTGTTTGGTAACTTCAGAGAAATTGATCTGAGAAATGCCAAGAAATCAAATCATGCATTTGGTATGACAACCAGAGAAATGGAAATACTATGATTATTATATCATCATTTTATTAATTTATGATTATAATACACATGTTTATATGATTTATACACACACACACACACACACACACACACATATATATATATATATATATATATATATATATATATATATATATATATATATATATATATATAATTAGGATCAAGGAGAAGGAAATTTAGGTGGAGAAGAGGGAGAAAGCAATATGATTCAGTGTTTTTATACTATGATTCATTTTTTTACTATTATAATAAAAAAATGAATCATAGTATAAAAACACTGAATCATAGTATAATCATTTTATTAATTTATGATTATAATACACATGTTTATATGATTTATACACACACACACACATATATATATATATATATAATTTTTTAGGTATATGAACCTCATAATTTAAATTAAAAAACAAAGCTCCAACATGATTTGTATACCATACAAACTAGAGATAACATTATTGACCATATAAAAAGGATTCACATATCACTTATTTACAATAATGATACACGGTTGATAACATATAAGAGAAAGTTGCCTTGAAGTAGTCCTTAATATTTTGCAGATGACAACTCCGCTCCAATAACTTATGCACACCCAAATTAAACGTTTTACCATGTTAGAAGGTTAGCAACTTAACCATCAACTACCTTTGGCACAAAATATATATACATACATATTCAATGCATAAAAATTCCACAATAAGATGACACTGAATTTATCTAAAGTCACACATGGAATACCAATTTGCTATCATGATTGTCATTGGCAGTGAGACTCACCCAACATGTTACAAATGCTACTTCTAATATAATTAATATTTTATTCTAAACATATGGTTAAATTAAGAGTTTTAGCATTTTATCGAACATCTTTAATTCTTGTCATATAACATGGACATTTATTTTTGAACGACTCAAATAAAAAATGATGGCATTTAAAATGTGACGAAAGGGTTATGGGAATGAAAATGACAAAAACTAGGTCAAATGGTTATGTAGCAGAGCTACTTCATACGAGGAGGTGAAAATTGATGTGCAATCGTATTAATGTAAATAAATGGTCAAAATATAAAAAATTCAAATTAAGTTAAAAAATATGTGACAAACTCTGATGACAATACCAAAAACCCTATGTATATATTCGTGATAAAGATGTATGAGTATTTGGCTTTCTAAAAAGAAAGTGATCATCTAATCATCGTTATCAAAATTTCTTCATATTCTAAATCAAATTAACATGCATAAACAAGTACCGAGTATAAATTATTTCTTATATTCAACAAATGTGAAATAAACCTGAAATTAAAACCACCATAACTCCCCTTCAATAAACTCTTTTCATGTAACTATCCACAAATGTATCATTGTATCAACCTCATTGGTTACATATGAAGTGCATTAACCATTTCATTTCATTAACTAAATCAAAATCAAAACGTATGGTCAAAATCCATTTTAGTACCCTAAATTTGTTTAAGTAGGTTTTTTAGTACCCCGAATTATTATAGGTATAAGATAGTACCATGAATTTGTAAACTCGGTAAAAATAGTACGTTGACTCAGTCACATGACTTACCCATAACATTTTTCCGTTAAATCTGAATGATGAATTTAGCGTACTAGGTATATCATCTATATTTCTCCTATTCAAAATCAATTGCCTCAATTTCATTGCATCATCCATACAATACAATTAAATCATAAAATAATTTTAAATTTTTATCACATCTTATTCATTTACCATAACTTAAACACCTACATCAACCCACGTGACATAATCATACTAAATGGCTGTGTGTGAACGTGTTCTTTTCCATTCAAACACTAAGCCTGTCTAACATCCTACTTTCGATCAAAAGAACTATACGAGATGATTTATGAAGTTATTGATAAAATTTTAGTTCTTTAGACATCAAAATTTTCTTTTAGAAAAGGTATGGGGTGTTTTGAGCACTTATAATCACCATCAAATTGAGTATTCGATCGGTTTGCATATTTGAAAAATTATTCTTAGGAATGTTCAAGAAAAACAAGTCATTGAATCTTTGCTTGTTTAACGAGGTAGGAAGCTAGAAGAAGTCTTAATGTGAGTCCATGTCTACTTATTTGAAAAAACTTCAACGCAACGTCCGGTTAAAAAATAAAGGGTTTAAGTCACGGATCGCCAACTTACTCTCCTTTTTGTTCCGAGATCACCAATCAACCGGTTTTATTACTAGGATCACCAACGTACTTGTTAATTTCGTGTTGAGGTCACTAATGTACTTTTACATACCGGTTTAAGATCGCCAACATACTTGTTAGTACGGAGTTAAGATCGCCAACAAAATTTACAAAGAAATTCATTTTTTTAATAGTACGTTGGTGATCCTGGTAATAAAACCGGTTGATTGGCAATCTCGGAACAAAAAGGAGAGTACGTTGGCGATCCATGACTTAAACCCAAAAATAAAAATGCTTCTCTTGTTATTAGATTCTTCAACTAGATTATAAACCCGTGTATACACACGGGCTACGTTTAAAAGATTAGTTAATTAAATTTACATAACATTTATCGAAGTTAATATCTATTTATTAGTACTTAAATGATATTTGATTGTAAACCCGAACATATAATCTTCATCATGAATATTAACCTTATCTTATATCTTACTAAAATTAAAAAGAGAATAGTAGTATAGCTAATGTTAGTTTGGGTTGTACAACATAAACATTATGCTATAGTATTTTGAGATCAGTTATAAGATTTTGCAAGATTATGTCGCAACATAATAGAAATAGTTAAAATAACGTAGACAATTAAAAGTTTTAAGCATGTATATATACAAATGCTATGTAAAGTAACAGTTTATATAGTATTCCAAAGTGCTTATTGAATGAGAATATAATAAAAATGTTTGAAACAAATTTAAATTTAAAATGATTTTTAATAGAATATACATATATATTTAGGAAGATAATAAGTAGTCTGTTGACACAGATAAAAAAAATGATGTTTTTCCACACCTATCATGGTTTCACATCCGGAGTTTTTTTAAATATATTTATTAACCAATCAAATGCTTTAATTTCATCAAACTTCAAATTAACCAATTAAATGTATCGATTTTCCTAAATTCACTCATTTGTTTAAAAAACCCCCTTAATTTACCTATAAAATACTCATTTTAATTTTAGTACGATATAAGATAAGATTGATATTTATGATTACAATTATATGCACATGTTTATAATGAAATGTTATACAATTAAATAATTTCATTCTTAAATTATTACTGTTTATTTAAGTAATAACATTTGTTTGACGCGGGGCTTTTGAGGAGCTTAAGTTTTTACTTTAATAAGGCCTAGTCATAAACTTTGTTTGGCAAGACAGTAAAAGTGACGCTTCTTGAAAATATAAGTCCCTAGAAACTTTTAAATAAAAAACTTTTTGAAGTGGCTTTTTAATAGAAGCTCAAGAACCAGCCATACCCCGAAACTCCAGCTCCAAGTCTAGCCCGTTGTTGCCAAACACACCCTTAGATATTAACCACGATAAATTTTATGTATATTTAACTAAGTAATATTTTTAACACAGCCCCGTGTATATACATGAGTTTATAATCTAGTTATAGAATAATAGAACTTTCATTCAAAATCTGAGAATATGACCAGGTAACAACCGACTTAAATAACTCATTCGTAATTACTAAAAACATAATCATATCATGAAAATTTATATATTATTTTTTTGTATTTTTTGTAATTAGACTTTTCAGGGAGTTATTAATAAGATTTAATTAATAGTTTGATATGATTAGTTATTTGAAAACTTAATGAAATTGAGAGATTTGATTGGTTAATATATCTCTATTCATACAAAATTATATTTTGATATTCAAATGAGAATGAAAATATCTCATGGATATCGAACCATTTTTCAAAGGGGAATCGAACTATCACTCTACATTATCGGTTCTAATATTTGCTTTAGGAGGACTTCTTCGAAATGCTAAACGGAATTTGACAAAACCTGTTATTTCAACTATTCATCTTTTTAAACTTTTCGTAGATACCTTATATCTTGTTGTTAATTTACTAAGTATTAGTATTATGATTACTTTAAGCGTTAACTTTTTCTCTTTACTTGTGAAAACATTTATTCATGAAATTTCTCTCATTATAAAATGCTTTTTAAATAAACTTATAAGTACAATGAAGAAAGGAGTTTGACATGACCCGTTGAACAATTTTAATTGATAAGGATCATATCATCAAAGCCACTACTTCCAGGTTACACATAAGGAATGTAAAGCAAAAGATATGTATTATTATTGTTATTTTATTTCAATGTATAATTTTAATAATTAGTTTTATAATATTAAAAGTAATAAGAAAAGGATTATTTTAAATGATATAATAGTATTCCTTAGTAATTATCTTCCTCTTTAATAAGACACTAGTGAATCGACCCGTGGTTGCACGGGTTAGTTAAATATTTAGTACATAACTATTGATTTATTAGTTTTTTTTTTTTTTTTTGTAAAAAACACTACCTACAAAAATGTAAATTTAAATATGTGAATATAATAGACTAATGGACTAAATACACACTACAAGGTGGACAGTTCAAAACAAACACATTTTTCACCATGGCACTGATCTGTTATATATAGTCACCCAATTAAACTTGTATGAACATTTTGCATCTTGCTTCAGCTCGTTAGCAAAAAATTTTCATTGTAGAAATTAGATATATATATTGTCTATATAAAGCTTAAAGTTTAACTACCATTATAATCATAAGAAACGATTACATAATGAAGACATGTAAACAAAGATTACATAATGAGGCGTTAGATCATAACAGTTAATCGAGTAAGCGTAAAAATTAAAATACAATTCAAGATGAATGAGACACGATTGGCAAGACGTGCATTAAAACAAAAATCCATGAAAACTACTGATTAAAGGACAAACAACCTAATTGAGTTTTGCTAATGTAGAAAGAAATAGTTCCTTTCTCTCCTTGCTTCTTTCTAGTAAAGTGAGGAGTCTTGAAAAAACAGTAGCAAAACTTTCTTCAGGTTTAAGTAGTTCACGAAGAGATTGTAGAGAATATTGCTTAACTTGAAAGTTTGGAAGATCCTCAAGATCCCTAATGACCATTCAAGTTTGTTCCAAATTTTGCTGAATCAGTTGAAGGATAATTTTCAGTTGTGATCTGCGACGATCATCGTTCATGCACTCAACCTTCACATTTTGAATAATAGCATTCGTAAAAGATTGGAAATCAGTCATGATATAAATAAGGAACTGACAAATATAATTTGTTATATATGAGAGATTTTTTTGCTGGCTAACATGTGTTGAATATAAAATTAGAGGAGTGAAGGTAAGTTACATCAGACATTTATAGGCAGAATGGGGGAGCTACCTACTGTGAATTTGCATGCATAGGCAAGTATGATGGCTAGCATAGTCATATAAAGTACATGTGAGATTACCACACAGCTTTTTTATATGTATGTCGTTTCCTTTTGGAATAATATAGATTTACTTTTTTTTTTGTATTCTAGTTGCTTGTCCTTGCATATGCATGAAATTGCATGTCTTTAAAGTATCATGAATTTGCATATCTTCCTGTATTAAATTAAATATGATTATCTACGTATACGGATTCGATGGAAATGCTTTTTTAAAATAGAAAATTCAGATAAAAATAATCATACGACATTAAAGACACGTCGCATGATTGGGGATTGGTAAATACCACAAACTACAGATTTAAAAGTAGACTAAATGATAAATTTGATAGCGAATGATAGTTTTTAATCTATAATATGATCGAAACATAAATTGCATTGATATAAATCAGAGGTAACACGTAAATTTATTGCACAATAATTTGAAATCGGGTGACAAACACATAAATGTGAAGTCTGTTCGATTCACGTAATTTTTTTTTTTGTAAATAAAAAAACGACATGGGGATATGTTAGTTTGATAGTTATTTGTAATATTAAGTGCAAAGTAAATCTTAAATGAAACAGAATGCATAAACTTATTACAAAACAAATTTATAAAAAATGTAATAAATGCAAAGTTACTTATTTTTTTAACAACCTAGATATTGTACGTAAAAGTTTATTTAGGAATAACTCGGAAAAGTAATATGCTAACACAGGTTTTTAGATTACACATATTTTGGAAAACAATTATTGTACCGTCATATTTATATTAATTAGAAAAGTTTCAATAAATAATAAAGGTTCAAGATGAAATTTTGTTTCATCTTAATTGGGCTTTTTAATTAGATCACCAATTAGACTAAATATGAAAGGCCAGTAGTAAAATAGTGAAGTAAACAGCCCAAAAATAAAGTGGACAAATGAAATGCACGATAAACATTGTAAAAATACAGAAAATAAATATTTATTCAACTTTTGAATACCATTTCTCCCTTTTTCAATATTTTGGTAAAGAACCTATTTTTCGAGGTGGATATAAGCAGAATATTTAACTTTTGAATACCTTTTTTGGTGAATCGAACAGTGGTTGCAATGTGTATTTTAATATTTAACACCAGATATGAATTTGATTCTTTTATTTAAATAATTTTATTAATCCAACCAAAGTCCGGTAATATTAGCTTTTGCGTACCAATCTACAACGAAAGGAAAAACTGTTATCAACATTCAAGATTCATGAAGGCCCAACACTAACTTTAAAACTTAAAAAAAAAACATATTTCGGGCCCAGGATTTAATCCGTTTGTGTAAATGGTGAACCGGTTAAAATTTATATGAACAATTTGCATATTGGTTAGGCCCAATAGCACAATGCTTGCATTGCATTGTCGTCTTATAATGTAACTTTTGCTTTTCAAACGTTCAAGCTTAAATAATATTATAACACTAAAAAATGAATAAAAAGGTAGATTATTAATGCAGATTTTATAAACAAGGAAAATGACTATTAAAATACTAAGAAACGATTACATAATAAAAAAATTAAAGCAGATTACATAAGGAATCATTACATCCTAAAACTCGAAAAACATAATAAATTAGATAGACACAAACATGTATAAAACAATAATTAATAACAATTACAGATTTAATGGTAGATTGAAGAAAAACATCAAATTTTCTTGATCTTCAGCAACAGAGTTTAGCACAGCCATGAAAACATTTATGTAAAATTCTTGCAATTTCAAATGTTCATACAGAGCTGCTAGTGTATAGTTCTTAAATGAACATGGAGGCAGCTTGTAAACTTGAATGATTATTTCTTCCAAATCTCTGTATGCCTTTTTACAATCTTCAACAATCATTTCTACGAGGGATTTTCTAACAGCCTCCTCATCAATGATTACACGAAGCTTAGTGATTATTACAGTCTTAATATATATCACCGTTTGAAGACATTTTGTATAATAAAAACTGAGGTTGGTAGGTTGAAAGAAGAAAGAGTGTTGATGAAAAGTTGAAATGATATACAATATATATATACCGCGAAAAATTAAGAAACAAACAAAGTAAAATCTTATAGTCAAAGACTGTGATTATTACACGCATTCCAATACATTGATTTAACAACTCAATCAGTATTATCTTAAATAGAAATCTAATTAAATATAGATATTTTTTTTTCCAAAAATAGTCACATTTGTTGAAGCCATTGTAATTAAAAGGTGAGAAGATTACCAAAATAAGATTGTTATCATTTTAATGGTATAAGAATTTGTTTTTTTTGTAAATAACGTTTTCGTTGATTAAATATAAAATAATATATTATTTGTTACTTAGAAGTGAACATGAAGATCATTGTATTGTATTAGTAAGTAAAAAACAACATTTAACAATATTTAATCTTTAGAAAAATTGTTTTGTAGTGAATTAGTATTGCATTTTGAATTGATAAAAGAGAATTGCCGAATAACAAAATATAATAATCCAAAAAGTTTACTGAAACGTTAAATAAGAAAAAGCTTACAGATAAAGAGTGCAATTATAAATCTATTCAACATTAATATCTACTTAATATAAGATGCATTTCGAAAACCATTGCATTTAGCTCTACAATCCAATTAAAGCAAGTCTATACTTTATATGAACCTAAATGGAGCCACATACATACGTTAAATAACTTTGAAATTCAAAATCAGTTTGTATAACAAAGAGGATCAATTATCTTGAGCTTTGATGATCAAAATTTCATTGATTTAGTATAAATCACTAACTCAATTATAAATCTCATATACTTTATAGCTCAATTTGAACAAACTCACCTTTTTGAAATTCTATACTACTAAAAGTAAACTAATTCCAAATATTTATCCTTAAATTGGTGACCTAGAAACCAAACCAATTAAAAAACAGTCATCATTCAATTATGCAGAAATAGTTAATCAATTTTTACATACCTTCGTACAAATATAAAACGCAAAAAAAAATTCATACATATATGGAATGCTATATGAAGGTGAAAACTCCATAACGCAAAGATGAGGGTTAAACTTACAATATCGACCACCACGAACACCGCATCTGGATAGATAATACATAATTTCCATTCGATCAAATTACTACTCGACTTCCAAATACGGAGAAACAGAACCATAGAGGAAAACCATCGAATTGAATCAAAACAAATCGGTCTATTTTGCAACAAATAATACCTGCTCAAAACAATCACAATACATAAAAGAAGGTAAATATACTATCATCAGTTACTTTAAACCCGTAAAATAACTTTGCTTAATCAAAATCAAAACATGAATCTAACGAAACCTAAGGTAAAATAAGATGTTATATCAAAATGTAAAATAATTAAATAGGAAAAATAAGATGTTATGTATTTAACGAAGACATTATTTTGATAAAATTTATATTTTGATTTCGACTAAAAAATGTCTTCGTTAAATACATAACATATGACGATAAAATTTATATCAAAATGTAGATAAAATTACACTGATCATGAATATATATTCGGAATTTTTTTATACATTGTATCGAAAAAGTTATTCATGAAAAACGAAATACTACGTTAATTAAATAGGAAAAATATAATATTATTAAATATAATAAAATTAATAAAAAAAAGTGGGGCGTGAGATTGGGGCGCCGACCGGCGCTGCTTTTTTTTTTATTATTAAAATTCTTTATGTGTTGTACACGTGGCGGCTCGGGAGTGGTTAAAATGGATTAAAAATTGCAGGGGCGCCGGGGCGCTGTATTTGACGCCAAATGATGGATTAGTTTGTTAAAAACTTTGGTCAACGGATTACTTTGTTTAAATAGGTATGGTCAACGGATCATTTTAGTGATTTTCCCCAAAATTAAAGCATGCAAATAAAATAAAAGTTTGACATTGATTTAGTGATGTGACTACTCATAAACCCACACATTGGATGAAGAGGAGCTAGCATTGTTGAGTGCAAGAATGAAAAAGTTGTTTGCATGTGGCTAACTTATACTACTCATTACACTCACCTTGCATGCAAGCCTTGGTAAAAACGCCCAGACTATTAGATTAACACACTATTTTTTCAATTAACAAAATTCTAAATACGGAGAAAAATTCTTTCACCAGGTTCACCCACGTCATCATCCTTCCAGGTTACACATAAGGAATGTAAAGCAAAAGATATGTATTATTATTGTTATTTTATTTCAATGTATAATTTTAATAATTAGTTTTATAATATTAAAAATAATAAGAAAAGGATTATTTTAAATGATATAATAGTATTCCTTAGTAATTATCTTCCTCTTTAATAAGACATTAATATATATATATATATATATATATATATATATATATATATTATATTATTATGATAGATAAGAGTTCAATTGAGACCATTTATTTTGTGTGAGAATGGGGGAACCAACCACAATATGTCATGTGTCACTTTTTTCTCTCTCATCCACATTTTTAAAAAATTAAATATCTCACAAACGATAAGTCGAAAAATCATGAAAATTGCACCATATTTTTCAGCGTTTTATCCTCTTCGATTTGCCGTCCATCAAGGCATACTTCCGACGAACTTTTTTTCTTCTTCATTTTTTTGGTGGGTTTTACATATTAGTAACACATGTGTTAGTGATTGATTATACATTTGAAATGGGGGAACCAACCACAATATGCCATGTGTCACTTTTTTCTCTCTCATCCACATTTTTAAAAAATTAAATATCTCACAGACGACAAGTCGAAAAATCATGAAAATTGCACCATATTTTTCAGCGTTTTATCCTCTTCGATTTGCCGTCCATCAAGGCATACTTCCGACGAACTTTTTTTCTTCTTCATTTTTTTGGTGGGTTTTACATATTAGTAACACATGTGTTAGTGATTGATTATACATTTGATTTAGGGTTAGGGTTTAGAGTTAGGGTTTAGCAGGGTTTAGTGTTAGGGTTTAGCAGGGTTTAGGGTTTAGGGTTTAGTATGATTTAGGGTTTAAAGTTTTAAACCCCAAACTCCCAACCCTAACCCCTAAACCCCAAACCCTAAACCCTAAACGCAACACTGTAACACACGTGTTAGTAATGTGAAACCCACTAAAAATAATGGAAATTTTTTTTTTCCGAAAGTATTCCTTAATGGACGGCAAATCGAAGAGGATCAAACGTTGAATCTAATGGTGCAATTTTCATAATTTTTCGATTTGTCGTTTGTGAGATATTTAACTTAAGGGGTAAATGGGTTTTGTATTCTCTTTGTACACATGGCACCATATCATTGGTTCCTCTATTCTCACACAAATTTTTAGTCTTATTTGAACCTTACCTTATTATGATATACATCTCAAGAAAAAGAATCGCAATCATACACATATTTGTAATTCTGTACGTGAGTTTTATAGAAATAATAATTAAATAATAACTTGTATTTAATATTGAATAAAATTAACGATCGAATTAGAATTTTTTATTTTTTTTTATATATAGATTTTTAGGTAGATAAATTAATTTGATTGGTTAATTGAATCCTTGATAAAATCTAAGCATTTGATTGGTCAATATGTCTCAATTTTAACAAATTTTTTCATAGGACACGTTTTCTTTTATTAATATTTAGATTAGATTAGATTTATCAAATCATATACACACATATATATTACACCGTAAATAATGTGCACCATTCATAAATAACTAGAGTAATTATTTTTTACCAAATGTATTAACCACCACCATGGACCACTCACCACCTTATAACCATCACCTGCTACTCCAACTTGAACTTTACAAAGAAACAAATCAAACGAAATCCATGATGACTCATCTCCAATTTGTAATATTTTTCTTTTTTTTTTTTTTTTTTTTTTTTTTATTGATCCTTGAACAGTTGAACATACATATCGGCGTAGCCACACGCCCACACATAGCATAGGCAGGGCCAAGGCCCACCCAAGATTTTCTTTAGGCCCACTCTAAATGTTGACATAGGCGTGACCAAAAAAACCGGGTTGGGAAACCGACCCGGTCAATACCCGGAAACCGACCCGGTCAAGAACCGGGTAGACTCTACCCGATTCGGGTTTTACTAGTACCCGCCGGGTACCAAACCGGGTACGCCCCCATACGTTTCAATTCGGGTTGTACCATGGTTGTACCCGAACCGGTTCCAAAAACCAGTTTTAATACCCGGTTTGTACACTAGCCGTTGTGTTTGAGCTCCTAGCCGTTTTATATCCGATTTTTTTGCTTTTTTTTTACCATTTTGCCATCATAAAACTAGTATAAATAGATACCTTGGGTTTGGGTTAGTTACAACACTCAAACTCACTCATTCTATTGAAAAAACACTCAAAACGCTTACGATTTACATACGAAACTCTCAAAACATTACTCTCATCCTCTCAAAACGCTCTCATAATGGCAACTCAAAGTTCCTCAACTAACGATTTTGTTGGTTCGTCAAATGCGTCAAATGCACCAACCATTGTTCAAGTCTTTACAACAAAATGTAATCCGGAGATTTGGTGTAACTTTGACAAAGTGTTGTTGTCGGATGGTTCGACTAAAGCACATTGTAAACGATGTGGGAGTTTTTTAAAAGCCGACTCCAACTCAACGTTGAACAAACATACTTTTAAGTATTGTAGTGCAAACAAAACTAATCCGGAGGAGGGTCAAGCAACCATGTCACGGGATGGAGGTATTTTCACATACCAAGCGGATCGTTGTCGAGAAGCATTTGACGGCTTTGTGATTCAAGAAGCTTTGCCGTTCAACCACTTCGACAACCCTCGGCTTACTATGGTTATTCAAAATACTCTTCAACCCCGATATAATCATGTATCACGTCTTACTCTTAGACGTGATGCACTTAAATTGTGGAAAAATGCTAAAATTCAACTAATAACCGGTTTTGAAAACTTAACTACAAGTGTATCACTAACAACCGATGTTTGGTCGGCTCCTCATGGTTTGCCCGGTTCGTACCTTTGTGTTACCGCACATTGGGTTGATCCCTCAACTTGGCAAATGATGAAACGTACCATTGCTTTTGAAGACTTTGAGTATCCTCACACGGGTCAAAATTTATTTTGCATGTTACGGGATGTAATGAAAATGTTTAAATTAGAACAAAAGGTTTTTTCTATTTCGTTTGATAATGCGAGTAATAACACAAACGCCGTTCAAAAATTAATACTAAAATACAAACCACCTTTGAAAGGCATTTTCTACCATAGTTGTAAGACCCGACCTTTTTCCAACTACATATTTTAATGTTTTCAAACCAAAACATATCATTAGAATATTATATTTCGAAATCGGAAGCGCAAGTCCCCTAAAACAAAACATTTACCGACTTACAATGCTTCCAAGTTTAACGACGACCAAAAATATGACAACTTTAGTTAAGTAATTACAATCTATATTAACACAACCCATATGAACACAAACGGGCCTTATATAAAACGTTTCCAAAAGACAACTACAAAAGATCAGAGTTGCGTCAAGCTTAGTCAAACTTCCCGTCATCATCTACACCCCGAACATCTACATCAACTAACCACAATCTGCAAAACATTAAACAACGAGGGATTAGCTTATTGCTAAGTGAATGGAACCGTAACCAACGGTTCAACCCATTCATAACAAGTCTTACAACAAGATAAACTACAACAAGTAAAACACATAAGCACATAGCGTCAAGAGGACCGGCGGTTCCTGGTATACAACCAACCCAAAAACCACGACCACTGTATGCTATTCTCAATGATCTACCGATAGCCTGAGTACTACCTTCACTGACTAGGTTTATTCTCAACTATGTGTATCAAAGAAACCTAGACAGATACACAATAGTACCCAAACCCAACCAACCAATGTTGACCTCTGAAATCAACCATATTGCAAGCAACAATGCAATAGTAACCAACAACTAACAACAGTTCAACAACTGTTATCAACCAAGCAACGAATAATAATCACACAACAACTCATATATCCAGCAACATAAACAAATAAAACTGGTACCAGTATGACTAATAACAACAATCTACTGATATAAACTATCCTGGTTTACCCGTCGTAACCGAACTCGTTACAACCGGGTTGAACCGAGGACTACAATTCCACTCACCGAATATTATCGTCTGATCACCAACTCAGTGGTCTAATCTTACTGAGTGGCCGCCCGCTTATCTGGGAACACAAAGATAACAAGTCAATAACTCGTCTCATAATCATCATCATAACATATTTATCAAATCAAGTAATCTCGAAAGTCTAAGTAAACAAAAGTTCAATCAGAATTGAAATTAAAAATCCCGAACTAATGTTTAAAAACTGTAAAATGTCATTTTCGACCCTTAAATGACCCCGAATGGCCAAAAACCACCTAGGCTATTAGAATATAGTTTTGATCATTGGGCCGTTTCCGAGTGAACATGTGAATCTCATCCCAAACCGAGTTAATGAAATTGTTACATAACCGTGACCCTGAAAAGACTTACGCATTTTCAAAATTTACACAACTTGTCAAAATTATTCATGCAAACGCGATCCGGACTATAGGGGCTGGATCGCGTTCACCTTAAGAAAAAGTTCTGTCACCGAAATACACTTGGCAACGCGATCCGGAAAAAAGGGCTGGATCGCGTTCGTATGACCAAAACTCGACTATACCAAATTATAACTAAGGAACGCGATCCGGAGACATGGCCGAAATCGCGTTTGCTAGTTCAAAAACAACCTGCACTTTCAGCAAGAACACAACACGAACCAAAACCCCCAAATTTCATAAAACTCAGTTCATAACACGAATATCAGCTGAAATATAACCACAACTTCAACTACTAACATAATATATCAACAAACAATTATCATCTATCCTCAAAATCAAACATGCATCATCATCTAATTCTCCAAAATCACCAAAAACCTAGCTTATGAACTAACATGAAGAACACTAACAATTCTAGCATATAATCATCATGTAATCAGTTAACTATAACATATAATCATCTAGTAATCAACAATTTATACTTTTCAGGCTTTAATTCATACAAAACATATATATTCATCATTTACCTAATTTCTATAAAATAAGCTCAAGAACCCTAGAATACTTACAACAATGATGAACAAGATGATGATGAAAAGAAGAATCTGAGTTCCTTAATCTTGAATCCACCCAAATTATATGATAATTTCTTTTGATTTCTTTGAAGAATATTAGAGAGAGAGGTTTGAGAGCTCAAGAACACAAAGGAAAAGGTAGGTGGAAATGAAATGAGTCGGTCCAGAGTTTTTAATCCCAATTCCACTTTAAAACACAATGTTATATTATACCCCTTTCTAACCTATTGTCTGGAACCCGAAAATACCCGTAAATAAAAATACTTTTATTTTACCGTCAACTTTGATAAATTAAAACAAATAATATTTTATTAGTCACTATAAAAACTGAGGCTCTTTTACTTGTTTATTATTAAATAAACCAACCGAACTTATTAAAATACAATTTATTTCCAGGCCCAGAAACAGGATGTTACAATAGTAGATGTGTTGTACACATCATTAACTTGGTTGTGCAAGACGGGTTAGCGGTTCCACAAATAAGTCAAGTAAAAAACGCGTATAAAAACATGTTGCAAGATATATTTTGTAAAGATAAGGCTAGATACAAACTTTATATGAAATTGTATAAGGAAACGGAGAACATTTTTTTAACCCCTAATTGGGACATGCCCGTAAGATGGAATTCAACATACAACATGTTTGTATGTGGTTTACGCCAACGTGAGACTTTACAAGCTTTTCATTTACAACTTGTCCAAAGGGGTTATGCTACAAACGAATTTCCAAACGGATGTTGGGATATTATTGAAAAGATAACCGAATTGCTCAAACTTTTTAAAACCGCAACTACTTTGTTATCGGGTGTTTATTATCCCACTATTCACTTGGTACTTAAGCAAATTTTTTTAATGTGTTCAAAACTAAGCGAATACAAATTTATTGATACTTTATACGCACAAATGGTGGCTCCCATGAAAGAAAAACTAAGAAAATATTTTAAAGAAATGCCACCGATAATTAGTTGTGCCGTCGCAATAAACCCATGCTTAAACGTTTCCGGGGTGGAATTGCTTATCGATAACATTTGTAACGATTTGGAATTGAATGACGAGGACCCATTTTTTTCACAAAATACAAAAAAAACATTTTAACAAATGCTTTCAAGATTTATTTACTCATTATTTTCAATTATATGGTTCAACAAATCCTTCTTCTAGTTCGGCTTCCACAATGTTTGGTTCATCTTCCTCTCGCGATCCAATGCTTAACTTATATAATAGTTTAAGACAAGAAAACCATAAACGGGCAAGGGGTGAAGGTAATCAAACGAACACTAGCGAATATGGGAGGTATACCGGAACCGATTTTTTAAACAGTATACAACCCGATGAATTCGCACAATTTGATATTTTGGCTTGGTGGAAAGGGAGGGAATCTCAATTTCCCGTTCTAACCATCATGGCCCGAGATTTACTAGCCGTCCAAGCTTCTACGGTAGCTTCGGAATCCGCTTTTTCTCTTAGTGGCAGGGTACTATCTATACGAAGAACAAGACTCACACCGGCCTCATTAGAGATGTGCATTTGCTTGAAGGATCACTTAGACGCCGCGGAACGTATACAACACATTTCTAGTCTTGAAGGTGAAATGGAATATGAAGGAGATATACACGATATCGAGGTGCAAGCGGGTATGGCAATATCACTCTCCGATGAAGAAATTGCTCTTGATGAAGCTTCACGAGAGGCTAACACCGATGAAGATTATGACCTTTGAACAATGAAGACTACGCATTTGAAGATGTTAGAAGACTTGAAGATTAATAAAACTTGAAGATTTTGTGTGTATATGTTTTATGAAGATTATGCAATGATCAAGTGTTGTTGTTATGGTCAAAGTGTTGTTGTTATGGTAAACGGGTCAAAAGGTGTCCAAATGGTTCATGAAAGTGTGGTTATGTCAAAACGACCGATAGTGTAATTATGTAGCGGCTTGCAATTGCTTTAGGTGTTAAATGTATGTTAAAATGTGTTGGTAAAAAATGAAATTCTGAATGTGAGTCGTTTGTGATTTGATATGGTCACCAAAAGTGTCCGAAATGACCAAAAATTGGTCACACGTCCGAATTCTTCGTTAACGTGAAATTTAAAAAAGTGTAAAAATGGAAAGTTTTATTTTGTTATAGTGGAGGTGTCTGCAAAATTTCAGCTTCTAAGTATTTACGAGTAAAAAGTTATGCGCGTCGGAATTTCGCTTCTAAAAAATCTGCATACCAAACATTACCCGGTGCATACAAGTAGTACCCGCCGGGTACAAAGGTTAATTCCATTACAGAATTTAGAGAGCCTTTAGTACCCGCTGCGTACATATAGTACCCACCGGGTACTATGTATTTACCCGTTTATATTCACTCCGGGTAGTTCATCTTTTTCTAGGAACTAAACATTAGTACCCGCCGGGTATAAGTTGTACCCGCCGGGTATTCTCGTTTTTCTGGTTATCCCTGAAGCATTCCACGCTTTCCACACACACCAAAAAACCAATTTTCTCTCCAAAAAATGGGAGCAACACCACCAAACCCCTCACTCAACCATTTTTGAAGCAAAAACTCACGAATTAAACCGGCAAAACTCTTCTACAGCATGTTTAAGGTATGATTATCAACTTTTTAATTCCAAACACTTAATTTTCATGGATTGATTGAAGTTTTTAGATTTAGGTTTTCTTGAAATTGAATGTGGGGAAGTTTTAGTTGTTTTTATTTCTGATTATATTGTGAGTTATATGTACTCTCACCTTCTTATTTCGTGAATTCGTTTTTAATTTACATGATTATGAAAAATACGAATTTAGGGTTCTTGAAACAAAATTTGGGGAAAATTAATTCTGTTAAATGATATGCTTAGAATTGTAATCCATTTACATAATACTCACGATTGTAATGCTCACTTGAATCAAATTATGTGTTTAATTGCATAATTCGAGTTTAGCTTGATATTAGGGCATTTGTGAAAGAGGATGAGTTTGAGCTTTGTAAATAAAATGTGGGAATAATTGTGCAATTACCTTAGGTCATTGATGAATTGGTCAAGGCAATTCTCTCATTTGTGTTGTGTTTTGCAGGGAAGAAGAAAGAAACAAAAAGGCAGCACCTCTGGTACTGCTAACGATGAAGAGGGTGACCGCCCTCAGCCGATGAGCATTGATGCTCTACTTATTCCCTAGACAATTCACCCATGGCTTAAATTTAGTAACAGGTTAACAAAGTACAATATATACTGTCAGAAACTGAACTTATTGAGGGTGAAAGAATGTGATTTATCTCGGGTGGTCGATTGGGAACCACTAGAACAAGCAGGGGTAGCCGCCGGAATTAAGGAATTGATTAGGCAACGTTATTTCGTGGATCACATACCATTCGAATATGAAGAATGGGAAGGCATATTCAAGATTAATGAGCAGGTATACAAAGAGCTATGCGTAGAATTCCACTGCACATATGAAATGAAAGAGGATGTTGAGTCGGCGACTGATAAAAATTTCATGACTTTCCGACTGGGAGGTCAACCAAGGAAAATGAGTATGGTGGAACTTGCTGCCTGTTTGGGCATTTATTCTCGAGAACAGCTGGACGCAACTCATTTTGAGGATTATTTGATGGCTAGTGAGATGATCGAGACAGAATTTTTTCCCAAGGATGTGTGGCACGAATTTTCACAAATACCTTACGCTAGAGGTGGAAATTCATACAAAGATATAGAGGACATGCAGTTGTGGGTTATCCAACGATGTCTTGCGCACACCATTTCTCATAGAAGGGAGAACACAGAGAGAGTCGGTTTCGCCGACTTATGGTATATGAGGAAGTTTGTAGCGGAGGAGAATATCAATGTTCAATACGCTGTTGCCTGGTATTTACATCATAATGCTAGCGGGATTAGAGGGGCATCCCCTATCTGTGGGGGACAATTTGTGACTAGGATTGCCAAGTCCTTCAACATCAGTTTTGAGAATTTAGAGCGAGTGACGACTAGGCCAAAAACAGTAGGGCTAGTTCAGTTTCAGGGGGCACAGGCTGTCTCAGTTGTCAATAACCGGTTCGTGACCTACCAGGAACCACCACCAGAGGAGCAAGCGGCTCAACCACAGAGAAGAAGAAGAAGACAACAGCAGGTGGAACAAGAACAACATCAACAGGAAGAAGCTGCATATGAGCAGGGAGGTTTCCAGCAGCAAGGCGCAGCACTGCCATCCACGCTAGATGTTATGCATGGTATTCAGGGCCTTCAGGTTAGCCATGATAATTTTTCGCAGGAAGTCAGGTATGAGCATGGAGCACAGCGTTACCACAACGCTTGGTCGGCACACAACACACAAAGACTTTCTGAAGTGGTGCCCAACTACCGACCTACATCCTACCACTACCCACCCATGTGGGGTCAGTCTGGAGCAAGCTATCCACCACCGGTTTATGACTAGGGTGCCGCCTTGGCAGAGCTGCAGGAAGAGTATCGAAGGCAGCAGGAGAGAGAGCAAGAGGAGCGTGGATTCCCCTATGACTATTCCCCATTTTGAGTGCTTGCGTGCCTCATGTGATTCAGACACCTTTTTAGACAATTTGATTACGGTTTATTTAAGTACTTTTAATTTTATGTTTGGATATTTTGGAATGCTTGACTGTGGTCTGTGGATGGCGTTTGGGTACGTTTTTGTACAACAACATCCATAAACACTTTTCTATTTGAAATTAGGTGAAATTTCAGCGGGAAATGGTTAGTAATGCTGGATCAAGCCTTTAGTACCCGGCGTGTACTTTTGTACCCGGCGGGTAGTGTTTGGAAAATGTGGACAGAAGTGGATCAAGCCAAAGTACCTGGCGGGACAAATATATATCCGGCGGGAACCAAGTCTGCCCGGCGGGAACCGTATATACCCGACGGGTACACCGTACCTGGTTTGGAACCGGGTATTAGACCCGAACCGGTTCCTACCCGGTACCAACCGGTTAGTATAGGGTTGGGTTTTCCCCCACCTAAAACTGGGTCGGTTCCGGGTCGGGTTGACCAAAACCCGGTTTTTTGACTTTGACCAATACCCGGTTCGGGTATTCGGGTCGGGTCGGATCCGCCCAATACCCGATTTTGTTCACGCATATGTTCTACACACTTAAAAAGATTAATGGCCCACTATATATGTAAAGATTGAGAAAAGGCCCATTTAGTTGAATGGTTTTTTATACAGGAGTTATCAATAACTACTAATAATAATCTTTTTCTTAATAAAGTTAAAATACTTACATGCTTATCCCGTTAAAAAAGAACCCTACGGCGAAACTTTCTCAAAACAAAATTGGCCATGACGCCTCACAGGTTCTTAACTTCTAACTAATTCAATTATTCCCTTTTGCAATTCATCCAAATATATTTGTGGATTTAGTATTTTGACTTTTCTTTGTTAACACATCAAGTAACAAGCTATTCTTCTCTAATTTTCTATTTTGTTCAAACGAAATTGTTATATGAAGAAGGTATCAGTTATTATATGATATTGTTATCATTTCACAATTTATGTTTTGCTAATTATCAGAGTTAGTGATTTTATTGATATAATCAATAATAGTTTGCCGGGTTATAATTCACACTTTTCCATTCATAAATTATTTTAGCTCAATGATTTATTATTTTGGTGACTATCAATGATAGAATTCTTGTCATGATTCGTGAACTAATGCAACGTGGTTCTATTATAGATGATTTTAGCGATGTAAGAAAATGTCAAGTGATGCTAAAACATTCTAATTGATTATTTTTACACTTTATCATACTTTTATTGAGTATTTTTGGTAGTGTTTTGATTTGGCCCACCCAAAATCCTTGCTACGCCAGTGCATGTGAACATAAACTAATTCAATTCAATTTAAATCTAACTATTCACATATCTTATCTTAAAACTACCAATCATTTGAACTGACTAGAACAAATTAATAGCTTATAAATCTAGCTGCTAGCTAGCGTCATTCGTAAATCGGTTCCAACACAGGCTTCCACGTCATCGAACCGCCCATTCGTTGTCCCGTAGATCTCTCTTCAACTGTATCCATACTCTCACCCGAACTGTCAACAACCGCAGGCAAAACCTTAGAATTCCCACGTCGTTTCACTCTCTTCACATTCTTGTGACATGAACGCAACAGCTCCAATTCAGACTCCTTGACAAATGTGTTCAACCGAGCGACAGGAATCAAAAAGTATAACTTTCCACTAGTCAATAGTTCATCTGCTCGCAAAGCGGATAGCCTAAAGTTTGATCCAAGATCACCTACAACCGAAGATACAAGGTGTCCCGGTTGTTCAAGAATCATGATCTCTGCAGCCGTGATCGGAACGTTAACAACTCGTTGGTTTCCTTGAATATCGATAAGTGTTGCCGTTTGGTTAACGGAGCAAATACAAGAAGTAAAATTTCCCATTTTGTTTGTTGTAAGTTTGATGTTATTATTGCTTAGAAATTGTGAGATATGAATGGGAGTTATATATGTTGTGGAAAATGGTAATTGTTGAGTGTTAAGTGGATAGTGGGGGTGAAGGATAGAGTTTGACTGACTTTGAACGTGGCGTTGACTATTACACGTGGATATTGAGTGTCGACAACGCGGAAGATGAATAGATGATATTATCCAACACGGCAAACACTCAATTTTTAGTAATTATACGGAGTACTTGTTAATGGCGGCTAGATTTGTAGATTTTGATTAGTTTATAAGGTTATTCCCGACCCTCATTTCTTCACTTATTTATTCATTTTTGTCAACTCAGCGTCACGTCAGCACATTCACAGCTGATGAAAAACTGATTAAACGAATTTCAACAATCTTTTTATCACTTCAATTTTTGAGCCACACAATTACCAATATACTTATATTTACATACAATAAATAAAAAAATATTAAAATAACAATTAATTAAATATAAGTTGAGTCCCACCCAACCCCCTTCTCCTTTCGTCGACAAACCGAAGAGTGAAAACGGTAGAAGAAACACCGGCCGTGGTGTCAATTTTGAAGAACCAATGAAAGCGATGGGAATGATCAAATTAAACTTCGTTTTCATTTCTATAAATTTAATTATATTTTTGTCAAAGTTTGATTGTACACGTTATTATTTTAATTCTTTATACTAAAAGTAGAGTTCACTTGAAAAATCGAATTAAAAATATTACTAAATATTCAAATTTATCCTAATTTAATACACTTAATTAATAATTCATTTATTTACACTTTTAAGTTACTTTTTCCTTTATAATTTAAATATATAAGGATAAAACATATATTTTGTCACCCTATTGTTAACCAAACTTTTATTTGTTACGAGACAATCGATTAAGTTGAGACGGAAAAAAGTACTCGATTATTATTTTATGCATTTGATTCAACTATGCATGTGTTCAACAAAATTTAACAATTAGTTGTATCGTTAATCTGACGATTAAGATGAATCATTCAGTAAATACTAGCAAAATTTACGCGCAATACCGAGTAAAATAAAATAATCAACAATGGTGAATTGTGACAGTGTTATGTTGTTTTTTCCTCTTCTGATGAATAACCTATGATGATGAACCGGTGATGATAAAATACTGCTCGACTTGTTTTATGCATTGAAGAAATGAGGTTTATAAGTGATGAAGAATAAGTAATTAACTCATAAAGTCATAAGTGGATGTGATATGTCTAACTATAGATTTAGCGCTTTGTCTTTTGATTTTGTTATCAACATAAAACACCTAATTTAGCTTGGCTGGTGCACAATATAATTATACGTACACTAAAATGGATTGAATTTATAACTAATTTGAAGATACTTAATTAAGTACAAATCAAAACTATATATATACACTTGAGAAAATATATACATCATATTTGTATCTTCAACTTTAACCTTATACGTAGTATATGTCAAAACTATGTAAAAATTTAAAAATGGCTAAAACCAAAAAATAGATCCTAGGATTATTCATAAATCGGTTCTAATACGGGTTTCCACATTAGCGAATTGCTTGTACGCTGTCCTATCAATGTGTCTTTAACCGTCCCCGAACTGTCATTCGAACCTTCACCAACCGCAGGCAAAACCTTTGAATTCCCGCGTTGTCGTTTCACTCTCTTAACGTTCTTGCAACATGAACGTAACATCTCTAGTTCTGAATCCTTGACAAATGAGTTTTTCCGAGCGATAGGAATCAAAAAGTATAGCTTTCCACTAGTCAATAATTCTTCTGCTCGCAATGCGGATAACCTAAAGTTGGACCCAAGATGATCAACAACCGGAGATATAAGGTGTCCCGGTTGTTCAAGAATCATGATCTCTGCAGCCGTGATCGGAACGTTAACGACTCGTTGGTTTCCCTGAATGTCGATAAGTGTTGCTGTCTGGTTGTGGGAACAAAAACAAGAAGTAAAATTTCCCATTTTGTTGTTGTTGTTGTAGTATTTACTAATTAGTAGTTTGATGTTATTGTGTTTAGAAATTATGAGGTATCAGGTATGAGTGGGAGTTATATATACGTTGGGGAAAATGCACCTGTAGTTGTGAATGTGTTAGGTGGGGTGAAGGATAGAGTTTGACTGACTAATGAGCATGCGTTGACTATATTACACGTGGATTTTGAGTGTTTACAACGCGGTGGACCATGCATGGACTACGTGGATCATTTTTATTTTATGTTTAAAAGTATCCATATGTGTCTTGATATGAACAGCCTTTTTCATATATTATTTTGAGAAATTTACAATTTTTGTCCATGTGGTTTTATGTTTTTGCCAGTTTTGTCCTTTTATTTTTTTTTCGCTTTTTTTGTCCCTGTGGTTTTCTGTTTTTGCCAGTTTTGTCCTTTTACTTTTTTTTTTTTCGCTTTTTTTATCCCGGTAGTTTTCAGTTTTTGCCGATTTTATCTCTGTGGTGTTAAGTTTTTGCCGATTTTATCACTCCCTTCTATCACGAGATTATATAAAATGGGCAAAAAACTGAAAACCACAGGGATAAAATAGGCAAAAACTGAAAACCACAGGGATAAAAAAAGCGAAAAAAAAGTAAAAGGACAAAACCGGCAAAAACAGAAAACCACAAGGACAAAAAAAGAGAAAAAAAAAGTAAAAGGACAAAACTGGCAAAAACAAAAAACCACAGGGACAAAAATTGCAAATTTCCCTATTATTTTTTAAAAGTATCCATAAGTTGTATCTATTGAACAAGGCCCAACTTTTGAGAGGGGCCCATATTTTCAGGTCCAATGTATTGTACATGTATGTATGTTAGTCAAGCCCACGAGATAGATTTGAGCCCAGCATAGCTATTTTATACCTTTGAGAATTTAGACCTGTTTTGATATCAAGATATTATTCAATCGAGTTCAGAATTACAAACAGCCGTGACCAACTACAATTAAGATCAGTTTTTAAATATCTTTATTTTTCCAAAAGCAAGATGCAATTCATCAAAGTGCCATCGTTGCCATCAATATTCCGTTACATACATATATGTATTCTTATATCTTTGTTTATTTGAGTTTTTTTGCTTATTTTTTTACCATTTAATTATTAAATATAAATATTAAAGTTTTATTATTTGACATTACATAAATATGAGTTCATAAGTTATTTGTTGTAGACTTTAAATGAGTTGATTATTGAAATTAGATCGATAACTTTGCTTCCAAGAATTTTTAGAGTCACATTATTTATATGGTACATTTTGACGAATTAAGTATGAGATAGAATTTTGGTGCACTTTGTTTTATATATATAGATATATTTTTTAGAAAGGCAAGCACCCACACATTTCAATACCACAAATATTTACATTAATCCACAAATATATACAAAATGTCTCATCCTCAGGACTCAAACCCACAACCTCTTGGTTGAAAGGGTCACCACGATACCGCTTTATGCTTATAACAAATTTGTAGTAGTATTAAACTTTTTATTACGTAATACATATTTTAGATTTTGTGTTTATAGGGCCCATTTTTTTTGCATCGCACCGGGCCATCAAATTTTCAGGGTCGGGCCTGACGAAGGGAGTAAGATTTTATGATTCTCATTCCATCTTACTCGATTTTTTAGATAAAAATTAAGCTATTAACAACCTATAGTGAAACTCAGAGCTGGCAATTTTTGCCCGGATGCCAAAATTTGGGACATTCAGGGTATTTTTTCATAGCTGTTGGATGATGCATGATGCTGAACAACTACATCTCATCCTTACAGGGCTTAAATGGGCGTAATGTAAACTTCTTCTCGGTACAATGGGCAAAACCATTTTTATCTCTTCAAAACACAAATTAATTATTAATTGAGGTAAGAATGAGATAGTGGACTCGTAGTTCCATAAAACATTTTTGCTATTTTCATATTTGATACTCCATTGTTTCTCCTAACTAACATTTTTATTTTAACATTTTTATTTTAACATTTTTTTCTTCATTCATGTTTTATCAAAGGGGCTGATAAATACAACACCAAGATTGTTTCATACATCAAAATTATGCTTATGTGTACTTGTACAGTATGCTTTAACTGTTGTAGAGTTTGGTGTATGAAACAATATTGTTGTATTTATCAACTCCCTTTATCAAATGATCAGACATGTAAGAAATTACTTTCTTTTATAATTCGTAATCTATGTATATACTAAGCGAGTAGTAAAGATAGCTTTAGAATTTGCCACATAGACAAATATGACACGTGGCAAAATCTTATAAATTTTTAATAAAGTTTATAAATAATAAATAAATAAATAATTATACGTAAGAATCAAAGGGCAAGTCAAACTCATACTATTAATTTACTTATTATATAAATTAAATAGAACATTAACTCAACTACGTAACAAATATGCCGCCTGCTTGCCTGCCAGCAAACAACATTCAGTAGGTAAAAATATGGGTAGTGATTTGTACACCATCACATTTTGGCCATACACTACTAAATGTGCTTAACAATGTTGTACTGTACAACTATGCAAAACACATTTAATGGTGTATGGTCAAAATGTGGTGGTGTACAGATCAACAGCCTAAAAATATATGTATATATCTATAATTATTCTAAAATTGGTGTTGATAATTCAAATTACAATTAAGGTGTATATAGTTTTTGATGTTTATATAGTCAGTGATCGTTTGAATCCATTGAGATGTTTAAAATTATTTTATAATTGATAACCGCAATATATAGTATCTATCTATGTTTATTAATATGTTTGTATGCTTGATAATCACAATTATAGGCTCTGTTTAGTTTGCGATTTACCGAATTTTCCCTTGAATTTTGTTTGTTTAATTACCTCATGATTCAGGGATGAAAAGTTTTGATCTAGATGATACGTGCAAATAAAGAATCTAAGGTGCGATTATATATTAACTAGAGCAGTATATTTAATATCTATCTTATTATTAGTTTCGTTTAATGTGTCTTATGTGCAAATAAAGAATCTAAGATACGATTATTAACTACAAAATCTACTTATTAAAGGTATTATATTGTTTACGATTGTTAGTATTAAAGTTGTTTCTTATTTGTGATAATTTTTGTTGTTATTTTCTATTATTATCAATTGTAATGTAAGCATCTTGATTTGATCGATGTTCTATGGCTCTTTTTAATTTGGATATAACTTTGACGTTTGCTACTACAAGATTTGCTATTGCTAACCCTACATATATTTATAGGAATTTAGAGGCTATAATGGTATATGAGAATCATATTTATGATTATGCGAGTCAAGAGATTTCTTACATTTATTCAAAAACATTTATATTTTTATTTCATTCCTTTTCATGCTTCTCATTTAACTATTGGGCAAGTACATAAAGTTCACAAGAAAATGAAAAGTCGTATAATTTTTTTCATAATATTTTTGTTTTCTTTTATATTCAAACATTTTATTACCGAATTTTAAAATTGTCCGTTTCGACCCAAGCCCGTTATAGCTCAAGCCCATTTTAACCCGGTAGCCCAAACCCGCCCACCCGTCTATTTTACCGCCTCTAGTGAAACTAGAATTGAAATAAATAGACATCACTTAAACCTTTTTTAGTTTCTACTTTGTGACATTTGTAGCTTACTTTTAACATTTAAAAACAAACACTATTTTATTGCTAACATTAATGTAAAGGGCATGTTCAACCAACACATTTTTGTTAGTTAGTCCTTACTCCTTAGTCACCCAAACTTGACAATCTTCCGGGCCATTAACATATGAAAATAAAAAATATTATTAGTCTCAACAAAATACAATAATGTAAGTTGATGAAGACACCATTTTTTTTTAAAAAAAAAAAAAAAAACAAAGAAAACACATACAATTAAAAAACCAAGATCAAAACCAAAAATAGCAAAGCTTTGAGTTTAGCTCGTGAGATATTTTATAAGTTCGAGCTTAACTCGTTTATTACATATTTTAGTTTATATATCCAAATAATAATTGATGATTTTATGTTTTTATATGTTACAACTTTTTAGTGTAATAAAATTCATTATAATTTCTTGCATAGTTTTCTTTTCACGTAATTTGATAACGATATATAATCGTGTATAATAAAAATTGATTATGGTTACATTATTGATAAATATATATATATATATATATATATATATATATATATATATATATATATATATATATATATATATATATATATACTAGTGAGTCTTTATGCCGTGCGATGCACGGCCCATTTAATTGTTGTGATGGTACATGTATATTATTTTTAACGACAATCATTGATTGAAACGAAAATAAATTTATACTTTTATCCTCAACAATTGTCAAATACCAACGCTTCAATTAGAGTGTTGTCTGATGGACATTGTAACACCCCCAAATTTAACAGTTTGCGGAAGCGATGTTTTGGGTGTTACTAATCAATAATCACAAGCACAAAGGATACAGTGAACGACTCTAAATGAGACGTTCGAAAAGTTATTTACATTAATACATAAGTAGTTTCAAAATACAAGCTCGAGTTCAAGTAAATTCCTAGAGATTCTAATACATAACAACTAGTACAAAAGTAATGTAATAAAATCTCCAAGCTTGTAAATGCATGCGACTCGAGCTAAGAAAGCTTATCCTGCTGGGCATCCTTACTGATGCTGTGTACCTGAGAAGCATTACTAAAACGGTCAACCAAAAAGTTGGTGAATCTCACAGGTTTGTAAGTAAGTAAATAGTTTGAACACACAAGTAGTATTTGTAAATCATAGCCAGCCAGTAAGTAACGATCACAGGTTATGCTCATCGTTAACTTAAGTTTTAATAAGTGGTGGTCGCAGGACATGCAGACCGTTTGATACAATTGCCATGAGCCACCATAGTTGAAGCTTAACGTACAGTAAATATAGGTACCCCCCTCATGAATGTAATCCAAAACATTCATACGGAACGAGTAAGAAACGCCCGTTTCTACAGGAACGGTTCGTGGTAGTGCTTGCTACCCCGGGCGGGGATTGTCAGTCCCATATGGATCCATATACTAAAACTCGCCCTTATCACATAACTAACAACTATGGTTCAGGAGGATTTCATTGGATTAGTCGTAAACTCATGCAGTTTGCGTATTCGTAATCTCATACAGTAAGTAAATCATGGCAGCAAGTAAGTTTTGTGTGTTCATGTAAAACAGTAATGCATCTCACCCCTGAGTAAAAACAGTAAAGTAGGGGCTGTAAGACTCACCTGAGTCTGGCAGACAATGCAGTAAGTAAGCAAGTAGTATCCCGAACTAGCAACCCTTAGCGTCCTAATACGCATAAGGTTTAGTAAGTAAATGGAATACTTGTAAAGTATCCATGCTAGTTGTTCCCAAACTAGTTAATGTCCATTAGTTTGTTTGTAAGTTTGTAATCGTTTGTAAATCGTAGTTGGTATAAAAGTTGTACGGTCCGTTTGTTATCAGTGTATAATAATAATTCCATCCATTATTATTATGTATTCATAGTAGTTGTACAGTTGTAAAGTATACTCGTATAATCGTTTGTTTGTATTACAACATGTATCGTTTTCGTAAGTTCCAATGGGCTTAAACCCCAAAGGGTACGAGTGAAACCTCGTAAGTATTCGAGTGTATGTTCGTATCAGTTAACGTGTAATCCAGCACGTAACTAGTGAGTGAACTTGTAAGTTCGTATCGGATGTAATCACGTGTAATGTACAAGTGTATGTTCGTTGGAGTGTAATCTCCTAAGTATATCCAAGTGTAATCTCGTACGCGTGTGTGAGTGAAATCTCACGTTTAGTTTAGTATAGCCTTGTACATATTCAAGTATCGTTGTATACTTTCAAAAGTATAGTATTTTCATGTATAAGTAACGCCGAGTAAAGTACGTTTGCGTTTTAAGTATATTACATACTTGTGAAAAATGTAAATGTCATCAGCCTGTTTTAGCGTCACTTGTATGCGTCACTTCTGGATATCATGCGACACTCAGGTAGTGTCGTAATATGTTATCTGTTTCAATATGTATGCGACACTTAAGTAGTGTCGGTATTCGGATGGTGCGTCACTAGGTAAGTGACGTTATCAAGTATTGTTTCTTATCAGTGCGTCACTAGGATAGTAATGGTATAAAGTGTCGTGTACAAATAGTGCGTCACAAATGAAGTGACGTTATAAGTGAGTAAATCAGTTTGTAAGGCGACACTCGACAAGTGTCGGTATATGTATTTGTGCGTCACTTATGAAGTGACGGTATGAGAGTTGAGTGACGTCATCAGTAGTAACCGGACGTCATTTGTTTCTACTGAAAGTTATAAGATAGCGACACTTATGGAGTGTCGTGTTGTTTCTGCCGAAAGTTATATAGTAGCGTCACTAAGTAAGTGTCGTGTTGTTTCTGCCGAAAGTTTTATAATTGCGTCACTAATGAAGTATCGTATGGTTTCTGCCGAAGGTGTTATGATTGCGTCACTAGTGAAGTGACGGTATAGTGTTTTAGCGGCACTAATGAAGTGTCGCGTATAGACGGTTCGTGACCTATGCGTCACTCAGACGTAGTGACGCATAACTGGCGTGAGCCATGCGACACTAGCGTCTGACTAGTTTTTGATTCGTGTCGAAAACGTATTTAGCGAGTTCCGTTCAAGTTGAAACTTTTACACAAGTTATATTATGTTATGTAGAGTTCTTAAAAATTGTTGGATGTCGTTTTTAATTTTTGTAGTGTCGTTTTATTTAAAATGACCAAAACTGACATTTTCGTAAAAGCGTTCAAAAACGAGTTTAAGTTACATATTTGGACATCATTTAGCTAGGGGAACAATAATCTAGCAAAATAAAAGTAATCGGAAAAGTTTCGGGTCGCCGGAAAACTTACAAAGTTGTCGAAACGAAAAACCGAAAAGATGAAGTTGTAGCCCTCGTTCTCGTGATCACTTTTCTCCAAACCGAGCCTAGCCTTCGAGGTGTTTTAATGGTGTTTTTAGGGTGTTTTGAGGGTGGTTTTAGAGAGAGAGAGTGAGAGAGCCGATAGAGAGAGAGAGAGAAGAGAGTGATTGAGGTGTGGGTGTTTGTGTTTGAGTGTGGGAAAGGAGAAGAAAATATGGGGGTTTGTCCCCCTTTGACCCTTGGGCCGGTTTTGGTGGGGCCACTTAATGTGGTCTCACCACTTTTTGCTCCTCCGTGTTTGTGCTCCGTGCGGTGTTCGTTTCCCCGGTCGTTTAAACGTAAAAATCATTTTATACGCGATTAAATATACGTTTGTAAATACGAAATAATATCCGATTATTAAGTTGAAGTATTTTATCAAAATACTAGTTTTCAAGTTATAATTAATAACTTTGTTTGTTTTGTCGGTTGGTCGAGTTTTCGGAGAGTTCGGTGACGTTTTAATTAAAACGTACGTTTTCCGTTATATTATAAACATAATATAAAGTAATAGTCAAAGTAATTAAATAATTTCACATTATTTAATAAGTGTTTTACCAATGTCCGCAAGTTTGTACACTTGTTGTTTTATACGATTTGTACGAATCGTATACGCGTGTATATATATATTCCATCCATATATATATAATAAGTAAATAACGTATATAATCCTATTTCATATTATATACAAGTAATAAACACGTAATTAGGAAAATTTTAAATTGGTCCAAATTTTGGGGTTGTTACATTCTCCCCTTGTTAATAAAATTTCGTCCTGAAATTTGTTCGAAGTAGTAATCGGTATTTCGATACTAGTCAGGTAGCTACAATGTGTACTAGTATCCTACGGTAATAGGGTAGGTCCTACAGTGTTTGAAATCAAGTAGTTGTCAGGTGATAACGTACCCTAAATTTTGTTGTCTGGAGGTAGTGGGCATTTGGCCTTGAGATGGCCAGCACACCCGCAGTTGAAGCACAGCTTTGCTTTAGGAGGGTTCGTACTTTTAGTGGTACACGGTCCTCCATGATGTCGAGTGCATCGAGCACAGTAAGGTTTATTTCCCACGTAAACTTTCACCCTTTTTGCTGGAGGTGGCGTACAGTCAGTGTCGGTATCCTCTTCAGTAGGAGTACTTTGTGGAATTGGTGGTGAAGTAAGGTTTTCTAAAGCTATCAAACGTAGCTCGTACTCACGCATACGTATGTCATTTTGGAAAGCAATTCGTCGTAGGTCATCAATGTCTTCCCGTGCTTCGTTCAGTTGTTGTCACAGCGAATCAATAGTTTGGTTAAGGTGGTTGACTGATTCAGTAGTCAAGGTTTCATCAACTGATGCTTTTGCAGCAGTTAGAGCAACAGGAGAAGCAGGTGCTGTTGCTGGTTCAACGAAAGGTTCGGTATCACACTCGAGTTCGAGGAGGTAAGGAAACATTATTGGTTCCTCACTGAGCAGTTCATCATCCAAGGTAGGGTTGTTGACGGAGTGAGTTGTCATTTCCTACGAAATAATTATTCTATTTAAGAATTGTTACTAGTAAATGGAGTTCTATTGGATGACTTGTTTAAAGTAACGAACAATATACAAGTTCCCGGTCTCAACCAGTGTGAGATAATTGGGAAAAGTGTTTGTTATCGATAGTCTAAGTGTAATACAAGTTATATATATTCGGAATTCGTATAGTTGGTCGTTTCCTAATCCTATTGGGTACTTAGGATCAAAGGAAACACACAGAATAACAGACAGTTACACATAATCATTAAGCGAGAGATTTATGGAAAACAGTCTCGGGTGATCAAAGAATGAGCGTACCCGGGTTGAGTAAATCACAGAGTCTCGGATTTGGGTCCTCCTCCCTAGCGTTAACTACGTAAGCTCTACCCCTCGTATTGTTGGTTCGGAGTTTCAGTTTAGGGCAATCCTTTCTGAAGTGCCCGGTACCGTTGCACTCATAGCAGGTCTTGGGTGCAGGAGTATCAGTACCAGTGGGGTTGGTTCGGCAGTCTTGGGCCAGGTGCCCGAATTTCTTGCATTTAGTGCAGGGACAGGAGCCATTATGATGGCGACCACATTTGGAGCAGTAAGGCTTGCTCCCCTTGTAAGCCTTTGAGTCATTGGTATTGACAATTGCAAGCTTCTTGTCAGGAATCGGGTTGGATGAGTGGGGACTTACTTCCCATTTACGTTTGTTACTTGCAGACGGGGTTGAAGTCGAGCCACGGCGGACAGAATTAGCCGTTAACTCATGAGCCATACGAATGGCGCTCTGAATAGTTCCCGATTTGGACGAAGTAACTAAATCTTGAAGTCGTTCAGGGAGTCCATCAACGTACTTTTCGATCCTCTTGTATTCGGGATCAACCATGGATGGGCACAGAAGTGCCAGCTGGTGAAAGCGGTTGGTGTAGCCGGTGATGTCATCACCCTGCATCTTGTGATTCCAGAATTCCATTTCTAGCTGTTTCAACTCGTCTCTGGGGCAGTACTCGCCCCTCAGCATATTCTTCAGTTCATCCCACTGTAGTTTGTAAGCATCGGCAACGCTCACAGTTTGCGCATAAGTGTTCCACCAGGTAAGGGCGGTGTCAGAAAAGGTACTGGCGGCGAACTTAACTTTATCCTCTTCCTTGCAGTTGCAGATGAGGAACACTGATTCGATTTTCTCGGTCCAACGAATCAGACCGATCGCTCCTTCAGTACCTGCAAAGCTCAAGGGTTTGCAGTTTTGGAAGTCCTTGTAGGTGCAGGTTTTGGGTGGAGGTGTATTGTTAGCAGTATCTTCGCTACCAGGATTGGTTGCTCGGACAGCTAGAGCTTGGGCCACACTACGGGCAATAATACCCGCGACTTCGGCTTCAGTAAGGGTGATTTGTCGTCGAGGAGGCATGTTCCTTGAAACAATAAATAAAGAACATGTGAATGTTTGAACAAGAATTAGGATTGTGATAATTTTAGTAAGTTTATACGATTTTGAAGTTTTTGAAAATTTTATAAAATATTTTTGTGAGAAATTTTGTAACATGTTTGATAAAAATACATTTGTTATAAAATTTTGATAGTAAAAATCGGTTGTATAATTTGAAATCTGACGAAAAATGGAGTTGAAAATGGTTTTATTAGGTTACACCTAACGGTACAGTGGTGTACATTGTAGAATGTTATAAACGTAGAATTAGGTAGGAATAGCAATTGAAAACAAGGTCTCGATCTTCATATCGAAGGATGTTCGAGTAACTATGGTTGTCGGTTATAATGGTGTGGAGATCTTCGGACATATGTCGGTATTCGTGGATTCATAAAAGTTAAATAAGGATAGAATGACGAGAATCGAGTTGTCGTTTGTTCGATGAAATGTTAAGGAATATTAATTTCGTAGTAGTCGAGAGAGAGAGTATCGTATCGGGGAAAGAGGCCTATGTATATATATATATATATATATATATATATATATATATATATATATATCACATAACCGCCTAGTTCGTGTCTAGCACAATCACGTAAAAGTCCCGGTTCTCTCGAGGTCAGAGTCAGCTAATGCATTCCGGTTCAACATAACCCCTTTCAGAACTCACATCATCTTCATTTAATTGTACATAGTTGATCAGACTATGTTAAATTAAACTTGTATGCTGTAATTCCTGAACCAGTTATACCTAATGAGGAATACTGCCTAACGGTCATAGTCTAGGCCCACTAAATGCAACCTAGTTCACTATAACCTTAGGCTCTGATACCAATCTGTAACACCCCCAAATTTAACAGTTTGCGGAAGCGATGTTTTGGGTGTTACTAATCAATAATCACAAGCACAAAGGATACAGTGAACGACTCTAAATGAGACGTTCGAAAAGTTATTTACATTAATACATAAGTAGTTTCAAAATACAAGCTCGAGTTCAAGTAAATTCCTAGAGATTCTAATACATAACAACTAGTACAAAAGTAATGTAATAAAATCTCCAAGCTTGTAAATGCATGCGACTCGAGCTAAGAAAGCTTATCCTGCTGGGCATCCCTACTGATGCTGTGTACCTGAGAAGCATTACTAAAACGGTCAACCAAAAGGTTGGTGAATCTCACAGGTTTGTAAGTAAGTAAATAGTTTGAACACACAAGTAGTATTTGTAAATCATAGCCAGCCAGTAAGTAACGATCACAGGTTATGCTCATCGTTAACTTAAGTTTTAATAAGTGGTGGTCGCAGGACATGCAGACCGTTTGATACAATTGCCATGAGCCACCATAGTTGAAGCTTAACGTACAGTAAATATAGGTACCCCCTCATGAATGTAATCCAAAACATTCATACGGAACGAGTAAGAAACGCCCGTTTCTACAGGAACGGTTCGTGGTAGTGCTTGCTACCCCGGGCGGGGATTGTCAGTCCCATATGGATCCATATACTAAAACTCGCCCTTATCACATAACTAACAACTATGGTTCAGGAGGATTTCATTGGATTAGTCTTAAACTCATGCAGTTTGCGTATTCGTAATCTCATACAGTAAGTAAATCATGGCAGCAAGTAAGTTTTGTGTGTTCATGTAAAACAGTAATGCATCTCACCCCTGAGTAAAAACAGTAAAGTAGGGGCTGTAAGACTCACCTGAGTCTGGCAGACAATGCAGTAAGTAAGCAAGTAGTATCCCGAACTAGCAACCCTTAGCGTCCTAATACGCATAAGGTTTAGTAAGTAAATGGAATACTTGTAAAGTATCCATGCTAGTTGTTCCCAAACTAGTTAATGTCCATTAGTTTGTTTGTAAGTTTGTAATCGTTTGTAAATCGTAGTTGGTATAAAAGTTGTACGGTCCGTTTGTTATCAGTGTATAATAATAATTCCATCCATTATTATTATGTATTCATAGTAGTTGTACAGTTGTAAAGTATACTCGTATAATCGTTTGTTTGTATTACAACATGTATCGTTTTCGTAAGTTCCAATGGGCTTAAACCCCAAAGGGTACGAGTGAAACCTCGTAAGTATTCGAGTGTATGTTCGTATCAGTTAACGTGTAATCCAGCACGTAACTAGTGAGTGAACTTGTAAGTTCGTATCGGATGTAATCACGTGTAATGTACAAGTGTATGTTCGTTGGAGTGTAATCTCCTAAGTATATCCAAGTGTAATCTCGTACGCGTGTGTGAGTGAAATCTCACGTTTAGTTTAGTATAGCCTTGTACATATTCAAGTATCGTTGTATACTTTCAAAAGTATAGTATTTTCATGTATAAGTAACGCCGAGTAAAGTACGTTTGCGTTTTAAGTATATTACATACTTGTGAAAAATGTAAATGTCATCGGCCTGTTTTAGCGTCACTTGTATGCGTCACTTCTGGATATCATGCGACACTCAGGTAGTGTCGTAATATGTTATCTGTTTCAATATGTATGCGACACTTAAGTAGTGTCGGTATTCGGATGGTGCGTCACTAGGTAAGTGACGTTATCAAGTATTGTTTCTTATCAGTGCGTCACTAGGATAGTAACGGTATAAAGTGTCGTGTACAAATAGTGCGTCATAAATGAAGTGACGTTATAAGTTGATAGTCCCGTGCCGTGGGATCTGATCGGATCGTTTGATTGATTGCTATTGCGGAATGATAAACAATCAATATAATGAATCACGAACACAAACGATTCTATAACGTTTTCTGTATATTGACAATTGAAGTATAATCGTTACAATCACCAAACACGATTTCTCTGCCTCTCTCACACCAAAAACGGCACACACTCTCTTCACTATGTCCAACCCTAAAACTGAGGTTTAACTCACTATATATATCGACCTAATGGGCCCTGCGACGTTAGGCCCAACGTCGCAGGCCAGGCCCAATGCGACATAGCCCATGTCGTCGCAGGCCCAATTACAATGTCACCATTCTATGTATATTTCATTTACAGACTCGAATACACACTCTAAACACTATACATTCGTAGACTAATTGACTTTGACAATTACAATAGTTTGACCAACTGACTGACACACAAAATGCATCAACAAACTCCCCCTTGTCATCAGCTTGGTCAAATAAGTCTTCAATTAGTCTTCATCAACAAACTCTTCACGTCTTTGACAATCAGAAACTCCCCCTTAGAGATAGCATGGTCTTCCAAGAAATCTTGATGTCCAAATTCATGTGACTGACACAAATTTATCATACAATAAGATCTTCAAACTCAGTGACCATCTCTCAATCATCAACAGCTTCTCCGATAGAATTATCTTCACAATCTTTGGAGAATAGCTGACATCCTTTGCATCTTCAATATTTGACTTTAACAAGATATGTGATATTGAAGAAAATAACATAGAAATAAAATCTTTTTGTATTTTTCTTTATAAATGAAAAACAAAGAACGAAGATTAAAATAAATTGGGGATAGGATTGTTTTAAGTCTGCTTAGGGATCATATCAGGCCAACATGCAATTATTAGGGAATAGTAAGTGTTATTTCGATCATCAGTATATTTGTCCACTTTAAACTTACTTGACATATTTAAAGCACCTTTTATAAAAATTAGTTCAAGACGATCATCGGTATTGTTTGTCCACTTAAACATGTTACATCCGTATCTGTGAGCTAACCTTTATTGTTAGTATGAATATTAATTTTGAGAAACCTATTATATGATATACTGATAAACTTCAGTAAAACGAACACTGCACATTCACACAAGGTAGAGATTACAAGACCAAGTTTATCTCGGTTTTCTCGTAACATACACTTGATATTTATATTTAGGCATACATCAAACCGACTATGAAGATACTAGTGGCCCCAGATCTGTACTTAGTACAACAGAGGGTCCCTTAGTATGAACATAACAAGTTTGAGACTATTTGCATAACTAATGGATTCAGGTCTGTACGTGAGTACAACAATAGTCACCATTAGTTAGGCGAATAATCATATTATCACTATATGCCCATTTTACATTTACATAATTATAACAGTGTATGATAGTACTTCCATTTATCAATTAAGACTTATGTCATACATCATATAACATTTTTCACAAAGTAATAGACAAGTTATATTATTACTTCTTACTCACTCACAAACCGGTGTGTATCATGCCTACCAATACATCATATGATGAAGCTAATGTTTATAAAAGATGTGTTAAATATACCAGATAAACCTACTGACACATCAAACATAAACCTTAAAATTTCCATTTTTATGCATGTCACCCGATGTACTATCATATCCCAAGTTGTTTACAGACACAACCCATCGTCTTTTCAAGACTTAAGAATCTTGCTGTTCACATTTCTGAATTAAATAATCAGAATTTTTAATATTCAGAATTACTCCCCCTGAACAGCAAATTCTTATATCCAATCCAAAAATACTCCCCTTAAACATTAAACATATTTTTTGTATTTTTTTAATTGAATAAATTTCGCAACATTGCATTTCTTTAATACTAAAAAGTATAAAGAATGGCTGTTGCATTACTAACAAAATTTAAAAGAAAAGTATCAAAATCACATATCAAGTCAAATCAAATGCCTGTTATCACTTTTACCACCTCGTAACATCGAAAATCTCATCCAATCACAATCATAAATAATCACACACAACCACCTTGAAAACAATCTTCCAACAAATATCCACATCCTTGCAGTCACAAAAATATTAGCTAATAACAACCTGACTGCACCACCACAAACAATTAAACGTTAGTACTTATGGGACACCCAAGCCTTGATAGACTTGGGTTGTCCATGGTCATCCATAATCATCACATCAATGAGTTTATGATATTTTAAAAATTCAGAAGATTTCATTGATGCGTTGTCTGTGGATTTGGGTTTCCAAACCTTTGTAGGTTCAGATGAGTTGTTTTCAACAATGTTGTGCTGTTGAACTTGAGGTTTACTAGGCACAACTTTGTTTACTCTAGCCACGGGTTTTGGAGAAGAGGATGCATATCTTGATATAGGCGAATACGAAGCACGCCTAGAAAACGATTTTGAATAAGAATTCCTAAAGGAGGAAGTTCTTGGCATCCCTCTACCAAACCTATCTAGGGATAATAACCGACAATCCCTAATTATATGTCCTTGTTGTCCACAATGGAAACAAGAACGTCTCTCAACATAAGATTGATTCCAATGAGTTCCCTCAAATCGTTTCGGTGGAGGACAATACACAGAAGGTCTATGACCAGGAACATTTGTTGAACATGCACTCTTAGGAGAACATGTTGAAGTAGATGTTCCTGAGGTTGAGTTAGTTGATTTTGAAGGTTTATTCTTTTCAGATTTATCAACTACAACTTTTGAGGATTCATTGTCAACCTTAGCTTTGCCTTTGCATTTAAAACGATCATCATTTTCAGTTGTAATGATGAAATTTTCAGGTTTGACATTTATTTTCTCAACCTTAATGGTAGACTCTTCAGATATATCTTCTACCTCAACGACCTCCTCAACACTAACTGAAGGTGAATTATCAGACTTAACAAAAGTGGGCAAAGGATACTCTGTCCGATTGGTTTTCTCCTTTCCCTGCCTCTTAGGCTTAGCTTCTTTATCTTTGGTAGCTGACCAAGACGAGTAGTCAGCTACTACCTCTTCGATCCCTTCCTTAACAGGCTTAGGATAATAGTTAGTGGGAGGTGGATACCCAAGTCCCGCTTTACTTTTATCTGTCCTCATCTTGTCAACCATTTCATCGAAGAGTTTATGAGAATTTGAGTAATTCGTGATCCCCTTTTTAAAATTGTCAGACTCAGACTTTAGCTCAGAAAGTTCTTTATTCAAAAGTTCAATTTCTTTAAGATAGCTATTAATAGCATCTTGTTGACTGAAAACTTTAGCTTTATATTTCTCAGTGTCAAACTTATGAGCCTCAACTTCCTTTTCATAAAGAAATTCATTAGCTTTCAAAAACTTGTTTGACTCGGTGAGTTTAACAACTTTTTCTCGCAACTCTAAATTGTCATATTGATAATTCTTAAGAGATTCAGTCAATGTTAAACAAGAAACACAGTTTATGGGTACCTTAGGTTCATCATGTACCGCATGTATCTTTGCCAAAAGCGCACTGTGTTGAACCTCTCCTTGAAGTGCACTAAAATCAAACATTTCCTGAGAATACACCTTCATAGCCTGTGATGTTGTATTCTTCTCTGGAGTCGTTGGAACTGTAGGAGTAGTGAATCCAGATGAAGGATATTTTACTTTCTCACACTCCTTAGCAAAGTGCCCATGAATCTGACAGTTCTTGCATTTCACTTTGCTTTTATTAAAACCAAGACCTGTATCACCATCATCATCCAGGTCTTTTCTACCCGTTCTCTGAAGAAATTTCTTTGTCCTTTGGGTTATCATTGCCATGCTCCATTTGATGTCCATATACTCCAAATCATCAGAATCGATCTGTTCAAAGTCTTCCTCAGTGAGCTGCAAAGTACTAGCCTTCTTGGAAAGAAAAGTCTCATAAGAATTGAGGAAAGCTGCAAAGATTGTAGCATGATCCTCAGTAGCCTTTGAAGGAGCTGTATGAGCAGTATGAGCAGTATGAGAAGTATCAGAAGCAAATGAAGTGCTAGTAGAAGTAGATGCTGCTGAGTTGGAAGTAGATCTGGAAGTATCATTTAGACTAGGAACTTGAATATTAGCCTCTGACTTCTTTTCCTTTTGATCGTAACCCGCTATAAGAGCATCCCATAATCCTATAGAAGTTGCTTGATCTTTAAATTTATTAATCACAACTTCTGGCAAGCACTTGGTAATCATCTCATACAGTCTATTGTCTTTATCAAACTCTGCTCGTTCCTTGACTGACATTTGTGCTCTTGATTTAAGCACCCCATCGAGTCTTGGTTGCTCATATCGATCAATGGTGTTAAACCAATTGAACAGATTTGGATCTTTGTAATCAATGAAATTGCATAACTGAATCTTCCAACTCGCAAAATCACTATAGAACAAAGATGTAGAAGGAAGCATTTTCGCACCAAAAGCCATATCCGAATTTTCCCTCCAAAATCGAATTCAAAAATTTCAAAAAATATCCGAGTACAGCGAAACTTTTCCGACACTAAAATGAAGCTATTCTAAGCCTAAAAACAAAATTTGAAATTACAAAAATTTTCGCGTTTTTCCCGCCAAAATTTCGTCCGAAAACGTCAAAAACTGGCCGGGTAAAATGAAACTTTTTCCAGACTAAAATTGAACAGTTTTAAGCCTATGGAAAAAATTTGAAAACGCAAAATTTTTCCGGAGATTCCCGCCAAAAAACTTTTTTTTTTTTTTTTTTTTTTTTTTTTTTTTTTTTTTTTTTTTTTTCAAATCTAGAACGAGGTTAATGTCGGAGAAAAATCGCAACGTCGCAACGGTACGTCGCAGAAGTCCGATGACTCAATTAAGAATCGAAAATGCGACGTAGCGTCCTACGTCGCAGTCCAACGTCGCAGAGCCTAGCGACGTCGCAGCCTACGTCGCAATAACCACTTAAGGTCAAAATGACGACGTCGCAGGTAACGTCGCAACTCTACGTCGCAAAATCAGTTACGTCGCACGCGACGTCGCACGTGCCGTCGCAGGCTACGTCGCACAGTCGGGCTGCAGCGACCAAAAACCCCAAAAATCGAAAATTTTCGAAACCCTAACGAAATTTCGAAATCCAAACGTCGAAATAACCCAAAAACAATTCCAGAAATCGATTTCTTCAAGCAAACTAACTCAGAAACGAAGATTAATCAATTAAACCTTTGCGAATCAAACCAAAAACGTTAAAAATAACGATCCGAAACCGACGAATCCTTGATTCTACGGCTCTGATACCAGTTGATAGTCCCGTGCCGTGGGATCTGATCGGATCGTTTGATTGATTGCTATTGCGGAATGATAAACAATCAATATAATGAATCACGAACACAAACGATTCTATAACGTTTTCTGTATATTGACAATTGAAGTATAATCGTTACAATCACCAAACACGATTTCTCTGCCTCTCTCACACCAAAAACGGCACACACTCTCTTCACTATGTCCAACCCTAAAACTGAGGTTTAACTCACTATATATATCGACCTAATGGGCCCTGCGACGTTAGGCCCAACGTCGCAGGCCAGGCCCAATGCGACATAGCCCATGTCGTCGCAGGCCCAATTACAATGTCACCATTCTATGTATATTTCATTTACAGACTCGAATACACACTCTAAACACTATACATTCGTAGACTAATTGACTTTGACAATTACAATAGTTTGACCAACTGACTGACACACAAAATGCATCAACATAAGTGAGTAAATCAGTTTGTAAGGCGACACTCGACAAGTGTCGGTATATGTATTTGTGCGTCACTTATGAAGTGACGGTATGAGAGTTGAGTGACGTCATCAGTAGTAACCGGACGTCATTTGTTTCTACTGAAAGTTATAAGATAGCGACACTTATGGAGTGTCGTGTTGTTTCTGCCGAAAGTTATATAGTAGCGTCACTAAGTAAGTGTCGTGTTGTTTCTGCCGAAAGTTTTATAATTGCGTCACTAATGAAGTATCGTATGGGTTCTGCCGAAGGTGTTATGATTGCGTCACTAGTGAAGTGACGGTATAGTGTTTTAGCGGCACTAATGAAGTGTCGCGTATAGACGGTTCGTGACCTATGCGTCACTCAGACGTAGTGACGCATAACTGGCGTGAGCCATGCGACACTAGCGTCTGGCTAGTTTTTGATTCGTGTCGAAAACGTATTTAGCGAGTTCCGTTCAAGTTGAAACTTTTACACAAGTTATATTATGTTATGTAGAGTTCTTAAAAATTGTTGGATGTCGTTTTTAATGTTTGTAGTTTCGTTTTATTTAAAATGACCAAAACCGACATTTTCGTAAAAGCGTTCAAAAACGAGTTTAAGTTACATATTTGGACATCATTTAGCTAGGGGAACAATAATCTAGCAAAATAAAAGTAATCGGAAAAGTTTCGGGTCGCCGGAAAACTTACAAAGTTGTCGAAACGAAAAACCGAAAAGATGAAGTTGTAGCCCTCGTTCTCGTGATCACTTTTCTCCAAACCGAGCCTAGCCTCCGAGGTGTTTTAATGGTGTTTTTAGGGTGTTTTGAGGGTGGTTTTAGAGAGAGAGAGTGAGAGAGCCGATAGAGAGAGAGAAGAGAGTGATTGAGGTGTGGGTGTTTGTGTTTGAGTGTGGGAAAGGAGAAGAAAATATGGGGGTTTGTCCCCCTTTGACCCTTGGGCCGGTTTTGGTGGGGCCACTTAATGTGGTCTCACCACTTTTTGCTCCTCCGTGTTTGCGCTCCGTGCGGTGTTCGTTTCCCCGGTCGTTTAAACGTAAAAATCATTTTATACGCGATTAAATATACGTTTGTAAATACGAAATAATATCCGATTATTAAGTTGAAGTATTTTATCAAAATACTAGTTTTCAAGTTATAATTAATAACTTTGTTTGTTTTGTCGGTTGGTCGAGTTTTCGGAGAGTTCGGTGACGTTTTAATTAAAACGTACGTTTTCCGTTATATTATAAACATAATATAAAGTAATAGTCAAAGTAATTAAATAATTTCACATTATTTAATAAGTGTTTTACCAATGTCCGCAAGTTTGTACACTTGTTGTTTTATACGATTTGTACGAATCGTATACGCGTGTATATATATATTCCATCCATATATATATAATAAGTAAATAACGTATATAATCCTATTTCATATTATATATAAGTAATAAACACGTAATTAGGAAAATTTTAAATTGGTCCAAATTTTGCGGTTGTTACAGACATTGAATCGTAGATTATGTAAAGAAAAATAATTTTAAATCCCAATGTACATTTAGGACGCACAAAAATTAATTGGTAACGATGAATTCTCATGTTAAAAATATGATTGACCTGCATACTCGAATACATATGTAGAACCCATTCCAAAAATCGAATATGGAAAAAAGGATTCATGAAAGATGCACCTTGCAAGAATTAGTTAATACGAAAAATGAATTTTATGACAATGATAATTTGTAATTAAATAAAAAAAAATTAATGATAAATTATGTTAGTTTAAACGATGTAAAATATTTTTACGGAATCTTTAGTTGTTAAAACCGAGAATAGCTAAATAGACATAAACATATGTAATGGTAATGAAAGCCATGCGTATGAGAATATAAAAATGAATTTTATTTTTGCTTTTTCTAAAAAGTATAAAAATAGTTTGTTTCGAAATAAAATGGTTTTTCAAGTAGTTTTAACAAATTATTAGGACTAAATTATGAATTATAAAAAGGGATGTAGTAAATTTTTTATTTTAAAAAAGAAACGGAAAAAAGCTTTTCCATTTCTTATTTCTTCAAAAGTTATACACACATTACTAATTTGGTTAGATAAGATTTCAATCTTCACGAAGTTATTCATAATAAAAGATATTGTCTCTAATTATAAACACTTTATAGTTACAAAAACTTTTAACACATTACATTTGAAAGTTTGTAAGAGATTGAAATATTATTTAAACATATAGAGAGAAAAATAGATTGGGAAAGTGAAACTGATTTGATAAAATAGTTTAAGCATTTGATACATAAGATTACAAAATAAGCTATAGATGCATATGTTCGTGTCGAAAGAATAGACACGACCATGCCTAAATTTGAAATAGATTACACAAGTAGTACGACTATTTTTATAAGAGTCCATGATGTGTCATTACAAGAAATATGAGGAGCATATGGACTTTCAAAACCAAAAGAAAAGGCATTCATATAGCAAAATTTTTGGATTACACAAGTAGTATGACTATTTTTATAAGAGTGCATAATGTGTCATTACAAGAAATATGAGGAGCATATGCACTTTCAAAACCAAAGCAAAGGCATTCATTTAGCAAAATTTTTGTTACGATTTATTGATAAAAAACTTGTTGTATTTGCATGAACCTTACAAATTTATGAAACTATTGAAGCATGCATTAAGAGTCTACTTGCATAAATGTGAAGTAAAAATATAAAAATATATAATATATATGGTTGGAATACTAAAGAAATACTCCCTCCGTCCCGATTCTATTGTCCAGTATTCTTTTTTGGGATGTCCCAATTTAATTGTCCACTTCCATAAATAGATAAGAATAATGAGATAAAGTTCATTTTTGCCCCTAATTTATATATGTAAGACAAAAAGTAGGTAAAAAGTAAAGGGTAAAAGTGTCTTCTTACCAAAAAGTAAGAGAGATGGTGATGTTTTCTTAAACTGCGTGTTTTTTGTCTAGGGACAGTAAAATTGGGACGGAGGGGGTATTTTATAACAAAATATAAACTAATAAAAGTGAAAGATAATTACTTGTGTGTTTAGGGACACTTGTCAATTTTTAAAATGCCTAGATGTCAAATTTTAGAATGCTTATGTGTCATTTTTAGAAGATGTTATAACATTAAGAGGCTTTCTTTTATATATATATATATATATATATATATATATATATATATATATATATATATATATATATATAACAATATAATCGATAGTCATATATCGATTTCAAATAATTGGTCTGATTGTTTACTTGATAAAAAAAATCCGACAGAAAAAATGTTAATAAAAAAAAGGAAAAAAATCATATCTTTAATAATCTTAAATTATATATAAGAAACATATAATGATGTCATCAAAATCCCAATTAACCAATTAAATTCTTTGATTTTGTCCAATTAGCAAAAATTTAGGATGAGATGATGTTATAAATACATATTTTATATATTAATTTATCAATATAATTATTATTATTTTAGGTTCCTATTTTCATTAGGAGACTTGCATAAGGAGGATTTTAACTTTAAATAAGTAAGGTAATTAAATAAATATAATCTTAATCTTTATCTTAATTCTTTATATTTTATTACAATTATTAATTAATATACGCAATTAATATATTATACTACTTTCGTTTAAGGACTTTTGAACTTCATTGCATATCTTTTTTAACTTTTACGAAATAAAATTTTATCGTATACATAATTCGCGTAATAATAAAAATCAAATTCACATTCAATGGCCCGTGTGTATACACGGGTTTGATGTCTAGTTGTTAACATATAAGAATGTTCTAATTGTTAAAATTTATCAATTAGTTAAATAATAAAATATTAACTTTAAGCTTATCTCAAATTACATACTCAACTTATTTGAAATATGCATCCTAGAGAATTTGTTGATAATTATGTTGTAATTTTTTTTTAGTAAAATTTGAGAAATCTGAAGAGTGTTAGATTAAAACTTAAGTGAAATAAAAGGACCAAATTGATCAATTGAAAGTTTATCTAATTGATACATGTTTCCTATATTATAGTTATATAAGAAGATAAAGATTATTTTAAATATTTATCTGTAATATAATTTTTTTTTTCCACGTAATATTATAACGATATATAATCGTGTATGATGATAAAAATTTATTATGGTTATCACTATGGAGTATTATATTATTCTTATTTGAAATATTCATATCTGTAAATTATTATTATTATTATTATTATTATTATTATTATTATTATTATTATTATCTCAAAATAATATGTTATATATTATATTATATTTTATATTATGTGTTATATGTTATACTATAATTTTATATTAAGTGGCATATGTTATTGGACACATCGTTCACATCACCTTCACCTGCCAATCCTGTCATCGTGACAGTGTGTGTAAAAGAGAAAAAAACAACAAATCGATCAAAAAACTGAATCACTTGTAAATTTGGGGCACAAACACAAACAACTGAAAAAATAGAAAAATAAAAATGTTTTTATTTGATTGGTTTTATGGGATATTAGCATCTTTAGGGTTATGGCAAAAAGAAGCCAAGATCTTGTTTCTTGGTCTTGATAATGCTGGTAAAACCACTTTGCTTCATATGCTCAAAGATGAGGTTAGTTTTTTTATTTATTATTATTTTTTTTAATTCCCCAACAAAAAAGTTTTTATCTTTTTTGAATTCCCTAATGTAATTAGTATTGTTAAGTGTGATTGATTATGATTTGTAACAGAGATTAGTGCAACATCAACCGACACAACATCCAACATCTGAAGAGTTAAGTATTGGGAAAATAAAGTTTAAAGCTTTTGATTTGGGTGGTCATCAAATTGCTCGCAGAGTTTGGAAGGATTATTATGCCAAGGTATGTATTTATAATTTTATATAATCATGTATTATGTAGCTAGAATTAGGGTTAAAATTAAACTTTAATGTTTATGAATTGCTCAATAATCATAATTTGAATCATATAAGTTAATAATAAATACACAAACTTGAGAATTGTATAATTCAGTTGAAGGGTTTGGTTAAACTTTACAAGTATCAAAGTTGACAAATTTACATGTTTTATGGTTGTGCATCTGATTGTATCTGCAAATTTATTGACTTTTTTCAATACATAATGTTTATGTTTATTTACCTCTCTCATGTTGCTTGCTTGTGGGACCGGTCGGTGGGGTCTAGAGAGTGGGGTACCTTTCAATCTTCTATAGAGATTTATTTACAGTTGTCTTAACAAGTTTGGTTTCGAATTTTATGCTTTCTAACATGATATTTGATTAGTTGTGAGTTGTGATAGTTCTTTCTAATATTGTATTCAGATATGTACTGGCTAAAAAGTTACTATTATTCTGAGTGCTAGGAGTTGAATTTTGAGTGGTTATCTGGTTTTTGCGTTTTCAAGCTGTAGTTACCTAAGACAGTTGATTCTTGTTATGTGATTGTTTATCTGTTAAGTCAACTTGTCAAACACTAAACAATTGATTATCTGATTATCACAGTTCACAACTTTAAATAGAAGTACATTTAGACAGTTTCTCCGTGTTTTGTTATAGCTGATTTCTAATTATTCCATATCACATAATCACTTTAACACGTAAAGTTATATTTTTTTTCTGGTTCTATACGTATAGGCACATTAGGTTATTGCTATTATTGCTAATAGGGAATATATATTGGACTAATTGTGTGTGTTAGTGTTCCAAAGTGGTTACAGGAAATCATTTTCTTATTATAACGCATTATAGGTGTTATTCGTAGAGTTGTGTAATTTGTTTGCTAGATCTACTTTCATAAATTGAGACTTTTTTTTGTTCATGTATCTGGCACTGATAGTTGCTACAAAGTTCTTATTTATTTATTTTTGATATGCTATCGGTCTGCAGTTGCTTATAAGTTTATCTGTCTTTGTGATACATGACTTACAGGTTGATGCAGTAGTTTATCTCGTGGATGCTTATGATAAGGAGCGATTTGCAGAGTCAAAGAAGGAATTAGACGCACTTCTTTCTGACGAGAATCTAGCTGCAGTCCCGTTTCTTATTTTAGGGAACAAGATTGACATACCTTATGCAGCTTCAGAGGACGAATTGCGTTACCATTTGGGGCTAACTGGTGTAACGACTGGCAAAGGAAAAGTGAATCTTCAAGACTCAAGTGTTCGTCCATTGGAGGTATTTATGTGCAGTATTGTACGTAAAATGGGTTATGGTGATGGATTCAAATGGGTTTCACAATACATCAAATAAGTTATAACAACTGTTTGCCAATGTGAAATTTCTGGTAGAAAGGAAGTTAAAAGAAAAGAAGTTGGTTTTTGTTTTGATTCAGGATTTTTTTTTGGTATCTTATATGGATTTGTGCTGCATATTTTCATATTTGTAGAGTTCGATTGGTAGCTAGCCATGAAACCTATTATTGTTACTTGATATTACTCTGACCTTTCCTTATGCAGAATGAAAATTAGGTAGTTTTTCTTTAGTTCTATTACGTTATGTGGATCGAAAAACTGCTGGTTAGTATCTATTCTTGATATACCGCAGCTGATTGGTTGTGTGATAATTGACAGATGCATAATGGGTTGGGTAATGGATTAAACTGGATGAGGCCGGGTTGACCTGAAACGACTTTTGCCGAGGTTGTAAAGCTTTTGTGTGTATAGTTTGTATGATTTATATGATTACGATAAGTATATTATTGCAACATCAATCCAAGTTTTCTATAGAACAATTTAGTAGGGTGTATGCACAATGCACGTTAGACGAATTTGGAGCTGTCAGACCTATTTGACCCACTTCTTTCTTAGCTGAACTTTTTTTTTTTTTTTTTTATCACTCAACTGACTCGTTCCTAAGTAAATGAGTTGAAATTATCACCTCTATGAAATTTCATTTCCTGACCATGCCTTCTTGCAAATGTACATGCTAATATGCTATATGATTCCTGACAAATTGTTGGTGCTTCAAGATGCCCTCTCAACTTTGTCAATATTTGTACAAACTAAAGACACTTAAAAGTTATTAGAGTACGATGCTCTGTGGTCTAGGAAGCAATTTCGACCCATTTGCTTATGGATGGGTTGATTGATTCAGGTTCGGTTTTAAGAGTATAATCACATTTAAGCTATCAATGGCATTTCTTTAACACGTGTATCTGGACCTTAAATACTCACGCTGGATAAATTTAAGCCATAGAACTTCAAGAAGTTTATATCAGTAGCATCATTACCACTTAAACTAATCTTTAGTACAAGATATCCATAAAAATCATCTTTAGACACAAGGATACAAGCGACGAATCTAACCTAATGACTTGGAATATGTCAGCGTACAAATTCAGCGTCGTTTATGTTGTTATCTTGATAAGGTTTCGTAAACATGACAAGTGAAGTTACTGAAAACAATAAACACCAGAAGTCCAAAGTAGTAACTTTAACAACTTCATATCTCCCCGTTTAGTAAATTACTTATAAAAGTGATACGGATATTCTTCCTTTGTAACTTCAAGAACTCATGAAACTGTAGTCTCTTTGTAAACTTGATAAACATAAACATCAATTTACTCATACAACATTACTTTCCATGTTTCCGGGTTAACTGCCTGAAATATTTCGGATACATACACCAACTTGCATAATCACATATCATAATCAAATAGTCGTGTATCACACGGGTCTTAACAATTAACACTAGTTGTCAATATTTATAGAAACTAAAGACAAAGTTATCTGAATATGATGCTCCATTGCTCCATGGTCTAGGAGGCAATTTCAAGCCATTTGTTTATGAATGGCTGGGTTGGGTTGATTCAGGTTATGTTATAGAAGTATAATTACATTTAAGACTTCAATGGTATTTATTTAAAACATGTATTTGGACCTTAATGATGGATAAATTTAAGTAGTAACATTACCACCCAAACTAATATTCGTATAATACAGAATATCCATAAATCATGTAGACAGAGCATACAAGCGACGAATCTAACCAAGTGACTCGGAACATGTTAGCGTACAAATTTAGCGTCGTTTATGTTGTTACCTTGATAAGGTTGCTGAACGCGACAAGTGAACTTGCTAAAAACTATAAACACCAAATGTCCAAATTGGTATATAACAGAATTCGTATTGTATTGATACAAGCTTACATTTACTGCCCTTTAAATTTGGTGGGAAAAAAGCAATACCATAATGAATTGTTATGAGATATATTTTGTATTAAAGTATCTCCTCTTCTCCTCTTGTAACTTAAGTAGGAGACTCTAAGCTTACATGGCTACTCTTAATCCATGTTTAGTCTCTTTTTTCCAACGTGTCAAATCATTATAACCTCTTAACCTTCATTATGCCACTTCTAAGCATCTAAAAAACGTCCATGATCATAGCATGTTTCCACATTATTGGCTGGCATTTACTTAAAAAACTATAACATAAGGTATCATCCATAATTTAGGTAAAGATTGTTTCCTATACTCCTTGATTTTCAATACTTTCCTACAACGTAGTTACTTCCTCTGTTAGTCAATTGAGATCATCACCATAAATAAAAAAATTTGATGCCTAAATTGAAGTTTGGATTCAAGCCGATTTTTGTCCCAAAACAATCCTTAAGTTTTTGCGTGAAATCATAATATCGGCTACGTATGTAACAAGCTCTTAAACTCGATGGTTTTATCTGCAGATTAGAGATGTTAAAAAGAAATATTGATGTGGTTTTCACCAACTGCCATTCAACATACTTTTAATGAATGATGGTTAGTGTGTGAATTTGATTTTGTTTGATGGTTTTTGATACAAGAATACATTAACTTACGACTGTTACAAATGCGTGCGAAGTGTTCGACGATTTTGACTCAATGATGATGAAGTTCAATACAGGTAGATTTCTTTAGTTATCATTGTGTTACATACAACGACAAATGGTGTACATGTGTATTCATACACCTTCGAATCTCCATCAAAATTTGCTGCTCTTTGAAGGTACAAATACATCTTACAATTACCCACCTGGTCACCTGGATTGTTCTTTAGGTTGGTGTTCTCGCTTCTTTACTTAGATAGGCTGTCATTTGGCTTGCTGTTGGTGAAAAAAATTCACAACATGCCTTAGTAGGTGGTAGTGAGTATATACACATTCTTTATTTTGGGTTTCTTATCCAATTGTTTAACCTTTTACATATATATGTTATTATTTGGGTATGATTCACGTGTTAAAAATGTTTTTTGTACGTGGTAATTTGGAATTCATACTTAATATATATCCATTTTACAGTTTCAGGTATTAAGTATTGGGAATGAAAAATTGTAGCCTCATAACACATAAACATCAATTCATCCGAACGCATAAACATCACTTAAACATCAACTATATGGTCCATGCTTTTTGTTCACTAGCTGCTTCAAACATATCGAATATGTACAAGTAGACCAATTACCTGCATAACTCTACATATAACAATAAAAAAGCCGTGCATCGCACGGGTCTAACACTAGTTTTCTAAATGAGTGTTTCCTATGATTAAAATTCGTATGCATTCTAAATATGATAGCATATTTTTATAAAAATAAAGTTACCTTAAATAAATATTTTATTAATAAATAGCATCATATTACAAAGATTTGTTTCCAAATATTTGTAATCTTATTTTTGCATTAAAAGTTAAGATTGTAAGATTTACAGCTGGTTTTCATCTGTAACAAAATATTCATACAAATCTTTAGAATTATTTTGTGATCATAGGGATTACACCACCATTGATTACAATCACCAAATTTGCTTGAAGATCAACAAAATGATTCCATCAAGACCATTTTCTCTCTTCATTCTACTGGTAAGTTTTTCTCTTAATCATGTAGTATATATATAAGTTCATATTTATATATATACAGCTAATAATTCAATTCCAACAGTATGTATAGATATGTAAATCTGCAGCAGAAATGTGTTGTGATAAATAAAAGCTAGAATTTTTGACTAAAAATATGAACATTTTGATTTAAAAATCCACACTTGATAGCAGGAAGGAATTCGTTTACATCTCTACACTTCAATGTATATAGGAGAAACTTGTTAGATGTTTAGTTTCTGAACTATACTTGTAAGTAAAAATAGGCGTTTTCGGTCTCTGCTGAATTAATTTCCATATGCAATGTTTATTTACGCACTTGTAACTTGTGACGGTTTGCATGATTCGTGAAGATTTCATATATCTGTTGTCGTGACATTTATGTTGATGGGTTTGCAGGCATTGATTGGGCTGCTGGTTCCTAGTGTACTGATCCCATTTTGGGTTTTAAGGATCAAAAAAGTCGCAAAGGAAGCCGATTGGTTGAATTATAAAACTCATCAAGAACTATGGTTTGTCGTACAAAATGCAACAAGTGCATTGCTTCCAATGAGTTCATCAGCAACCAATTTAGCCAAAGTTTCAGCTAAGTCTCTTGGTAAAACACGCCTCACATTCTCACATATCGAAACTAAGGTTTGCAAATTTGATAGTTTTAATTTGTTTAATCAAAATCCATAAAAAAAAATTCCTAACAAGTGATTTTTTTATATTTTTTGTTCAAAGGTGGCTCCTTTATTGTTTCAAGCATTTGTAACGGTACCGCAACTATCGCAGATTTCATATATTGAAAAAGATGGACTGTTCTTTGCATTATACTCTCAAGGAGCCCAGCAAATCTTTGCTATTTATTCAAATACTTCATTTTCTAAGGTCACGAAAAGTGGAAACAATTATATGTGGTACACTCAACCGGTTGATTATGATACAGGAAAGTTATATGGAGAATCTGTTGTGTTTTCGCCTCAAATTTTGGTTAATGAAAGCTGGGTACAACAAGCTTTAAACACTACAAATGGAAATATTGCTTCACTAGGGAAGTCATGGAATGATGTTAATAATCCTCTTGTTTTAAATACAGCCGGTGTGGATAATAATGGAGTAATCTCACTTGGGTTTGATCTCAAATCCTTATTTGATGTGTTCTCGGGGATTAAAATTTCCGGTGGAGGTTTATACTTGTCTACAAAAGATGGGAACATACTAAGTAACACAATCCCAAACAGTCGTGCGGTTTATGATGGAAATGCAACGATTTATTTCAAGATTTTGAAAGACAATGGAAACCAAATTGATGATGGTCATAACATCGAATTAAAACTCAACTATGAAGCAACACAATCATATCTTTTGGACATTTCGGGAACAAATTATATCTTGTACTATTCCTCCCTCAACATCATTGGCATGCAATCGGTATAGTTAAATCTTTGTAGAGTACCCTTTCGATTCTATTTATTCAAGACTTGATCTCATATCTATTTCGGGTAACAAACAGTACGTGTAAACTTATTGAAAGTTTACACCTTTTGTAGAAACAAAAAAAAAGGTGATACCCCAAATAGAAATAAGAGCAAAGTTCCTTTCTTTTTAGTGGGAAAAATACAAAAAAAGGACTCTACTTATCATATAATCCTATTTAAGGTACTCAACTTTATTTTTTTCAATTTAAGGTATCGAACTTTTAATTTGTAATCAAATTAGGGACACGAATTTCACAAATGACGAGCTATTGCCGAATTTCTTCTTTATAAGTTACATATCTACTTACTCGACTAATGTTCCTCAATCAATTTTGAAAAATATTGAGTGAGGAGAAGGAATTTAACAAAAACTCAAAACCACTATAAATTTTAATCTCTCTCTTTTTACTCAATATTTTTCAAAATTGATCGAGAAATATTAATCGATTAAGTAGATATTTTACTTATAAAGAAGAAATTCGGTAATAACTTGTCATTTGTGAAATTCGCGTCCCTAATTTGATTACAAATTAAAAGTTCAATACCTTAAATTAAAAAAAATAAAGTTGAGTACCTTAAATAGGATTATGTGATAAGTAGAGTCCTTTTTTTGTACTTTTCCCTTCTTTTTATGAAGTTTGCCCTTGTATATTTTTCTGACGTTAAAAAGGTTAATTTTCAGGTGTATGTATTGGCACTACCATATGATAGACTACATAGCAAGATGCACAACGATATCATATATCTGCTTGCATTTCTTTTGGTAATATATGTTACTATTGCTATTTCTGTTTTCGTATTCGTGGTGCTAATGGTGAGAGCAGAAAGAAAAGAGATGTGCTTAAAAGCTTCTCTAGTAAAGCAAATGGAAGCAACAGAACAAGCCGAAAGAAAGCGCACTAATCAAAATCGTGCATTTGTTTCTGCAAGCCATGATATACGCGCTTCACTAGCAGGCATTACTGGATTTTTAGAAATGTCGATCAACGAGGTTCATCAAGGATCAGAGTTAGCCACAAACTTGAGGCGTGTTCAATCATGTTCAGAATATCTTCACAGTAAGCTTTTCATTATGTACTAATTGTATGATAGAGAATCAACTAATCTGTTTATGTTTAAGTACAGAGTTTATTATGGGGATAACATCTGTGCGGTTAACTTCTGTGAGTTTAGATGCTGTTAGCAGTAAACTCTTTTAAAAGAATTTATACAAAAGTATGCAATATTCAATTTAAAGTCATTACATAATATAAGCAGATTTTAGACCCAAATCAGCACCAAGTCCTATTAAAAGTTAGATTAGATAAATATAAAAATCTCTTCTTTTTTACGTTTTTTTCTAGTGTAATAAATATGGTTAATTTAAGTAGAATAATTAGCCGAAATGACTTACCTTATGAGATCAATGAGATTACTTTTTCAGGTATACTGAACTCCATTCTCGATACAAGTAAAATCGAAGCAGGGAAGATGCCACTAGAAGAAAAACAGTTTGATTTGGTCAAAGTACTCGAGGGTGTGGTTGACTTATTTTATCCTGTGGGTTTAAAGAAGGATATTGATGTGATTTTGGATCTACAAGATGGTTCTTTGAATACTTTTTCTCAAGTTATAGGTGACGAACGCAGGCTTAAACAGATATTATCGAATTTACTGAGCAATGCTATCAAATTTACCTCAGATGGTTATGTTTCTGTTCGAGCTCGTGCTCTTAAACCAAGATTACCAAACTCAGCATTTTCTTCTAAACATGATTCATCCACAAGATGTCTATCAAGATTCTTTTTCAAAAATGATGAAAAGTGTGGTAACTTTGAAGCACTAGATGAAATTCGACGTGATCCAAATAGCATGGAATTTGTGTTTGAAGTAAATGACACTGGAAAAGGTATCCCAAAAGAGAAACAAGCGGCGGTTTTTGAAGATTATGTTCAAGTTAAAGAAACGACTCCTGAAATCGAAGGCACGGGATTAGGATTGTGGATTGTCCAATCTATGGTAAGATATCATCGAATTTTTATATATTATTTGAATATATGTGCATTTGAATAAAAATGCAATGTACTTTAAGGAAATTTCCCTTCTGAACAATGAACTTTGTTCTCATTATAAAAGGTATCTCATTTTCAATAAATTGATTTGATCAAACCTGTTATCATTTCAAAGTCATGACATGATAGCTGACGTGTCGGGTAACTTTGAACATGTTGCCTTTTTTCTAACTCTGGTATTGCTTATCTAAACTTGTTAATTTACAATATGAAATAAAGTACTAAACTTCTATGCAATTTAGGCCTTTTATTTTCAAGCACCTTGTTTCAACTTTCAACCCCACAAGAATTGTTTTGAAATTAAGACATATACAGGTGAGGTTGATGGGTGGCGAGATAAGCATAGTTGACAAGAAATCACACGAAAAGGGCACCTGTTTCCAGTTTAATGTTCTTTTAAAGGTCCCTCCATCTGATCTACAACGCATTAGCGAAGACGAAAAGTCCAACGTGTCCTCAAGACCAACCACTCCTTTCTGTAGTCCAAAACAACACAATTATAATTCTTCTTCTACAGTTGTTCTCTTCATTAGTAGTGATGAAAGGCGACAAATGATACACAACGTCCTACAGGCTCGAAGGATTAAAGTTTTTGCAGCGAAAAACGTAAAACAACTTTCAGAAACTCTTGCGAAGTTTAGACAGGATAAGAATAATTCAAGATCCGATATAAATTTAAGTTTCGAGTATATGAGCCGGCCCACATCTCAAGAATCAGTTCCTTTAAGTGCATTCGATGGTACTGATGTATCGAGCTTCATATTGCTTGTAATTGATACAACTCGGGTTAATTTTCGCGAGTTATGTAAGGTGGTGGCTGAATTTAGAAAACACTCAAAGCGTGTATCTTTTAGAGTTGTGTGGTTAGGTTTTAAATGCTTGCAAGTTCATGGTTTGGATGAAAAGCAACTTCCACCTTCTGATATCACCATACCAATGCCACTTCATGGGTCCCGTTTAAACTCGTTGATCAATCTTCTTCCTGAGTTTGGAGGTCGGTTCCCCTGCACGCCACCAAATCAAGATCGTTCACCAAAAAGACAAGATGAAATACAAGAAATAACTAGGATTTTGCCAAGTAACAAGAGCCCTTTAAGAGGGAAAAAAATGTTGTTGGTTGAGGATGATAGTTTGCAACAGATGATAGCCAAGAAGAGTCTTTTGAAACTTGGTGTGATAATTGACACGTGTACCAATGGGGAAGAAGTGTTGGCTTTGGTCAACAAAGGACTACATGATCAAAGAAATCTTGGAGCTTCACATATCTTACCTTATGAATATATCTTGATGGATTGCCAGGTAATCTTCAATTTTCACATGTGTGCATATATGAGTCGATCTACATTCTATTAATCTCAAATAGGTGAAACGGACCAGATCAAAAAGTTAGCTAAAAAGCCCAAAGGTGTGGTCTGGGCCAAAAGCTTTAAATCTCAACTTGTAAATTCTATCAGTGTGGGACGGGTTGTTACATGTTTAAACAAGTTAAAAAAAGCCCCTATTTTTAATTGATACTAATTTCTAAATAGTTGTTATTTGAAACTTTAGATGGGCTATAAAATGATGTATCTGTTAACAAGTTTAAAAACGGACAGAAAGGAGTTTGCAGGTCAACCAACCTAACCTATACTAAAAAGTAACCTGTTTCAAGCCATACCCATTTTGCCACTTAAAGTATTTTGTCTAAATTTCTATATTTTTGCTTATGGTCTTTAAGATGCCGGTGATGGATGGTTGTGAGGCAACAAGAGAGATACGAGAAACAGAGAAAGATTATGGTGTGCACATTCCAATTATAGGATTAACAGCTCATGCAGAAGGCGAAGAGCTAAACAAGTTTTTTGCAGCAGGAATCGATATTCATGTATCCAAACCATTAAATGAGCAGAAGCTTAGAACAGTGATTGAAGACCTCCACAGTAGAAATTCGTGTTCGATTCATATTAAATAGCTTGTACCTAGTTTCAGAAGTGCTAAAGATACACTTTTTGTTTTGTTCATCGTTAAAAGATGGAAGTGTATCAGTGTATGGTGTACCTATTGATAACCTTGTTACATTGATATATATATATTTTTGATAGTTGTTACATTCTTCTTTTAAATGGATAACTTTCTGGACCATAATAGGGTTGAAGTGACATTGGATTTAACTTCACAGATAAATATTTAGTTTGCTGCTAACTACTATCAAGTCCTTTGAAACCGTATATAGTGTTGTATTAAAGCCCATTCTTTCTTACTTGTAGCTCTAAAAAGCATGTGACTGATGTAAAATAGCTGAATTTTAATACTGCAGAATTTTCCATAATGTTGTCTTTTTTTTTTTTTTCGTTCTGTTACTACCAAATTCAGTATGCTGATGGGATATTTTTCATTGTACAAAAGCAATCTCACGCAATGGGTAAAATGGGGGTTCGGGTCTTCCTTAATGTTTATATTGTAATTTCCAAGATCTATTAATTTTCATTATTTATGAATATTTTGTAATTAATATATGTTAGTTAAGCATATCTGATTTGAGAAACAAAATATTAATTTGTTTCAAACTTGTATGTGGCTGTGGCTTAGAAAACAGAGAAAAAAAATTGGTCTTAAAGTGTTTTTTGTTTTTGTTTTTTTGTTTATGGGAATAAGGAGAGATGGTTGAGTAATTTATTTTGAACAGTAACACAGGATTTTGCAGCAGAAATCGCTATTCATGTAACGAAACCACTAATCGAGCATAAGCTATAAAAAGAGATTCAAGACCTTCATGACAGAATTCATTTTCGATTCCTGTTGATTAGCTTGTACACAGTTTAAAAATTGCTAAAGATATTCTTTCTGTTTGGTTTTAACAAAATCATCCTTAAAAAATGGATGTATACCTATCGATGACCTCGTTACATTATATATAATTTGACGGGTTATAATCTGTTCCTAAGTTACAAATGATTCCTGCTTCCTATACCTTTGACAGCTTCTTTATAAACCAATCTGAAAGACGCTTCATTTTTGCTGATATTTCTACATTTTTAGCAAAATAAGTCAGAACATTTGATAGCATCACACTGATGTCATGCTTCATTGCTTTATCGCTTCTGTAATAGAAGTTCTTAATCCTTAGCTCAATGATCTCGAGAGTCAATGGAACCGGAAATCTGAAACGATTAAATTTATAATCAAATATATTAAGATATAATAAACTCAAAGTTACGAAAACTATTGTAAAATCCTTATCTGCTTAATTTAAAAAAAAATAATAATAATAACAATAAGCAATTAAAAATAAGTAATTAAGCAGATAAGTGTTCTACGATAACCAATCACATACTGAGTATGTAGAGTTGACTTTATCAGAAGTTCAAAGATTTACCTGTTTATAAAGTCCTCCCTCTCTGATGTTTGTTTTAACTTCATAATCCCATATTGGTCCTGTAACATTTGTGTATAGTCAATCATACCCGTTGGAATATTATGGACAAGTATATGATAATCGAAAGGGTTGCTTCACAGTTAAGGTGGTAATTTCGACCCATTCAGTTGTGAATGCTTGATTCAGTTTATGTTCTGGCTTTGACAAGTCAAACGTGTAAACTCGACAAGAATTAGCATAAAAGAAAACGGGCCAAACATCACCCAAACGTAGTTATAATGCATAAAACCTCATCAATCACTTTATCTAGCCATCAAGGGGAAATGTTTCCTTAATTGTAACATTTGTTATTTTGAAAAACTAAGGGTGCTCATAATCAAACACTTCAGACCAAGTGTTTATGTCAACACAACGCTACCACATTCCAGCAATACAAAATATTCCCTCCGTCCCAAATTTATTGTCCACAAACAAAAAACCATACAGTTTTAGAAAGGGGGGTGATCCTCACACACTTCTTTTTAGTCCATACACACCATTTATTATAAACTTACGATTTTACCCTTTGAATTCATATATAATATTTGATATTTTTTATTCAAGACCCGGCCACCCACAAGAACAACCGGATCACCATCGTCCATTCGTCCTGTATATCAAAATCCAACATAAACTAATACTTTACTACTCGTATAACATTATTATGGCATTTTAAAAATATTATTCGGTATTGAAAAACAAGAAATCACCACATCTTTAACAACTCCAACAATTAAATTTGTAAAAGTGGGTTTTAATAAATGTTAGTGATGAAAAGGGGGATGGTTGCTTGAGAGAATATCGAGAGAAAAGGGGAAGATGAGTTGTTTTGTTTGGGTTTAACCTAGGGGTAGAATAGTCGGTTCACAATAAATGGTGTGGATGGACTAAAAACAAGTGTGTGAGGATCACCTCCCTTTTAGAAAACATAATCATTACAATTTACTTTTTGTAAGATGACAGATTTACCTTTTACTTACGCACCTTTTTATGGTCTCTATATATATATATATATATATATATATATATACACACACATTACCCCTAATAAAGGAACTTTGCTCACTTATACCTATCTACTTTTCGAAGTTTATAATAAATGGACATCCAAAAAAGGAAATATGGACTATAAAGTTGGGACAGAGGTAGCAATACTTTTTGACCCGTTACCCACCTTGCCCATTTTGACACCAACTGCACAAACTAAATTTACCTGATTTCCCCTAGATGAATGCTCTAACTTAGAAAACAAAGAAAGCATCGTCTTTCGAAACTCAGGGTCCAGACTAGGTTGGTCCCATTCACCATCTTTACCAATTAATTCCCAAGGACTGTGTCTAGCTGGCGGCCCATCATCATCTGGATACTGAACAACAACTCTTTCCCATGGACTACCGGGAAATTTATCCGATTTATCACCGATCGAAACAACTTCCGCATCCCACCATTGTCCACCGCCACCCTCATCCCGCCACCATACGGAACAATGATCTCCCAAACTCCAGTTTCTTTCGAGTGAATATTCATAACGTGTTCTCTCAACCAAAAAATCAGGAAAGTTGACCAGCTCTGGTAAAGTCAACCTGAATGTTTTACCGTTCGCGTTAGATAAAGGATCAATAAACGTAAGCCTGATTTTACAACCACTCTCTCCTGAGCCCGCAAGAGTGGCATAATCCATTTCCTCAAGTGTACAAATTTCCACGTCTCTTATCTTCAATGACACCCATGGCCCACGTTCTGACAAGTTTTGTTTTTCTATGTACTCTTGATGACCCTGAAAAACAGAAAAAACTTATCCGAATTACTAAAAAACGAATATATACTAATAAATAAGAGTTTAAAGTCCAGATACATGTGTCGCCTTTTCACTAATGCTGCATATGATTCATCTATTTTAAGGTTCTTTTTATTTTCGTTTCTAATTTAACAGCATTAATAACATGCCAACCTCGTACTCTTCGTGAATTCAAACATCCATGCACTGGACAGTTATATTCCAATTTCAAATGAAACAATTATCAATTACAAAACTTTACTTACACAACTAAAATTATTAAAACAATAAATTACAATAATGACATAACATACCTGTCTAAAGTATACGACTTTGTCACCTAACTGAGGGATGTAACGATGCCCCTCTTCTTGACATGTCAATGAGAGCCAATTTGTTTTACCGAATTGATCGTTTGACTTGCTTCCAGAAGCACTAGCCATAGAACTAGTAGTAGAGATCGTATGCACCGCTTTTTTGTGATTTTGAGGTGCGTCGTTTGTTTCACGGGAACTAACATTGAATTTCAACGTTTTTATTCTAGGCATTGCATTCGCAGACGAATCATCTTCGGTCAAACTATCATTATTTTTGGCATTTACAGAATTGAACTTAATCTTGATTGTCTTTTTCTTCTGAGATGCAATATCATCAACTTCTGATTTCGTTTTAGAGCACTCACCCATTGGTTTTACATCAGAATCAAGCTTTGTACTTGGCTTAATTTTTATTATGGTAGACTTGTGATCCCCTGTTATACCACTCTCTTCTTTGTCTCTGATTGTGTTGTGGTCCCCACTAACAGGTCCCACGCTTTCTTGTTCAAGTCTCGAAGATGTCGTCACTTCGCTGCATCGATCAGGGGTATTTTGGGAAATTTGTGACTTTTTAGGAACGCAGAACTTTAATACCAATTTCCTCTTTGATTCAGGTGGTGGAACTGCATTCATAGTTAATTGGCTTTCGATTGAAATTGTTGGTTTTTCTTTTTCCTCTTCCTCCTCTTCAATACACGGCTCGCTTTCTGACGAATCATCTTCTAACAAGTCATCGTCGTTCGGCTCGTTCTCGGAATCTTGTGAGGAGAACTTCTTACCATTCCGTGCAGAAGCTCGTTGAGGTCTTGATGGTGTTACCTTTAAGTTATCGCGGTTATTTTTTGATTTCTTTGTTCGTTTACTTCGAGATGATGACCCTTCGTGCTCGTTGAGATTTCTCTTTCTAACACGCAGTCCAGATGAAGACGACCATTCTAACTGAAACCATATGTATATTACTTAGTGAGTAGAGGTGGCAAAATGAACAGGTTTGGTAACAGAATAAATGGGCAATTCTAATAAGGGGTCAAAAAAGGTTGAGCTGACCCAAACACCTTTTTGTCTTTTCTTTTCTTGAACTTTAAGAATAACTAATTTATAGAAAATGAGTAAATATATTATATTTACTACAGTGATAATCTGTTTTCTGAAAGAAAACAACTCAGGAAGATTTATGCATTTTGAGCACAAATTGGTTGAGCTTCAACGTGTTTCCATCTTAACCAGTTATTGTAACTTTACCCATATGACCCATTAACGGCAAAGTATAGCCCATATTGACCCTTTTTCCCATAAAGGGGTCAAAACCCTCTAAATTAAAAAAATTATACTTACATCCTTTACTTTCTTTCTTCTAGCCCGTCTGCGTGTCCTATCATCAACATCATTTCCTCCACTGCCTTCTGCATCACCAGAGCTGTTACTTAAACTTGCTTTTTCGTCTTCACTAGAGCATTCATCAGTAACGTTATACTCTGAATCCGTACTATCAACAATGACATCAATTTCTGGTTCCCAAAACATAGCATCTAAGAACTCCGGTAGTGGTTCCGGAACTACATCCAAGTCAGCCAACGGTAATATTTGATATTCTTGACCCAAACCAATATCCGTGCCAATAGCAAACTTTAAGGTAGGAGGACGCCACTCCAATTTCAAGGCACCCAATCTTCGTCTCTGGAAGTTAGTTTGGTACGGTTCGGGATATGGAAGCATGCCTGATGTTTTCATATTAACAAAATAAATATAAGATTGGTGGGCGGAAAGTATCTTACATTATATAAAAAGGGGTTTAGTTTCAGAGTGTCTGCAACTTTATACATTATATAATTGTGTGCATGGAACTTTCAAAAATGCTATTATTATGTATCCAAGTTTTGAAACTTGCTATTGTTGATCATCCGGTTACTTGCTCAATAGGTAACCTGTTTTATCCGAAGTTAACCGATGCCACATCACGTGACACGCCACGTCAGGTGACACGCCATGTAACTGGTGCCACATCAACGTTGAACCGGTTTCAGGTCATCAGATACATACAATAACAATTTTCAAAGTTGCATGGACACAATAATAAACAGTGTAATGTTCAATACACTCCTAAAAAATAAACACTAGGAACAAAAAAATCTTTCAGGGAACTACATAAAAGAAATTGATTAGCATACTTGAGTCGCAAAGAGCATCCTGAATATTCCTTCGATATGGCGGAAGCTGAGTCTCCTGCATGAGACGTGGCTCTTATATCAGGTTAAAAAACAAATTTCTGTACTTGAATTAGGAACAAAAAACGCATACTCGAGAATTAGGCAAAATATGCGGGTTGGGCTGGTTGGGGAGTTGGGAAACAAGTCAAAACAGATGCTTTTGTAGGGCGGGTTAAGCCAGGTTGGACCAACCCACAAGCACGGTGTCTTTTCTTTTCTCGAATATTACAAAGTTTAATGTTTAACAAATGAATAAGAAAAGGGAAAATCAAGAAAACTAGCAACATATTATCACAACTTTACCAATAAATGCACTTAGTAGAATTATTTGAAAGAAATGTGCTTAATGCTCAGTGAGCTACCAGATTACAATTTTTAGCAATGCATTACCAATAACCAGCAGCATACGTAAAATCATAGATCCTATGATAGATAAACAATGTAAGTTTGTTGCTATTTCTGATAAATTTCGAAGATGTGTGCTTACTATTGGTAAAAGTGTGAAAGCATGTTCATATATGGCGCAATTATCCTTGATGAAATTTAATATCACAATCTAATATTTTTAATAACATGATTTTGGTGAATTTTATGAGCTTGTAATACATCTAGGTGTATCTCGACCCATTCAACCCATTTCATTAAATCTAAATCTTCAATATTACCTATTTCACCTGTTAGATGCAAAATGTAACTTTTGGGACCCACCTGATCAATGGCATTTCCATGAGTGTCCCGTGCAAGAGGGCGATAATCACCAAGAAAAAACTGATCGTATTTGGAATCTTTTTGGGACTCCCCTTGCCCTGTATTTAGCAAGTAAATTTGACCAACATCATCTGAAAGTACAACTGAAGTCCCATCCCTGTATCAATATACAAAAAACACATGTCAAATATGAAACCCAAGAAGCTGAGAGCATACATGAACTCAAAAAACATGATGACTTACGGGGAGAACTTTCCATCAACCAATTTGAAACGACCTATTTCGTATACGCGAATGGGTACTCCTTCCCATATCTAGAAACAAGAAGAAATCAAACACATCATAATGGGGCAACATCACACGGATATATGACCAAGTTGTGACCAAACTGCTAATTGCATAAAAGGCATCCAACTTTCCTCATAATAGAGAAAAGAAACGAAAGGATGTTAGCCAAGATGAAAAAATACATATACAATTATAATTTCTTACCTTGAATTTTATTTTTCATCGAGAAAATACTACGTTACCTAAAAAGAAGTTTGAGGAAAGTTGGTGATCTTTTATGCAATTACTTGTATTAATAATACGACTTACATCCCAAATTATTGTCTTCCCATCGTACCCAGAACTCATTGCAATTCGGGGATTAAAAGGATGCACATCCAACACATAGGTCTGCATGCGTAATACAACAGATTTTAAGAACAATTTCTTGGCAAAAAAGATAGAAAATTCATGGGTTATAAGAATTTGTACTTCAACAACATTTTTTAACGCATTCCATAGAAAGTCAAACACTCATTGAGAATGAACTTTGCAAAACTTACGGATTCACTATGACCAGTCAAAGAATGTACCAAACGACCATCACTAGCATTCCAAACACATATTCTGCAATCTGAACCAAAAATACGACAACATAACAAACCAATTTGAATATAGGGTATATGGTACAAAAGGTACCCAACTTTTCCCAGTTCTCATTTTGGGTACACGTCATTTTAAGATGTTTAAGGGTTTTCTTTTTACCATTAAAAAGGGCACCTTTTTATCAATTTGAAAGCTTAAAAAAACCCCAAAAAGAAAAAAAAATCCATATTGGTGATAAGAAAAAGGAAAATGTAGTCACACAACCATCTAGATGGCATTTTTGGTGTTGTGATGCGTTAAAAGGTAAAAAATCAGATTCTAGTGGTAACAAAATCTTTGATACCTTAAATTTACTGACAAAAGGTTGAGTATCCGAAATGAGACATTTGGTAAAGATTGGTGTTACCTTTCAATGTCTTGTACCCTTAAATATAAGTATATAACCCTTAATCACACGTAAAAGAAGAATACCCATAATCGCAGCAAGCACGAAACGATTATCGAGACTCCATACAATCATATTAACTCCACGAGGAGTTGGAAGAAATCGCTGACGTGGACCTCCACGACGTGGCTGAGGTGGCATTGGTGGAGGGGGAACTTTGAGATGATATGCTCGTGTCCACCTTCCAACTTTCCCCTACAACAACTTAATTAATATATTTATATTAAACTACACAATAGAAATTATAACCTAGAATTGTATATATCCTAACAACTTACATGAGATCTACGTGATCCTGGAATCCAAATAATTGCACTACCATCACGAGAACATGTAACAATGTTGTCATGGCTATACCTGCACACATATTAAAAACAAAACAAAAAAACCAAACAAAAAAAAAAAAAGTGGAATTATTATGATGAATGAGCATATATAACCATTTTAGAAAATAACAATGTGATTAACTGACCATGAAGTTTTTAATTTTGGTACTTTTTCATCGGTGAGGGTGTCTGAAGTCAAAGACCGTGAAGCCACAGCACAACCACTGCAAAACGGATCATGAGAAGATATTCTCTAAAATATTTAAATGCAGGTGACAGTTGCAAACTAACCTGAATTGCACATAATTTACATCATTCTCATGACCTGCTAACACATCAATTTCATGTATCGGTTGTTGTGAATCATCTGTATTATGTTTATAAGGACTCCAAACCTGCAAATGGCCCACTTAGAAACACGTATTACTGATGTTTTCCGAACCACTAAACTTAAAAACGTACCCTTGCAAAAGTATCAGAGCTACCAGTGACAAAAATGGTTCCATTCGCATTATAAGCACAACATAGTATTTGATTGTTTTGAGGAACAGTACTAGTGGAAGGACCATTGTTACTCCCTACAAAACATACAAGTGGCAATGAGTTTAGTCAGATATCAGTAAGCTGAGCTAGCAAGATAGGCGGGTCGGGTCACGGGTTCATATTGAAATGGGTCATTTCTTAGCACAGGTCAAAACACGAGGTTAGATTAAGTTGACCGGCTAACACTTCTTTGAACTTTTTGTAGATATTAAATGTCTTAAATATGATTGCAGAAACAATACAATTACATAAACATTTAATTAAACTTTAGGCTAGCTTCGAACATTAGTTAAAAAATTTTATTTGGTCCGTTTGAGATAAAACTCAGACATAGTAGACTCATAATAAACGGGTCGATATTGCCACCTCTATCCTAAGCAACTGGAATTAACGATTACTTAACCACTGACCAGCAACATCATCTGTCCGTCTCGGGACATAAACCCGTGACTGAGAAAACCTAGCGTCCCAGATCCTACAAGTCCCATCATCAGATGACCTGCATATGTCCAAGACAATTAGATAATGTGACAATTCAATAATCACACACACACACATACATATCCAGATACTTACGATAAAAGCTGGAAAAAAGCACTATGTCTGGGACTAAACGCAATGGCAGTAACAGCACCGATATGTCCACGCAAAACTGAAATAGGATATCCATCTGGCAAACGCCACTAATATACACAAAATTACTTCAGCTCACAACGATCCCCAACAATATAAAAAGGGGGAATGTTTCAAAAAATACTTACAACACGAATATTGTAGTCATTTGATGCGGATGCCACTAAAGTATTGTTTATATTTACAGCTAAGTCAGTAATGTCACCCTACATCATAAGAACAGTTAACAAACATGGTGATTCAATAACAAACAAAATTCCATCAAGTAAGTTGATAAATCTAACATACTTCGTGTCCTCGACAGCTAGCAAGACAAAACGCTGTTTCCATTGACCAAATTTTGACCAAACGGTCATCTGATCCAGTAATGACATATCTCCCACTTCGATCAAATATTGCTGAAAATCATTATAAATGAGTTGGTTAGAAAAAGGTCAAGTGTCTGAAAACTGTCTCAAACTTTACCAAAAACTCTATTGTTCATATCCAACTATAAAGTTCGAATTTTATGTATCATATTGCGATTATTAGTGTTATATGTAATTATGTATACAACCTCTTACAAAATGTAAAACGGTAGAGACATGGAGTGGCACTGGTTTTGATGAAGTGGAGGATGACATGACAACTTATATGGCTGTCACATCAGTAAATAATAATTAATTCGGAGCTATTAGAGCTGGATCCACATTTTGGGGAATATGATTCGAAGCAATAACATGAATATTTCTAGTTTCATAATCCCTAGAGAGAAGGTTCATTAATAGACCTAGGGGGATGTAATTTGACTCATTCACATCCAGATCATGAATGTTTGGAATCCATATTATGCAAGGAGACATTGCTTTTGCTAATTCGAATCGAAGGGTGGTATAAAGTCGGTCTTCATCAGTTACATGAGGAATCAGTCATCGGATAGACACAATAAAGATGATCGTAAGTTTGATACATACAATAGCAACTTTTCAAGTACAATATAATTTTGAGTAAAATTCGATACATTTCCAGGCACTAAACCCTAAAACTACTGTCATTCGTATACACACAGAGGGGTATATGGGGTCAGATATATCCCTTTCAAGTTGCAATGCCAAACATCCCCAAAGAGTAGTAAAAAAATAAAATTGAAAGTTATCATACCACAGTAGACAGCGTCTCGGTGTCCTCTTAACTTCTTTATATTTTGCATTTTTTGCACCATAGTTGATGGTTTAGCAATTGCATAACATGGAAACCGGATGGATGGAGCCCGATGGTGTTTTGGAAAACCACCTCCAATTTCCCTCAATCCAATGCCACGAACCTGATCAGCCTGCATGTGGGGCCAACGCAGATATGCTGGCAGTGGTGGGTCCACTTTATTTTTGGTGGCTAAATAACATAGCATAACAATCAGAAATGCTTCCATGTCATTAAGGCATATATATGATAGATATACAAGAGTGACATACATTCAAGAAGTGAAAATGGGCCAAGTCCAAGAAGAGTAGGAACATCAGCAGCAGTAGGTGTTCTTCCAGATATACCTCTTGATGGGGCCACATGTACTAGTAATTGTTTAAGCAATTTCACCAAGTGATCCTTTTGGATATGAGAATACCTACATTTACATTTCCAAGTCAGCCTAAAAAGTCAACATTTTGAGTCATGATACTGTCGATGACTATCTCTATACAGTACTATAAAGCATTTGATTAACTTATTAATCCCCTAGTTTTAAGTATTTGAACTTACGAATATATCCGTATTTAACTACACATTATCTATATTTATACTACATTATCAGTAATCATTATTAAGCATTTGATTAACTTCTAAATCCGTAGATTTTAGGTATTTGAACTTGCCTATATAGCCAAATTTAACCACAGATTAGATAACAAAAAAATATATATATATTTATTATAATAAATGTCAAACAATGCACATAAAATTTGCACCCATGATATATTAACTACAAAATCAAATCGATTGAAAACCATTGATAAATTACAACAGTTTTAAAATCCGGGCATATAACAGTCTCTTAACTATTGGGGGAAATAAATATAACACGAACCAAAGAATCCAAAAGAATTGTTACTATGAATAAAGGAACGTCTAAAGATTCAGCTTGTGCCAGTTATATAATGATAACTAAGCGGAATAATTATCCACTGCTTTACGCAGGTACCCTACTAGTATTACAAGTAATCATCAATATTTATATCTCTAAATTAGCATTAGAATTGCAAGATAATTAAAAAATTGACAAATACAAACATCTATAGCTAAAAAATCAAATAGCCTATTCGTTAATAGCATTTATGTGCTTGCTAAGGCGTAATCCAATTAGATTAGAAAAGGTATACTATAAAATAGAGTGGACTACACAAACAAGGATCATCCACATATCCCTTTCACAGAAGTTCATTTTATGACCAGACTTACTTCCCATATACGAAGACGAGTGCCCTAATCATTTATGGAATGATTCGTCAAAATAAAGTTATGGTCACATTTAATAACATAATCAATAAAGAACTTCATTAACTATGACAGTTTACAAACTCATTGACCATATACGAACACAAGATATACAACTTCCTATTAAAGTAGGTGGTGCTTGGCTATGAGTTTTAAGATTGATTATTCAAGTCGTAATAACAAACCTAAAAGTCGCCCATAAAAATTGTTACATATCAAAGGGAATTATATATCAAATGAGAAAGGTGTAACTACGAGCAAAATCACATAATGCAAAAATCATAACAAATACCTTTTTGTAGCACCTTCATAGCTTAAAGGGAAAGAAATGCCATCATCAGCTTCAGCTCCTGTAACTTCACCATTTCTTGAGTACCATGCATGGTATCTTTTAGGCAAAAGCTGATATTCCACAAGTTCGTCGCAGAACTGTGTAAAAGTTTTTTCACACGGGCCAGAAGATAAAAAATGCATGATTAAAAAGTATATTTCTCGTAGGTCTACATCTAAATCCGCTACGCCAGCATGACCCATCTCACTTTCGGGTTGCTTTTGAGCCTTTGAAGTCACCCTATTTAAAAACCCCAAATGTTGCATAACTGTCGATGAAGCCTTTTCAAAAGATGGATGATGTCCCAACTCCATATACAGTTACCACCTGAAGCGGAATACTAGCAACAATGATTACACTTCCTAAATAACAAAATAGGAAAACATTTAGCATTATTACGTTCTCAAAATCATTTGCACTGTAACATAATTGCAACGTAGAAATTACTTCACTTGCAAAATTCTAATAACAGAAAACATTATCTAGGAAAATGGTTTTAAAGGAAATAAAATACGTGTTCAACACCTTAAACCGTAGTGCTTAAAGCAATTAGTTAATATCAATGTCTACCAATGGAAATGATCAAAAGCAACGAGAATATAGGACACTGGGGGTGCATGGTATCGCATTTTTAGAAATAATAAAAATAACTAGAATCACATAATAAGCTAAACGAGTGAAATAATCAGATAATAAGTTGCTAAACAATCACGTGTTTTCAAACTCATGTTTAACACAAATAATCATTTTCATGAGATAGCTTGCCAAACACTATATTCTGATTATTTTTTATATTACAAACACCATAATCAGATATTCACTGCCAACATGCAATCCAAACAACCCCTTAAGGACTCAATAGGTAAAGAATCAAATTCAAATTTTCTAGCAGCTACTTCTAAACTGATTATTTAACTACTACTAAATATTCAGTTTTTCAGAATCGGCTTCACTATACCTAAACCCTAAAAATGTAATAATCACTTCTAAGTTGCAATGCCAAACACCCTAATTTCAATATTCAATTAGAAGTTCATAATCTCCATATTAAATACATATACCCATATAAAAATATCCACTTTGCAACTAAGAAATGACCTTAAATCCCTAACTATATCTAAATATAGCAATAATAAGGGTGTTGTAAGTAAAATGTCACTAATCAATTTTCTAGAAAACAAGATTAGGGCATCAATCAACAACAAAATCTTTAAGGGTTTAATACAATATCAATCAACAATTGTAACCAGATTAAAAAGATTCAATATTAAGAACACCCAATTCGAATTTTACATAATTAACTAATTCAAGTGTACACACACAAAGAAAAGAAAAAAGAAAGATCTTGGATATTGTACCTGATTGTCTATGAGAGTGTGTTGTTGTAATTGCTCTTCATGATTTAAAAAGAAGTGGTGGTCTTGGGGTTTCTTTGACCAACAAGGTTCATGCGATTTAACGTTAATTTTATTTCCTTAAATAAAAATTAAGGAAATTAAATATGTTTCTTGTTTTTGAGGATGCAGAAAGAAGAGGGAGAGAGAAGAATGAACAAAGGGGGTGCAAGAAAATATTTTTAGCCTTTTTAAGAAAGGGGTGTTATTTCTGTTTATTTGTTTTTTCTTTTTGACCATCATGTCAAATATATAAACAAGTTTATAAAATTATATAATTTTTTACTTTTTATGCGGGTAGGAAATTGAATTCTTTTTAGGTAAACATTTTAGTTAAGTTGAAATAATGTTATTTGTTTCTGACCATATAGATTGTCCAAAAGAATATTTAATCATTTTCTTTTTTTGCATTTTAAGGTATTGATAAGAATTTTTTTATTTAAAAGGGATAAGTATTTAAAAAAACACATTAAATGGTAATACATTATCAATTATAAATGATAATGAAAGTCTAAATATCACTTTTAATGTACATAAAACTTATAGTATAAGATTAAATGTTATTTCTCAAATTTAATTGTAGTTATTTGAAGCAATTGATGTATATAAATTGGACATATACCATTTAATTTTTAGTTTAAAATTAGTGATCCCTTTTACATTGAAAATAATAATAATAATAATGAATTAGTTGTTCGTTTTCGACAATTTGCCGTATATATATATATATATATATATATATATATATATATATATATATATATATATATATATATATATATATATATAATGGCCTAGAGATGTATTTTTGAAGAGGAAAATTATCACTTTACCCCATTTGTATTTGTAAAACCATTTAAATTTTACCAAAATACCCCTACACATGAATAGATTCTGATTAATATTATCATCAATAAATCATAAACATTATATATATAATATATAATATTCTAAATTGAAGCTTATCTATCTGTACTAATATATAAAGCATCTGAGTCTTTTTCAAAAATGAAATTGATATTTTACCTCTATAATTACAAAGAGTTTTAAAATAATAATAATAATAATAATAATAATAATAATAATAATAATAATAATAATAATAATAATAATAATAATAATAATAATAATAAAATAATTGAATTTTATTAACATACCTCTCCATGTATTAAAATCTTAATAATGCTCATCGTTAAATCATACATTAATAAATCATCATTAAGGTATTAAAGAGATCTCAAAAACAAATGCACAATTAAAATCAATGTAAATGTGAGCAATTTTGTAAATTTGATTCACATGTGAAATTGTAAATTAAAGTTTACAATTGTATCACCTTGTTACAAATATCTAACTTCTTGCTAAATTCATATTATTTATGTAAACGTAATTTCGGTTTCTCCTTCGGAATCTATTGATGATAAAATTAAAATTGATTTATGTGTCATGTGTAAAATTTGATTCGTGATGTATTAATATGATAATTATTCTTGGAATACCATTTAAAACAGTTAAAGGTGGTTTGTGTTTCATTTGCAAAATGTGATTTCTTCGTATATTATATGCATATTTTTAGAGTATTATATTGTAATACGTGATGTATTATTATGTTGCCTATTTTTAGTGTATTAGGATAACTATTGTAACTAATACTTTTGGAAGGAATGTTAATAAAAAGAATTTAAAAAAAAAAAAGTTATACATCTTTCGGTGTTAAAAGTCTTAACATATCTTCACATACCACTTTTTATGCCATTTTTAGACAAAGTCTTTTGTTCAAGTGAGCCTTGTACGTATAATTGGTGTATCTTTTGTGATTTATACACAAAAAAAAAAAGGCTCAACAACATACGAGGATTTAACGGTTTTTAAAAAAGTTGAAGAATACATGTGATAACTAAGTTGGAGAATAGAATACACGTGATAACCAAGTTAGAGAATACATATAATAACCACGTACCAACACTTATGAAAGCTTATAAATAACAACACACATACACAAGGATAATCATTCTTACATTTTCAGTTTAATATTGCAAAGCTCATAAACTTTCACAATTAGATACACGATCATTCTAGTCATGCTTTTGTCTCTTCTACTCGTGCAACATGATTTTAATTTAGTAGAATCATCAAGAGTGCTACTAGGCGATCCATTCGGATACGATGTTAGGGGAGAAAAGCCCAAGGGGTCATCCGACTATAAGGTTAGGGGAGAAGAGCCCAAGGGTTCATTTGCTTATGGTGTGAAAGGAGAAGAGCCTAAGGGCTCATCCAACTATGGGGTTAGGGGAGAAGCGCCTAAGGGCTCGTTTAGCTATGGTAATAAGGGGGAACAACACAAGGGCTTATTCGATTACGAGGTTAGGGGAGAAGAGCTTAAGGGCTCATTCAGCTACAGTGTTAAGGGAGAAGAGCCCAAGGGGTCATCCGACTACCATGTTAAGAGAGAAGAGCCGAAAGGCTCATCATACTACGAGGTTAAAGGAAAAGAGTCCAATGGCTCATTTGGATATGATCTTAAGGGAGAAGAGCCCAAGGGCTTATCCGAGTATGAGGTTAGGGGAGAAGAACCCAATGGCTCATTCGGCTACGGTGTTAAGGGAGAAGAGCCTAAGGGCTCATTTGGATGTGTCGTTAAGGTAGAAGAGCCCAAGGGCTCTTCTGACTACCGTGTTAAGGGGGATGAGCCGAAGGGTTCATCCGTCGATGAGGTTAGGGGAGAAGAACCCAAGGGGTCATTTGCTTACGGTGTTAAGGGAGAAGAGCCCAAAGGCTTATACGAGTATGAGATTAGGGGAGAGGAGCCCAAGGGCTCATCCGACTACCGAGTTAAGGGGGAAGAACCGAAGGGCTCATCCGCCTACGAGGTTAGAGGAGAAGAGCCCAAGGGCTCATTCGGCTACGGTGTTAAGGGAGAAGAGCCCAAGGGCTCATCCAATTATGAGGTCAGGGGAGAAGAGCCCAAGGGGTCATCCGACTACGAGGTTAGGGGAGAAGCGCTTAAGGACTCATTTGGCTACGGTGTTAGGGGAGAAGAGCCCAAGGGTTCATCCGACTATCGTGTTAAAGGAGAAGAGCCCAAGGGCTTATCTAGTTACGGAATCAGGGGAGAAGCGCCCAAGGACTCCTCAAGCTACAATGTTACAAAAGAACACTAAAATTCATCCAATCGTAAAAATAAAGCAAACTTGTAGGCTCCTTAAGGCCACTTATGCGTTGTTGTCTGGACAAGCTTATGAACATATTAAGATAATAACTTGATATAATGAATTAAATAAAACTTTATTTTTAAAGTACACGAGAGTTTAATAATAAACTTGAAGGTTTTATGAATTATCTTTTCGATATTTGATCATTAATTTTCATTTAAAGAAAATGTATAATAGTTTATAGACACAAAAATAACTAGACAAAAAAGTAAATTACAGAAGATAATATATGAATGAATTGTTAATATCTTATAGTCTTATTATAGATAAATTATACCACGTAGTTTGATACTTTGGTGCAAAAATAAGATACTCTTAGACATATTATCTTTTTAATTTTCTCTTTATATATTTACAAAGAAGAGAAAGACATGTGATTTTACTAGATCATTTTCTTCTTCAATTTTTTGTTTTTAATTTTATTATGTGGATTTGATCTTCTAAGTAATTATTATCAATTGAAAAAAATAAGATTAGTGATTGGAAGGTGTCGTTAATCGGTAAGGCAGTGAGGGTCATTAAGGGCCATATTTCAGATTTACAAGCCCACAAACGGCTGATGACTCTATAAATTTGTCATTAATGACGTATAAGATCACATAAATCATAAGTTGTCAATTCACCCCATAAGTTGAGTTATGATTATGCAATTAAATTGTTGAATTACATGATTACAATGATAATAATGTTTGATAAAACGATTATGATATATACCAAGTTATTGTAATAAAAAGATTAAGAAAATCAATATATCTCTATAACATTTTAGGTGATGAATGAATAAACTCATACTTCTAATTAGATTAAATTATATGATAACTTGATATACAATGACTCTACACTTGATTATAGTTAAGAAAAAGTTCAAGCGCTTTGTTAATATCATCATTCATCAAGTCGCGTACTTCTATTAATCTTTTTCTTAGTGTTTAGCGAGTCAAATTCAAATATAAAGTAATATTATACCACTTTTGTATAACCATTATATAAATTTTATTGAGTTAACTTGTAAGGCCACTCCCAATCGTTGCTTCTTCACTTGCTTCTTTAGTTTTGTCAGTTCAGCGCTACGTTAGCACACCCAAAACTAATGAAAGACTGATTAAACAATGCAAATAGTACTTTCGTCACTTCAATTTTTGAGCCCCACATTTACCAATATACCTACATTTAAATACACTAAACAAAAAATGACAATACATTATATATAAGCTGGGTCCCATATAACACCCACCTTAGGGGTCTAGTGGTAATACTGTAATTTACTAAGCTTTAAATTAATTATTTAATGTGTTAGAAATAATTTTATATTATTATGTTTATTTGTGAAAATTGGGTAAAAGGCCAAATAACTTATTGTAATTGATAAATTATTGTTTGTTTTAAATTTATATAGTTATAAGAAAAATAAAATATTTGGACTCGCAAATGATTTTTAGGTTCCCGACAATAGGTTTAGAAGGGGAATAAAATTATACTAAATATTAAGGTCGGTTTAGAGGAGCCGACCTAAACTCCTCAAACTTACTCCATTTGACTCAGGTTTCATTTTACTCCTTATGCTCACTTAAATCACATACCAAGAAAACAAGATACAATCAATAAGGCTGTGATTTTGAATTAACATCAGTTTCTTCTTCCTCATCATCTTGTCCCCTTCATATTAATTGTAAGTATGTTTTGCCCTAATTAGTTATGAACTTGAATTTTATTGAAATTTGATGGATTAGTGATATGTATATGAAATTGAGCTTGAAAGGTTGTTACTTGTGGTTATATGCTGTTTGTTGGTGTTAAATTATGCAATAGACTGAATTAGGGAACTGGAAATGTGATGAATTTGTTGAATACTTCGTGCAGTAGCAGAAAACCAGGTTGCAGGTTTGCTGTATCGTTCGAGGTCGCGACGCGGCCATAAAATATCATGACGCGATATGATACAAATCGCGACGCAATCTTGAATTATTGCGACACGAGTATAGACAGATCGCAACGCGATCCTAGGCAGTCAAGACGCGATTGTATGCTTGACAGTCCAGTTTCAGCTGATTATTGATCTTATATATTGTCAATATATATAACCAAGTTAATCAGAAGTAATAATAGGTTATGGCAATGGGTTAGTATTGACATGTTATATGCATAATGATAACTTAGAATTAGTTGATGAAGTTATTGGTTATATAAGTAGTTTAATGGAAATGATTATTATTAAGATAGTATGAATACTACTTGCAATGTGGTTATTGTTATTAGATTGATTGCTATGTATTGATACAAAAGATGCAAGCTATGTTTGAATTGTTAGAGACATAAACTAAAGTGTCAAAGTGATTTAGTTTAAATAGTGTAATGATTAATTGTTTGATATTATTACTTGAGTTAAGTTATACGAATTATGAAGTGAGTTACTAACTCCTTACTTGTTGTATTCTCAGATCAGCAGAAGACTCAGTAATATAAGATTTCTGAGTTAACGATTGGGATTATCAGGTGAGTGGATTTTAAACTCTCAGTGTGATTTATTTGTAACAGGTTTGGTTACAATGGGTAAACGTATTAGTACTATTGATAGACTGTTTAGTCTGCTATGATAATTTATAGACTGTTTAGTCTGCCATGATGCCATGATGATTATGGATTATGTGATACGTAGCCTTCGGGTGTTACGTGATATAGAGGTCAACAATGGTTGGGCTTGGTTGCTATAGGTTGGCCAACATAGAGTCTTTGTACATGTGTTGTTTCTAGGATTCTATGTTGGGTGAAGATAGCATCAAGCTATCGGTTAACCTCTGTGTTAACCTGTAGTTGATTTTAAGTGTTCTTGGAGGGCCACCCGGGCATGAGGACGCCTCAAGAACCACCGATCCTCTGTGATATTATGTGTTTACGATTATTTGCTGTAAACATATTTTGTTATGCTAAGTTAGACTGTTAGTTATACATCTATTCACTTAGCTTCGTGCTAATCCCATCACCTTACTTCTTGCAGGTTATGTTTTGATATTATGGGCTAAGCAAGAAAGTTTGACTTGGATGGAATGTTTGACGGCTAGTTTACTCTGATATTGTTTTGATAACTTAAAGTTGTATTTTGTATTATATAACACCCGGTCCGATACTTTATGCCTTTGGCATATTATGACATTTATGTATATTATGTTATGTAAATTATTAATGTTTGTTTGACCAACGCTTCCGAAATATATATAAAAAAAAACGGTTCTATATTAAGGGGTGTTATATCCCAGCTCAACCCCCTCCCTTTCATCGGTAAACCGAAGAAGCAAAAATTGACGAAGCAACCGACGAAAGGATGCCAATGGTGTCGGTTTGGAAAGGTCTCATCGATTCCCAACCGATAAAACCATTGGTAGTGGTCTAATATTGTATAAGTCATATATCCCAAATATTAAAAAAATGGATATTTAGATAATTAATTAGCAAATAATTAGGGTATCCACGTCACCCATTTTCCCGCTCTTTTTCCTTTGTAAATCGTTATACCCTTTCATTTGTAAACGGTTATACCCTTTTAATATATATTTTAAATTTACAACTTACTTTCTTATTAGTGATAATTGATTATCCTGCTTAAAAATCTAAACATTAATTTCTTGAGTTTTCATCCGTTACAATCATTTCTATCATTTGCATTTAAAAGCTTTTGTTTATTTTTCAGTTCTTTTAAAATCATTCGATCTTTCACAAAATATTTTCACAAAACTTTAATTTATTGAATTCATCTATTCCCGATTTATTAGTCCACTTTTTCATTTCGGGTTGTCCCAAATTGATTATCCATTACCAATTATGGAAAAGAAATTTGATCGAATTACCATATTGTCCCTGCTTAAAAAATTAAATTACAAAAGTGAAAGGAATCGCAAATTATTGCTTAATGGTAAGAATATCATTGTGTAGAAAGAAAGTATTAATTATTGTGTTTTCCTTAAAATCTTAAACTAAGTTTTCTGTCTGGGGACAATTAAATTGGAACGGAGAGAGTATATTAAACTATTAGACCAATAGAACGTATAAATATTTAGATTTATTAACAAGTATTTACAAATTAAGTAAATTAATTAACCATAAACATATTACAAAAGAAGACCGGAAACAATACAATAATTTTTTAACACGTTCACTTTACTAAATGTATATATTGTATCTAAACCGTGCATCGCACGAGTAATGAGCTAGTATAGTACTAAGGATGGTAAATTACTTTACTAAAAATGACAAAGTAGATGTTAGACTATCAAAGTGTCAATATGGGTAAATATTTCAATACAATTTTTTTGTATAAAACCTTTTTATAATAGACAATAATATAATATTAGTATAAGTTTGTTTTTGTAATCGTCATTACAATAGGATTTAATCAGTTAATAATAAGAATTTTATCTTGAAATTTCTTTTCGAAAGAATATCAGATAAGTGCTTCACTAAAAAAATGTAAAAGTAAAACATACTACATGTTCCTGCATAAATTTGTATTATTTTCTGGATTTATTTCCGTATTTTTAGATCAAATTACATGTTCATTTCAAGTGTGCTTAGGACAGGGACTAAAAGCGTGTACTTTATATCAGATTTTGAAAGGCTAATAATACATAAAAACATGATTAAATGTCATTTGCTTTTAGATTTGGTTAACACATCATCTACAAATCTAACACATGTATATACCATGCATATGAATTAATCTGCAGGTGACTAAAGCATGAAAATGTTCTTTTTCTCATGTAACTTGTGTTATAAACACAAGAAAATGAACTTTTTTCATTCTTTTTACATCTGAAGAGATCATTGTTCACCTATAAATGTGTCCTCAAACCATAAACCAAATGTACCTCCAATCATCATCATCATACATATAAACAAATTTAACAACATGAAGAGTTCATTGTTGCTTCCATTGTTGCTCATCTCGTGGGCCATCAAATCTTTAGTCGTTGCACAACAACCTTCACTAGCGATACCAGTGAAACCAAAAAAAGTGAGATGTATGTCTCCTTCATACCCGAAATGCTTCAGTCTGTGGCACGTTTGTCCTAGTGAATGCTCAACAAATTGCTATATAGATTGTGTTTCCTGCAAACCCGTTTGTAGTAAGTTGAAATGCAATGTCGTTACAGTATTAATCTATTTTGTTCCTCATAATAGCTTTCTCTTGAGGTTTGAAACATTTTAATACTTATTTTCAACCCGAGTCTTAACCTTTGTTTTACTTTTCTCAATCATTCAAACGGAATTAATTAACTTATCTAAATATACTAATAAAAATAGGCATAATTGATACCTGCGTTTGAAATCATTCACCATTTTATTCATGGAATTAACTTAAACATTATTACTTGTGAAACTTCCAGATTGCAGTATACCAGGAGCCGTTTGTCAAGACCCACGATTTGTAGGTGGAGATAGTGTCACATTCTACTTTTATGGTAGTAAAGATCAAGACTTCTGCATGGTATCTGTGACAACCGTCAATTTAGGACTATACTTTAGTGCCTAATTAAGTTTTAATACATGTAATTAGTTCTGTGTTAGGCTAATTAATGTATCAATTATTATATATATATTGTTGAATATATATCTACAATTATGCGGTTTGTTTAAATCGTACGAGTTTCGAATCGAATGTAATTTCGACACAATAAATACGGACGTTGGTGAACAATTTTATTAAGTAATGCAAATATTATTTAATAACGCAACTTTGTTTAGAATATTATTTGTTATAATATTTAGTATCCAAGTTTTATCGCACAATTAATATAAACGCGAATAAAATGTAATTGCGCAAACAAAACAAAACAAATTACCTTTTATAATGAAATTATTAAATGTTTAGTAAAAATGCTTCAACAAAAATACAGAATAATTATTCGTATTTTAAAACGTATATTAAAACATAGAAAATAAATATTTAACGTTCAAACGACGGAGTAAACGAACACCGCACGGAGCGAGAACGCGGGGCGAAAATGGGGACTTAACCTCCCACTCCCACCTCACTTTCTTTCATTTCCTTATTTCTTTCTCTCTCCCTCTTTCATTTTCTCTCAAGTTTCATCACAACCAAAATCAACTAAAACCGCAAAATAAACATACTAAACAACCTCGGATCTTCAAGCCCCTTTGGAAATAAACGACCACCTCGCGACGATCTACAATCCTACCTTTCCGGAATTTCATTTCGGCGATTTGTAAGTTTCCGACACAACTCCGAAAACTCTCGTTTTTAAGTTTTATAACTTGCTAGTTGTTTGTATAACCTTGTAATGTCCTAAAATGGGTTGGGTAAAAATATTATGCCGATCGATGGCCGGAAAACGCGTTTTTGGAGTTGAAACTCCGATCAGACCCCGTACGTCGCATTTGGCCTGGAGCAAATGCGACGCAGCGACCTACGTCGCACTATATCCCCAACGTCGCATATAGCGACGCAGCGACCTACGTCGCACTATATCCCCAACGTCGCATATAGCGACGCAGCGACCTACGTCGCACTATAACCCCAACGTCGCACTTAGCGACGCAGACCCTTACGTCGCAGAAATCAACTACGTCGCCTATAGCGACGTCACGTACAACGTCGCATTAAATTGCGAAAGTCGCACATAGCGACGTCATGCCCAACGTCGCAGTCCGGATCTGCGACGTAGCATCCTACGTCGCACAAAACAGAATCTTCAAACCTCCAAATTTTGAAGTCAAAGCTACTGTTCAAAAAAGTCAAATTTACTGTAGCAGTACTGTAGCAGTACTGTAGCAAAGTCAACATTTTAGAATTATTATTATTTCAACTAAATCACCAACGGGCCGTACACATTTTCAAATACACAATTGAATCAACTAAGTCATAGTAACTTAGATAATTCAATCAAACAAGTCGTTGTAACTGGTATCAACTTATTCCAAACAAGTCGTAGTAACTTGTAACAAAACAATCAATCAAATCGGGGTAATTTGGACATCAAGTTAAGCAAACAATTTCAATGGTAGTCTTTCGAGATACCGGTACAATTGATGACAATTTAAGTGTCATGGACACATTCAGGTTTCAAGCCTTTGGACACCAACTCACAGCTAATTACTTCAAGTTTATTAAGTTAAACACTTCAAGAACCAGGTGAGTTTCATAGCCCCATTTTCACTGCTTTACAACTAGGGGTGTGATATTACTACTCGATTTTGTTTTACAAGTAGAACGCAAGTGCCAAACTTCAAATACTACATGAGTTTCAAGCTAATCAATTTAAAGTCCTCTATAAGCATAGTCTCTAGTATTTTATAGCGTGAATGTTAGTATATGATATCATATGGGATTGACAATCCTCATCCGGGTTAGCACGCACTAACCGGTCAAACGGATGTATTAGCATTTGGGAAGACGAGTGTTGATTAGGCACTCGTAGGAGGCATTTCAAGTTAGGTTTCCTTAAGTGGGCCTGACAAATCAAGTTAAGCTCAGACTATGTGCTCATGGACAGTATAACTTTTATTTTGCTTAATTGCACTTTAAATTCAATATAAATCTTGCGGTTCTGACAACTATACATTGACATACAAACCTGTGAGCTCACCAGCGTTTTCGCTGACCCATTTTAGTATTTATCACAGGTACCCAGCAGTAGTTTGGCTGCACAAGCAGGAATTATTAGCTCGAGTCGGCATACATACAACTAGAGATTGGACTGCATTATTATATTTTGTAAAAGTAATTATGCTATGTAATCTCTCAAATTTCAGGAATCGAGCTAATGTAACTATATTTTGATGTAAACATTTACTTTATCTATACAAGTTTAAAACGACGCATATAGTGGTCGTTCATTATATCTTGTGCTTTGTATATTGATTAGTGACACCCAAATCAAGCTTCCGCAAATCATTAAATCTGGGGGTGTCACAGATTGGTATCAGAGCCTAAGGTTATAGTGAACTAGGTTGCATTTAGTGGACCTAGACTATGACCGTTAGGCAGTATTCCCTATTAGGTATAACCAGTTCAGAGATTACAGCATACGAATTTAATTTAACATAGCCTGATCAACTATGTACAATTAAATAAAGATGATGTAAGATCTGAAGGAAGTTATGGCTGAACAGGATACATTAGTTGACTCTGACCTCGAGAGAAACGGGACTCAAAATACGTCTGTGCTAGACACTCAATAGGTTATTATGTGATATATATACATATTTACATAAGTAGACCTCATTACAACTTTAGGCTATATTATATGAATATAGGCCTCTTTCTCTCTAACGCTTTGTCTCGAAATGACAACCACACCACTAGTTCATCATACTCGGACTAGTATCTTATTTCATTTCCTTGTTCTTTCTTACTCAGCATCATGCCTCCTCGTCGTCAAATTACCCTTAGCGAAGCTGAGATCGCGGGAATCATTGCCCGCAGTGTGACCGAAGCCTTGGCTACCCGAACACCACCTGGTAGCGAGGACACAGCAACCAATACTCCACCACCCAAACCTTGCTCCTATAAGGACTTTCTTAGCTGTAAACCGCTATACTTCAAGGGCACGGAAGGTGCTATTGGCTTGATCCGTTGGATTGAGCGTATGGAATCTGTTTTCAGCCTCTGCGACTGCACTGAGAACAACAAAGTCAAATTCGCTGCTTACACCTTTCAAGAAGGTGCACTCACGTGGTGGAAAACCCACGCAAACTCTGTAGGCCTTGAGGTTGCAAATCGACTTCCTTGGGCCGAATTGAAGAAGAAGCTGACAGAAAAGTACTGTCCTGAAGAAGAATTGCACAGGCTGGAGGAAGAATTCTGGCACCTGGAGGTGCAGGGAAATGATGTCGCTGATTATACCACCAAATTTCAGCAGTTTGCTCTATTATGCCCGGGTTTGGTCGAACCAGAAAGTAAGGGCATTAAGAAATACATTCGTGGACTCCCCGAGAACATTCAGGGAAACGTCGCCTCATCCAAACCAACTACTACTGAGAGTGCCATTCGATTGGCCCACGAACTCATGGCTCTAGTTGTCAGCCGTGAGACCTCCAACACCTCATCCTCCAACAACAACAAACGCAAATCCACTGAACACCACCACAACTCAAACAAGAAAAACAACGCCATCCAAGTCTACACCTCCAACTCTGAAACCACCCGCAGCTACACCGGGGACAGGCCTTATTGTCCCAAGTGTAACTACAACCATTTTGGTCAGTGCGGTACTCCTTGCAACAACTGCAGGAGGTACGGGCATCTGACTAAGGATTGCCGAGCCCCCAAATCCAACAACAACCCCTCTGACAGAAATGCCCGACAACCTAAGTCCTGCTATGAATGTGGACACCCAGGACACTTCAGGGATTCTTGCCCAAAATTGAAGAATAAGGGCAACAACAACAACAACAACCACCGCAACAACAACAACGCCAAAAGTAGCGCCTTCGTGATCAACTCAGGGGACGCCCGTCAGGACCCGAATGTGGTCACGGGTATGTTCCTCCTCAACAATTTAACTGCTTCTATTCTGTTTGATACTGGTGCCGATAGGAGTTTTATTTCCGATGAATTTTGCCCTCTACTTGACATTACACCTGTTGCTTTAGACGTTAAGTACACCGTAGAGCTAGCAAATGGCAAATTGATAGAAACCAATAGTGTGATACCTAATTGCACTTTAAATCTAGCCGACGAAATCTTCTCCATAGATCTTATGCCTGTTGAGATAGGAAGTTTCGATGTCATCGTAGGCATGGACTGGTTGTCCAAACATCGCGCCGAAATCATTTGCTACGATAAAATTGTTCGCATACCTCTCGCCGTCGGTAGAACCCTAATCATACAGGGGGAGACCGGAGGGACGAGGCTTAACATCATCTCTTGTCTTAAAACCCGGAAATTTCTGAAAAATGGTTATCCAGCAATCCTCGCGCACATCATGGAGAAAAAGTCGGAGGAGAAGCGACTTGAGGATGTTCCAATTGTTCGAGACTTTCCAGAAGTCTTTCCTGAGGAACTGCCTGGTCTACCACCACCAAGACAGGTTGAGTTTTCAATTGATCTCGTACCAGGTGCTGCGCCTGTGGCCCGAGCACCATACCGTTTAGCTCCATCCGAACTTCAGGAGCTGTCCACCCAATTACAGGAACTCCTGGAACGAGGGTTTATCAGGCCGAGTTCTTCACCTTGGGGAGCTCCGGTCCTATTTGTTAAGAAGAAAGATGGTTCTTTTCGAATGTGTATCGACTATCGAGAGTTGAACAAGTTAACTGTCAAGAACCGGTATCCACTTCCTCGAATCGATGATTTGTTCGACCAACTTCAAGGGTCGAGTTGTTATTCAAAGATTGATCTCCGATCCGGTTATCACCAATTGCGTGTCCGCGATGCCGATATTCCAAAAACCGCTTTCAGAACCCGTTACGGGCATTACGAATTCCAAGTAATGCCATTCGGCCTAACCAATGCACCGGCTGTATTCATGGACCTTATGAATCGGGTGTGTAAACCTTACCTTGATAAGTTTGTCATTGTCTTCATTGATGACATCCTCATATACTCACGAAGCAAAGAAGAGCATGCGCAACACCTCAAAACCATCCTTGAACTACTTAAACACGAGGAGCTCTATGCCAAGTTCTCTAAGTGTGAGTTCTGGATTAAAACCGTTCAATTCCTTGGTCACGTGATTGACAGTCAGGGGATTCACGTTGACCCATCAAAAATCGAAGCAATCAAAGATTGGCAATCGCCAACCACTCCGACGGAGGTACGACAGTTTTTAGGACTGGCCGGATACTATCGACGATTCATTGAAAATTTCTCCAAGATAGCCATACCACTCACGACTCTGACCCAGAAAGACAAAAAGTTTGACTGGACTGAGAAACAAGAGTCGGCATTCCAACTCTTAAAACAAAAGCTTTGCAGTGCTCCTATTCTATCATTACCCGAAGGCACCGATGACTTCGTGGTATACTGCGATGCTTCTCATCAAGGTCTCGGTTGTGTACTCATGCAACGAGACAAGGTCATAGCTTATGCTTCCCGGCAGCTCAAGATTCATGAAAAGAATTACACCACCCACGACCTCGAGCTAGGAGCTGTCGTTTTTGCCCTCAAAATCTGGAGACATTACCTTTATGGTACCAGATGTACAATCTTTACCGACCATAAAAGCCTTCAACACATATTCGATCAGAAGGATCTCAACATGAGGCAACGTCGATGGGTCGAGTTGCTTACTGATTACGACTGTGAACTCAAATATCATCCAGGCAAAGCAAATGTTGTTGCTGACGCCCTCAGTCGAAAGGAGCGAGTGAAACCACTTCAGGTTCGAGCCCTCAGTATGACCATTCACAACAATTTAAACATTCAAATCCTCACTGCTCAACTCGAAGCTTTAAAACCCGAAAATGTCAAAGATGAAGCCTTACGGGGCATGGATAAACAGTTCGAAATCAGACCTAACGGGATTAGGTATTTCTCAAACCGAATCTGGTTGCCTAAATTTGGGAACCTACGAGACTTGGTGATGGATGAAGCTCACAAGTCCAAATATTCTATCCATCCGGGATCCGATAAAATGTACCACGGTATCAAGGATTTCTACTGGTGGCCGAATATGAAAGCTGAAATCGCCACCTATGTCAGCAAGTGCCTTACTTGCTCCAAAGTCAAAATCGAATATCAAAAACCTTCTGGTTTACTTCAACAACCCAGTCTTCCTGAATGGAAATGGGAACAAATTGCCATGGACTTCATAACCAAACTACCCAAATCCTCGAACGGTTGCGATTCCATTTGGGTGATCGTGGATCGTCTCACCAAATCTGCTCACTTCCTGGCAATCAAGGAATCCGACAAAATGGAACGCCTCACCAACATTTATCTGAAGGAAATCGTGATCAAACACGGTGTTCCAATCTCAATTATCTCCGATAGAGATAGTCGTTTTACTTCACAATTTTGGCAATCACTTCAAAAATCTCTGGGTACTCGACTTGATATGAGTACCGCTTACCATCCTCAAACCGACGGCCAAAGTGAACGAACCATTCAAACACTGGAAGACATGCTACGGGCCTGCGTAGTAGATTTCGGTGTAAACTGGGAAAAACATCTACCATTGTGCGAGTTCTCGTACAACAACAGTTACCATACCAGCATCAAAGCTGCACCCTTCGAGGCATTGTACGGTCGTAAGTGCCGGTCACCTATCTGTTGGACCGAAGTTGGGGATAGCCAACTCACAGGTCCAGAAATCATTCACGAGACGACCGAGAGAATCGTTGAAATTCAAAACAAACTCAAAGCCGCGCGTGATCGTCAGAAAAGTTATGCTGACGTGAGACGCAAAACACTCGAGTTCCAAGTTGGGGATCGAGTTCTACTCAAAGTATCGCCTTGGAAAGGCGTAATCCGGTTTGGCAAACGAGGGAAGTTAAATCCCAGATACATTGGACCATTCGAGATCCTCGAAAGGATTGGTTCAGTGGCATATCGATTGCAGCTGCCATCTGAACTCAGCAGCGTGCATCCCACTTTTCATGTTTCAAATCTGAAGAAGTGTCTGTCTGATGAGACACTTATCATTCCACTCGATGAAATTCGAGTTGACGAGAAACTTCACTTCATTGAGGAACCCGCTGAAATCATGGACCGTGAGGTCAAACAACTTAAACAAAGTCGTATTCCCATCGTCAAAGTTAGGTGGAATTCGCGGCGCGGTCCGGAATTTACCTGGGAACGGGAAGACCAAATGCGACTCAAGTATCCTCAACTCTTCACTGATTCAACGTCAAACACCACTTCAACATAAATTTCAGGACGAAATTCTTCTAACAGGGGGAGAATGTGACAACCGTCAATTTAGGACTATACTTTAGTGCCTAATTAAGTTTTAATACATGTAATTAGTTCTGTGTTAGGCTAATTAATGTATCAATTATTATATATATATTGTTGAATATATATCTACAATTATGCGGTTTGTTTAAATCGTACGAGTTTCGAATCGAATGTAATTTCGACACAATAAATACGGACGTTGGTGAACAATTTTATTAAGTAATGCAAATATTATTTGATAACGCAACTTTGTTTAGAATATTATTTGTTATAATATTTAGTATCCAAGTTTTATCGCACAATTAATATAAACGCGAATAAAATGTAATTGCGCAAACAAAACAAAACAAATTACCTTTTATAATGAAATTATTAAATGTTTAGTAAAAATGCTTCAACAAAAATACAGAATAATTATTCGTATTTTAAAACGTATATTAAAACATAGAAAATAAATATTTAACGTTCAAACGACGGAGTAAACGAACACCGCACGGAGCGAGAACGCGGGGCGAAAATGGGGACTTAACCTCCCACTCCCACCCCACTTTCTTTCATTTCCTTATTTCTTTCTCTCTCCCTCTTTCATTTTCTCTCAAGTTTCATCACAACCAAAATCAACTAAAACCGCAAAATAAACATACTAAACAACCTCGGATCTTCAAGCCCCTTTGGAAATAAACGACCACCTCGCGACGATCTACAATCCTACCTTTCCGGAATTTCATTTCGGCGATTTGTAAGTTTCCGACACAACTCCGAAAACTCTCGTTTTTAAGTTTTATAACTTGCTAGTTGTTTGTATAACCTTGTAATGTCCTAAAATGGGTTGGGTAAAAATATTATGCCGATCGATGGCCGGAAAACGCGTTTTTGGAGTTGAAACTCCGATCAGACCCCGTACGTCGCATTTGGCCTGGAGCAAATGCGACGCAGCGACCTACGTCGCACTATATCCCCAACGTCGCATATAGCGACGCAGCGACCTACGTCGCACTATATCCCCAACGTCGCATATAGCGACGCAGCGACCTATGTCGCACTATAACCCCAACGTCGCACTTAGCGACGCAGACCCTTACGTCGCAGAAATCAACTACGTCGCCTATAGCGACGTCACGTACAACGTCGCATTAAATTGCGAAAGTCGCACATAGCGACGTCATGCCCAACGTCGCAGTCCGGATCTGCGACGTAGCATCCTACGTCGCACAAAACAGAATCTTCAAACCTCCAAATTTTGAAGTCAAAGTTACTGTTCAAAAAAGTCAAATTTACTGTAGCAGTACTGTAGCAGTACTGTAGCAAAGTCAACATTTTAGAATTATTATTATTTCAACTAAATCACCAACGGGCCGTACACATTTTCAAATACACAATTGAATCAACTAAGTCATAGTAACTTAGATAATTCAATCAAACAAGTCGTTGTAACTGGTATCAACTTATTCCAAACAAGTCGTAGTAACTTGTAACAAAACAATCAATCAAATCGGGGTAATTTGGACATCAAGTTAAGCAAACAATTTCAATGGTAGTCTTTCGAGATACCGGTACAATTGATGACAATTTAAGTGTCATGGACACATTCAGGTTTCAAGCCTTTGGACACCAACTCACAGCTAATTACTTTAAGTTTATTAAGTTAAACACTTCAAGAACCAGGTGAGTTTCATAGCCCCATTTTCACTGCTTTACAACTAGGGGTGTGATATTACTACTCGATTTTGTTTTACAAGTAGAACGCAAGTGCCAAACTTCAAATACTACATGAGTTTCAAGCTAATCAATTTAAAGTCCTCTATAAGCATAGTCTCTAGTATTTTATAGCGTGAATCTTAGTATATGATATCATATGGGATTGACAATCCTCATCCGGGTTAGCACGCACTAACCGGTCAAACGGATGTATTAGCATTTGGGAAGACGAGTGTTGATTAGGCACTCGTAGGAGGCATTTCAAGTTAGGTTTCCTTAAGTGGGCCTGACAAATCAAGTTAAGCTCAGACTATGTGCTCATGGACAGTATAACTTTTATTTTGCTTAATTGCACTTTAAATTCAATATAAATCTTGCGGTTCTGACAACTATACATTGACATACAAACCTGTGAGCTCACCAGCGTTTTCGCTGACCCATTTTAGTATTTATCACAGGTACCCAGCAGTAGTTTGGCTGCACAAGCAGGAATTATTAGCTCGAGTCGGCATACATACAACTAGAGATTGGACTGCATTATTATATTTTGTAAAAGTAATTATGCTATGTAATCTCTCAAATTTCAGGAATCGAGCTAATGTAACTATATTTTGATGTAAACATTTACTTTATCTATACAAGTTTAAAACGACGCATATAGTGGTCGTTCATTATATCTTGTGCTTTGTATATTGATTAGTGACACCCAAATCAAGCTTCCGCAAATCATTAAATCTGGGGGTGTCACAGTATCCGACCCCAACCTTCACATCAACGGTCACTTTATCAGAAAAAGAAACACCAAACTCACTCGTGACTTCACATGGGTTCAATCCGTCGGGATCATGTTTGACGAACACAAACTCCTTGTTGGGGCCAAGAAAAAATCAACATGGGATGATAGTGAAGAACACCTATTCATATCCTTTGATGATACACCATAATCACTAAATGGAAAAAATTGGAATTATCGTAATTCATCTCTACTTACTAGTCGAACTACCCCAACTAATGGTGTAGCAATTGAAGTCACGAATAGTTTTCGGATCACGGCTGCAGTCGTCCCTATTGGGGAGGAGGAATCAAGGATTCATGGTTATAACCTCACAAGTGATGATTGTTTTGCACATTTGGAATTGGGGTTTAAATTTTTTAATCTAAGTGATGAAGTGGATGGTGTTTTAGGACAAACTTATAAGAAAAATTATGCGAGTAAGATCAAGGTTAGTGCGAATATGCCGGTAATGGGTGATATACCAAAATACTCGACGATGGGTTTATTTTATACTGATTGCACTATTTCCCGATTTGGTCGACAAAACCGTACTCCTGTGATGGGTTTGGGTATTGTGTTCTAGTCCTGGAATGTGTTGTTATGTGTTGGTGCATATTAGTGTGTCTGTCAGTTGGTCTATCGAGTTGTAAGTGTCGTTAGTTAATCGTTATAGAAAAGTCATTTTTGTATATAGCGACACTTAACTTTAGTATTAGGCGACACTTTCCTTAGAGACGCATAGCAACACTTAGGTAAGTGACGCATGAAGGCGGCCACATGCGACACTAGCCAAGTGACGCATGTCTGCCGATTTGTGTTAGTATATAAGCAAACCTACGGGTTTTTGGCTAGGGTTAACGAAACCCTAGCACCATTTGTCAACTAAGCAACCTTGTAAAAAATCTGATACGTTACGATTATCAATACAAAGTCGTTTTTGATTCATTGATTCGATTTCGGTTTAAGTTTACATATTGTTTGTGTGATTGTTTGTTTCCGCCATTCAATCATTGTTATCAATCATCTAGATCCATAGCAAGGGGCACTCTCACTATGTATTTTGCTTGAATAAAGAAAATAATTTTCATTATATGAAAGGATCCTATATTTCTTAACTCTTAAAGCCATTTTTTTGAACGGCAGAGATAAATACATAAAAAAGCTAGCAAGAAGCTATAATGAGACAAACACCAAATAAAAAGCCTATCATATCCTTGTCTACAACAACCAAACTAAAACTCGAGAAATACATTTCTAAGCACACCCAAAGACAATCATACCAAGCATTAAGAAAATCTAACTTACGAGAAATCGAGAAAGCCTAATAAAAAACCCGTCATGCTTAAAATACCTAAAAATCAAGAAACCCAAACTCTTAAGCCATTTATTGTTTTCCCTTTATGTTTTAGTTTACTACATGCTGTCTAGCTTTAATGTATTAGCAACAAATGTGGTATATTGATGTTTTTTTTATATAACAATCCATGATTAATTAATGTTACTAGAAATGTAAATGCAAGAGCAGAAACAACAAACAATAATAATGAGATAGAAAAAAAGATCAAGACTTGTGTTTGATGTACAATCCGTATTTTTACCGTTGTAATTGTAACCGCTAAATATGTTCAAATCTCTAATGACAAAAATGGAACTGATAATGTGTGTAATTTGCTAGACCTTTTCGGGTAATGCATTTTTACTTGAGATGGGAATGAGCAAGGAAAAATCCACGACCTATGGGTATCCGCGCCCAGTCTTAGGCGGGTAACCCGTAAAATCTTACCGCGAGCACGAGTGTGAATCAAAAAGTGTACCTGTCAATGGGTCATGAGCAGGCCGTGGATATGCACTATCCATTGCGGGTAAAACCCGATCCGCTAACCCATTAAACCCATTGATATCGCTCATTTTGTCTATATAAATCTGTCGCGATATAATTTATTTTGCATATATATTTGAGTAGATTTCGTGAACTTTTGGTACTTATTTCATTTGGAAATTTATCTAAGGTTGAATTGTTGGAAAAGCATGCACTGTGGTGAAAGTGGTCAAAATCTGAGCTTAGTCTGATGTTGAACTGATTCTAGCCTGGAAACAAGAACCAGCCGATCGGCTCAACATTCTCAGCCGATCGGGTAACAGGTTTAAGCCGATCGGCTCAATCTAGCCGAACGGTTCATTTAGTTCAAATCTTTTGCAGTTGCTCGCCCTTGTTGAAAGCATGTAATCGAGGACAAAGAAGCCGATCGGCTATGAGTGGCCAGCATATCAGGTAAGCTTATCAAGCCGATCGACTAGGTATTCTCAGCCGATCGGGTACTTTGGCGGGCACTGTGCTTCTCTCTCAGACTGGATAAAATGCTCGGGGATCTGAAGAATATTAAATACGTGTGAAAATCAAGGGTAAGGCCTGCTATAATAATAATAAGATAAGCTCAATTTCTGAAATTTGGATTGTTTAAGTGGACAACAATATCGGTAATCTGAATGAATTATCTTTTATGCATAATAATAATATATTAGAATTGTTTCCCATTGAGAGTTTCTTGATTGTTAAGTTTTAAGTTAGAATGGATTTTAAGATAAAAATTTGGTTTGCCGAATGCAGTGTAGTATGTAAGTCCTTTTGCACTTTTGTTTGCCGTTCATATTTAAAGTTTTGAGTTTTTGAATCAATAGTCTACTTGAGGACAAGTAGGATTCAAGTGGGGGATGTTTGATGAACGCCAAAATGTGCTATTTTATAGTGCTAATTACCCCTTTGTTTGATTAATTTCTTATGCATTTTATTTGAATTTGATACTCATTTCGTTCATATTTGTATTTAGGAATTAGCTGGAGCTTGAATCGTAAAAAGAAGCTGAAAATGAGCGAGAACTGAAGAAAAGAAGTAAAAGAAAGGAAGCATGAAGAGTGGAGGTCGATGGTTAAAAAGATGGAGAATTCAATCCATACGGCGTATGGAATTCCATACGGCGTATGGATGATGTGAGCCGGGCCGCCAGAGTACGCGGGTTAGATCCGTGGGCTTTTCAATCCATACAGCGTATGGATGTCCATACGGTGTATGGATTGAGTCGACAGAAACCTTAAAAACTCATTTTGCTCTCATTTTGCAAACAACTCACTCCACTTTCTTCCAGCCGATTCTCTCAACCAAAAACCCTAATTCTGGAGTATTTTGAAGGAAAAAGATCAAAGATAATCAAGGGCTTCATTCGTTCAATCGTTATTTCAATATTTCGGTTCGAATAAGTTTCTTTCTTTCATTTGATTATGAATATTGAATTGTTTATGAATCTGATTTTCTGTAGTAATATGATTTGCTAAGTTTTTAATACAATTGTTTAGATGATAATACTCAGATGATGATTTGATTATTGAATTACGGATTTATATCGATTTTTATGAATGTTTGTATGTTTACTTGATGATCCATGTTTAATTATTGATTGTTGGTGATAACCTAGCGTGATTTTATGATTAATTGAGATTGAGTTCCTTTTGATTATAGAATTATCGATGATTGTTGATTTTAATTGATAATTATCACTAAATAGATTGAGTTTGATAGGCTAGGGTTACTTATGATTGATGATTGGTAATGAACATGATAACTAATTATTAGTTATAAACTTTGTTGATTCAAGTTGCAAAAGTAAATCATATAGACGGTGTAGTTTTAATCTATAACACAATTCGGTGGATAACGTTAAATTGAACTGTTAGCGGGTTGAAAACAACTTTATATCTTTCTTGATTATGTTTAATCAGTTAATCTTGTAAGGATAACTGGTATATTTGGCATGTCACAATAAGAACCATATATTTGCAATTCAATAAAATGATAATCAGAATCTGAGGAAAATAGTCTAAACAATTGTATCTCTTTTATCATTTGAATTAAATCTTTTATTTAAGTAATTGTTTTAGTATTTCTTTATTTTATAATTAAGTTTTAATTAGTAAACCATTTATCATAATTGTTTGTCAATTGTTCGATCGGAACTAAAACGTCTCCACTTATTACTGCTTTCATTAATTGTAGTAATTTCCAATTTGTTAGAAGTTGACATCCGTTCCCTGTGTTCAACTCGGACTTACTGAGCTATACTATATTCTGACCAGGTATTCTTGCCTGTGTTGTGTATAGTAAGTTAGGTATTTCCATTTTTAAAAACTAAAGCCTCGTTTACACAGCATCAAGTTTTTGGCGCCGCTGCCGGGGAGCGGTTTGTTTCAATTAAATAAATTGGAAGTTGTCTTTTGTTTATTACTTTTAGTTAGTTTATTATTTGTTTGGTATTTTATTTAGTTAATTTCCTTTTCACTTTAGTTTATAATTAGGTATAGGTAGCCTGTTCTGCTGACTTGTCAAGTACGTTACAGGAGTTTATGACCCGATCAACTGTTCCAGACCCAACTGACCCTTTTGAAGAACCCGAACGCATATTCCATCAAAGAAGACGCGCTTCTTCCGCACCACCAAACTCGCCGTTAATCAACACCTTTCTTAGCGACGATTTCGAGGTTTTTACCAATAACCTTTTTACCCCACGAACCAGAAACTACCGTTCGTATCTAGAAAGCGATTTTGGAGAGTGCCTACGATTTCTTTTTAACGATCAACCAGATAACACAATGGTAGAAGATATCGCCAACATAACTCTCGAGGAGTATTCGAGTCGGATGCGTAATGACCGTGGCACTGGAGTAGTAAGGCCGGCAATTGCCCAAGATGTGGAGTTTGAAATCAAAGGACAGTTCCTCAAGGAGCTTAGGGAGAATCCGTTCCTTGGAGAAGAAAGGGAAGATGCTAACGATCATGTGGAGAGAATCGTGGAGATAGCCGATATGTTCAACGTTCCGAACATCACACGCGATCAAGTCATTCTCAGAGTTTTCCCTATCACACTCAAGGGAGCTGCTAAAAGATGGATTCAGAATGAACCAGCTGGGTCTATCACCACATGGGAAGACCTTCGCACGAAGTTTCTTAAGATGTATTGTCCTCCTTCCAAAACTTCAAAGATGATTGACGAGATCAGAAATTTCAAGCAAGAAATGGATGAGTCACTACACCAAGCTTGGGAGTGATATAAGGATCTGATGCATAAGTGCCCGCAGCACGACCTGAACGATCAGCAAATCGTGAGTATATTCTATAAAGGAGTGGATCGTGCCACGAGATAGCAACTGGATTCTCAAGGGCCTATTCCCAAGAAGATTCCTCGTGATGCTTTGACTGCCATTCGTGACCAAGCGAAACACTCTCAGTTATGGGATGATGGTACTTCTAGACGGAAGAGGTCTGTGAATGATGAAGATGGGTTTGCAGCCATCACCGCTAAGCTAGACAACATGGGCAGAGATATTAAAAAGGTTACTGAGACTGTCCATGCTATCCAAGTGGGATGTGACAACTGTGGAGGAAGCCATTTAGTGAAGGATTGCCCTGAGATAAAAACGGGAGAAGCAACTGAGGAAGTTAAGTATGGGGAAGCTCAAGCACCATACCATCAGGGCGGCGGAAATTTCTTCAGGAGACCATATCAAGATGGAGGGCGTCAGTTTCGCCAAACTCAACCAGGTTTTTACACCAAGGATCAACTAGCTGCACCATCAACAGATAAACAAACCAACTTAGAGGAGATGATGGGAAAGTTTCTTACCTCTAATGAGAAATTCATTACCAGTTCTGGACAAAGGATGGATGCCACTGATGCGACATTGAGAAATCAAGGGGCTGCATTCAAGCAGATTGAAGGGAATATTTCCAACATCGCTAAAGTTCTTCAAGAGAGATTCCCTGGAACTCTTCCTGGATACACGGAAACCAATCCACGTGATCAAGCTAAGGCTGTGATCACCAGAAGTAGACGAATTCATGAGAATTCGGGTATCAAGAAGAAAACTATTTCCCAACCTTTACCTGAGAAAGAAAAGGAAGTAGAAGTTGTCGAAAGTCCTAAGATGGACACTGAGGCTGATCAAATTGCAAAAGATAAGCAATATGCTAAGGATCATGCACCGCCACCACCTTATCCAGCAGCTTTGAGAAGAGGGAAGGATGATGCTCAATACCACCAGTTTCTAGAAAATCTGAAGCAACTGCACATTAACATTCCATTCGTGGAGGCGATTGCCTAAATGCCCAAGTATGCAAAGTATTTGAAGGAACTTTTAACCAACAAGAGCAAGCTGATGGAGGCAACCACGGTAACAATGAACGAGAGATGCTCAGGTAAAGAGCTTCTTAGTCCTTTGTCCAATCCGGAGAAAACCACCAAGAAGAAGCGAAGGAAGAAACCAAATCAAAAACCGATGGATTCAACAAATAGTCAAACAGAAACCGAATCATCTTCGGGAAACGAAATTATTGAGGAAACCTTTGAAGACGAACTCGTATCGCAACACATAGAGGAAGAAGTTGTTGTGATTGAAGAAGAGATGGCGGATGAGGATGATACACCTATTTGGTCACGGACAAGGACCGTTGCCCCTACACCTGAGTCGGCCATTCGAAGGCAAAATATCGAGAACAAAAATTTATCTCTAAAGGGGCATCACATGCAACTTATCAAGGATACCCAATTCGATGGAAGAGTGCGGGCCGATCCGCATAAACACATAGCAAGTTTTCTAGAGATTGGGGAGTACTTTAAATATGGGGCGAATATGGATGAAGTGATCCGGTTAAGGACTTTTCCGATGTCCTTATGTGGGGAGGCCAAGATTTGGTATCAAGAGCTAGAGCCCAACACCATTAGAACATGGGATGAAATGAGGGAAGCTTTTATTAGTCGGTATTATCCTCCGGCTTTGGCCGAGAGGTTGTTGAATGAAATTCGAGCCTTCAAGCAATAAGAGGGAGAAACTTTGGTAGAAGCATGGTCTCGATTGAAGGATATGCTAAGAAATTGTCATGGCCATGGGTTGTCAAAAGCGGAAATTATCACATTGTTTTACAATGGTCTTGACACCTAATCGGCCAATGTTTTAGATGCTTCGGGAGGAGGCTTGTTTCTTTATAAGACACTGAATGAAGCTTGGAAGGTACTTGAGGATAAAGTCACTCAAAGTTTGAACTGGGCAAAAGACAAAGGAGGGAAGCCGGTGAGAAAGCATGTTGCCTTCGCGGAAGGTAGTAGTGGTAGTGGAAGCTCGGATAACTCGGCCATGATGAAGGAATTGAAGGCAATTTCTTCTAAGTTTGATTCGCAATTTAAAACTCTCAAGGGTGAGATTAAAGAGCTTAGAGATGGATGTGGTAAGTGTGGTGGTAATCATGCCACTGTAAGTTGTATGCAAGATGATCAACCGATCATGGGGGATGAGGAAGATGTGACTTTCCTCCAACAAGTAAATTACCAAAGCGGTGGGAACTACCAACGGGGTGGTTACCAAAATAGAAATTCGGGAGGATACCAAGGAGGAAACTACAATCAAGGAAACCAATTTTCTCGACCCAACCCAAGCTACAACCAAACCCAAAATCAAAACTACAATCCACCTCAAAACCAAAACCAAAACCCACCAAGAGACAATAACCCACCGCCGGCCCAAAGACAAGAGCCTACTCTATCACCAATGGAGCAAATGATGAAAGAATTCATGGCAAAACAAGAAGCTTGTACCGAAAGATTGAAGGCTCAAATGACAAATATAAGGTTAAGCATGGAGCAAGGCCAAAAGAATCAACAAGCATCCATACAAGATTTGGAATGAAAGATGGATCGTTTGTCGGAGGGACAAAGTAGTAGACCAACCGGTGGTTTTCCAAGCAACACCCAACAAAACCCGAGGCAAACATCCACAAGTGGATCAAAACCATACCAACCACCACCCCGCAAGAAACGAACATGTAAATGTTATCACCACAAGGAGCAGAAAGGAACTTCCACCACCTCAAGTCAAGAATCAAAATATTTCTAACCCTATTTTGCAGGATGAGGAGGAGGAAGAGATCGAAGAACAAGTTGATGCAACTCCACCAACGGTTACACCGGTGTCACCTACACCGGTTGTCAAAGCATACAAGCCAAAAATCCCTTATCCTCAATGGTTAAGGAAAGAGAAGATTGCAGCTCAATATGGAAAGTTTGTGGACATGATCAAGGCCATTAGAATCAATGTGCCTTTGGTTGATGTGTTAGCGGGGATGCCGAATTATGCCAAATTCATCAAGGATTTGGTGAGCAACAAAGACAAGCTATCAGAAGCATCGGCAATGTTCTTGAATGAGGAATGCTCCGCTCTTGTTCAAAATCAAATTCCACCAAAGCTTGGTGATCCCGGGAGTTTCATCATTTCATGCACCTTGGGTAAAATTATTACTTGTGATGCACTTGCCGACCTAGGTGCTAGTATTAATTTGATGCCATATTCTCTTTATGCTAAATTGGCCCTAGGATCTTTGACACCCACAAGAATGAGCATAAGACTAGCCGATAGGTCATTCCAATATCCCGTTGGGATTGCGGAAAACATGTTGATAGAAGTTGGCCAATTTAAATTCCCGGTTGATTTTGTGATCCTCGAAATGGAGGAGGATAGTAAAGTGCCCTTGATTTTAGGAAGACCATTTTTGCACACCGCGGATGCTATCATCTAAGTAAAGGATAAAAAATTGACCTTAGGAGTAGGACAAGAAAGGATTGCTTTCACGGTCGATAAGGCCATGAAGCATCCTTATTCTACTGACGATTCTTGTTTTAGAATTGATGTGATAGATGAAGCGGTGGATGAAAAGTTGCAAACCTTACTTGGCATGGAATCGGAGCTTGTTGAATTGTTGGAATCAAGTGTTGAAAGAATGACCGAGGAAGAGTTAGTAATGAGCATGGGTGATGCTTTTGAGGAGGATGAGCAAGTCGAGGATGAAAGCTTTGAAGAATTAAGCGGGGATGATCACATGAGGATAAAGACGTCTTTGGAGGATCCACCAAGGGACTTGGAGTTGAAAACACTTTGTTGAGACATAGATTGTGACAACAGATCTAGCTTGAAATAGGACTGGTGTAATTATTATTACGTTTGTACATTGGTTTAGATTGGTAAATAAATATTTGTTTTGTTAGTAATATTCGGTAAACATATTATTTTGTTAAGTTAGACGAATTATTAAATACGAAATAAGTATATACGTTTAGTGCAAGGCGAGTCGAGATCTCAAGTCGCAGCGAATCGAGCTGAGAGATGAGATCTGAACTCGCGGAACATTAGTCTGGCGAGCCGAGTCCTATAGTGGGCTTGGGCTGCGAGTTGGACCGAACTCGCCGGCCCATGCGAGCCGAGCCGAGACAGAAACATATAAACGATTTTCCTTTGAAAATCGTTAACACTTTTTGCACTTTTGCATTATTCGTTCCAGCGAACTCAGAAAACCAGAGAAAACAAAACCTACGGCTAGGCTTGACGATTCATCGTTTAAAGTTAAGCTTTATTAAAACGCAATTCGAACATATTCGTTGTTAGTAAGATAACATCGTATTGAGGGATTCCGCACCTTAATACTACAGATAACGAAGTTATCGATCCTAAGAACTAGGGACTTACATCTGGTATCAGAGCTTTCGGGCTAAATACGAGATTGTTCGAGAGTTTTAGTGATAATTGCGTTTTGATTCGGATCGTTTATACGTGCATGAGTACATATTAACGATCAAAATCATTCTCTAGATGTTTTAGGGTTAGTTTACGGTCGAAATTTACTGTTTAAATCGTAAAAATACCTTGAATTTTCATTTTTCGGGTTTTCCAGCCGTTTCGCGAGTCGAGATTAGGGTTTCAGCGTAGCCTGCGAACCGAGTTGAACTAGCGAGTCGAACTGAGACTTGCGAGTCGAACCGAGATCTCTCGCGAATCGAAATCGCTTGCGAATCGACATCACAGCAATCCGAACTGAGACTTACGAGTCGAGCTGAGATTGCGAGTTAAACTGGGTCTTGCGAATCGAGTTGTTCTGAATTCGCGAAACAGTTTTACTTTACGTTTTTAAGATGTCTGATCTTAGTAGAATGATCGAGATGGAACATGAGGTGGGAAAATCAAACGTTCCACCTAAATTGTTGAAAATCGAAGATTACTATAACTGGAAGGACAGATTTGAATGTTACTATAGATTCCATGATTTGTCAATCTGGATGTGTATCAAGAATGGATACACTGCACCTACTCAAACGGTTAATAATGCAACTGTTACTCTTGCTTATAACCGGATGAGCGATCAACAAAAGAAGGACTATGAATTGGAGAATAAATCCCATTCTGCAATTAAAATGAGTTTACCAAAGGAAATAAACCATCAACTCAAGTCTTTTCAAACTGCTAGAACGCTCTGGGAAGCGTTAGAGAAAAGATGTGAGGGAAGTCCTCAAGTGAAGGCAAGCAGGAAGAATCTTCTTAAGAAACAGTTTACTGTTATAAAAGCTTTAAAGGGAGAAGATCTTGATGCTTACATCACTAGATTCTACCACTTGTTAAGTGAGCTTGACAACCATGAGATTGTTACTACTGAGACTGAAAGAACCGACAAATTTATTGAGGGTTTGCCGTCTAAGTGGGAAATGTATGGTGTAATGCTCAAAGACAACGATGAAAGGTATGCAACCATGACCTTAGAGTAGGTCATTGACAAGCTAAAAGGTTATGATTTCATAAAGAAATCGAGAGAAACTGATTCTGATCAGGTTCAGAATCCTGGGCTATATCATGGGAAAACGAATCTCTCAACTTCTTCATCTAGTTCGACCACTGCACTTTTAGTGGGTAATACTGATGAAAATGGTGAAATGATAACAGATGACGTGTGCCTTCTTACCTCATCAGGTAATGAATCTAAAGGTACACCTGCTGAGAAGTCAACTCAAGGACATCAAACAGTTATCTGTCCTTGCATCCTTTGTTGCTTCTTATGAAAACTACATTCAGGGTAAAATCAATGATCCGATTATGTTTGATGAAGACTATGATCAGATAGACTCTGATTATCTTGAGGAAATAGATCTCCAGGATCAACTTGCAATGTTATCAAGGAGAGTTAAAAATTTCTTGAAGAAAACTGGTAGAAAAGTGGTAGGAAATCGATCAGGGTTTGATAAAACCAAGATCAAGTGTTTCAACTGTCAAGGTTATGGACACTTTGCTCGTGAGTGTCAAAGACCTAAGGTTGAAACTGGCAATAGCAAACAAGGTTCGGGAAGTACCTTAGCTTCCAAAGCCTTAGTTGTGAAACAGTTGGATGGATCTTATGATTGGCAAGCTCAGTCTGAGGAAGCTCTCATGGCTGAGATTGAAAATCAAGAGATAGCTGCTGAGTCCAATAGCTATATGCCTATTGATGTTGAAATAAAGGTGCCTGAGATTCATGAGAAAGCAAGTGATGATGACGTGCTCTATATGGATTCAACTGCTAATATGAGTCCAGATGACTTTGTAGCACGCATGGCCGAAGTACAAACTGACAAGAAAAGGGTATGTTTGGATATTCTTACTCTTGCTGATGTTTGTTATCTAGTTACTGATCTACAATCACAATTAAGTGTTTTAACTGTGTCGAATCAGAATTTGTCATCCTAAGTTAGCATTTTTAATGATTCTAATAAGACTATAATATCTGAACTTGAACAAGCTAAAAGTGATGTCCTTAGGTTAAGTACAGATAAGGTAGATCTTAAGAATAAGATTAAGTCTGATAGTTCTGATAAGATTGCACTTAGAGATACCATAAATGAAAAGGCAATAATCATAGATGGTCTCTATATGAACATTGATGACTTAAATCGAACTATAGCTGATAGGGATAGAGAGTTAGCTGAGCTGAAGCATAAGTTAGTAGAACAAAATCGTAAGATTGAGTCCTACAGAACTTTAGAAATGGATAAAATGCTAGATGCTCAACGCAGTGTAAAGGACAAGACTGTGATAGGTTACAATGATGTACCTCATCCTTTTAATGCCAATTACACTAGTAACTCGATAGATTCTGAAATGACAGATGCTAATCCTGAGATTTTAGTAACTAATGACCTGGAAAAGTTAGAGGTACAGAAGGAGGTTGTAAAAACCAATCATCAGATAATAGTAAGGTGTCTCATTTCACCAAAATACAGTTTGTATCGGGTGGAGTGATTAACGATGCTAAGACTAATGATAAGGTTAATAAGGAACAAATACTTGAACCTTTAGTGCCTAAGACTCTGAGTGGTAATGCAAAAGCTCCTAAATCACGCAAGCAGATGTCATGTTTCAAGTGTCACCAAAAGGGACACGTGGGTTCGTGTTGTCCTAACAAAAAGCCTGAAACACCACATAAGCTTGTGATTGATGAAAAGACATAGACCGACTCTAGTATGACTGTAAATAGGTTAGATACCAAACCTAAGTTAGGTAATAAACCTGTTAACATTCTTAAAAGAGACGGTAAACATAGTGTCTCCCCACCTAAACCTAAACGGCCATATACTCAAAGTGATAATTTTATCCATAAGTCTAGGGATGTGACACCGTCGAGGTTTAGAACTCCAAGTAGAGGCCATAGTCATTATGAGAGTGGTACTACTTCGCGATCACATGAGTTTAATTATAATTATCATAATAGAGCTCATAATTATGTGCCTAGGAGGTTATCCTCAAATTCACCTCTTAAGGCTGATCGTCCACAAACTCAAGCTACTTCGAAAGTAACCAAAGCTCCTGATGGGAATGATGGTTATTTTAAAGAGCTTAAGTTTGTTGATGATAAGGGACAAACCAAGACCGTAATGGCTTGGGTCCCTCTTGATAACTGATCGTGTTTTGTGTTATGTGCAGGAGCATACTGTGAACAAGGACAGCTGGTGGTATGTAGACAGTGGATGCTCGAGGCACATGACCGGAGAAAGAAGTCTACTGAAGGACTTCAAGGAGAGTCTCAAGCAAAAAGTAAATTTTGCAGGAGATAAAGGAGGAGTAATTTCGGGAAAAGGAAAAGTTTCAAATGGAACTTTGACTCTTGAGGATGTGAACTATGTTGAAGAACTAACTCACAACCTAGTGAGTGTTTCCCAAGTCTGTGATAAAGGTCATCCAGTTTATTTTAATGAAAAGGAGGCCTTAGTCCTGAAGCCAGGTTTCAAAATTCCTGATGAATGGATATTGATGAGGGCGCCAAGGAAGAAGGACATCTATGCAATCAACATGGGTGTTCCTAACTCTTCAATGGTGTCTACCTGTTTATTATCCAAGGCTTCGGAAACAGACGCATTATTATGGCATAGGAGAATGGCACATCTGAACTGGAGAAAGATGAATTATATAACCAAAAATGGTTTGGTTCTAGGTGTACCACAAAAACGTTTCGAGTCTGAAGATAAGTGTGTTCCTTGCATGAAAGGAAAGCAGCACAAGAAACCACACAGATCTAAGACTGAAAACTCAATCTCCTCGCCATTTGAATTGCTACATATGGATCTCTTCGGCCCTATACGCAAGAGAAGTCTAGGTGGCAAATGGTACTATTTAGTTGTCACAGATGATTATTCTAGATTCTCATGGGTATTCTTTTTGGGATCAAAGGATGAAACTCCAGGAATTCTAATTGAGTTCTTTGATCTAGTAGAGAATGTCTATAAAAAGAGAGTGAAGCGTATTCGTAGTGACAATGGAACAGAATTTAAGAATTCAACGTTGAATATCTATTGCTTAAGCAAAGGGATATTACATCAATTCAGTGCACCTTATGAACCTCAACAGAATGGTGTTGCTAAAAGGAAAAATAGGACGTTGATTGAAGCTGCAAGAACAATGCTTGCTGATTCAAAGCTTCCGGTCATCTTTTGGGCAGAAGCATTGAATACAGCATGTTATGTTCTCAATAGAGTTCTTACGGTTAAGAGACATAACAAGACTTGTTATGAACTCGTAAACAATAAGAAACCAAACTTAAAAGGATTTGAACCCTTTGAAGTTTCATGCACCATATTAAAGACTGGGCATCAAGCAAAATTTGGTGAGAAGGCTGATGAAGGATTTTTCCTAGGTTATATGCCCAATTCGCCAAACAAGAGAGTCTTTAATAAAGTCACAGGACGTTTGGAGGTAGTTTATAATATTGAGGTTACGAGCTACTCACCGGATGTTCATAAGGGATTAGATTGGCAATTTGATTATTCAGATCTTTTTGCATCATTTAAAGTTTCTATTAGTGACTATGTCAGTGATTCAGAGATAGCTGAACATTTATTGTTTGAAGATGGGAATATTGGTCCCGCTTTAACATCAAGTGTTCAACATTCTGGAATTAACACTAATGTTGACTCAGATAAAGCTTCTACAAGTGAGTCACAACAACCTTCAGAGGATAAGTCTCAAGAAACAGAAGATCTTGATGATCTTTCTACAAAGTTTGATGATATACTTACTCCTTTGAAACACTTAAGAATATCTTCTGCTCGTACGGAAGATGTACCTGCATTGGAAGAGATTGGTACTAATTTAGGAGATGATATACCGGTTGAACCAATTACTACAACTAGAACGAGTAAGAATCATCCCTTTGAAAACATCATTGGTGATATTAATACTCCGGTTCAAACTAGGCATCAATCCAGAACTAGTACATCTGAAAACCTAGAATACCAAAGCTTGTATACTGCAATGAAAGAGACAGGGATTCCTAATCAATGTCTATATTCATGCTTTATCTCACAAGTCGAGCCTAAAAATGTTCAAATGGCTTTAAAAGAAAGCTCGTGGGTAGAAGCAATGCAAGAAGAACTATCTCAGTTCTCTAAATTACAAGTATGGGAATTGGTTGACCTACCAAAGGGAGAATATCCAATTGGAACTAGATGTGTATTTAAGTGCAAGAGAGATGATAAGGGAATTGTTACTCGCAATAAAGCTCGTCTGGTGGTTCAAGGTTTTAATCAACAAGAAGGTATTGACTACAATGAAGTGTTTGCACCAGTTGCTAGGCTAGAAGCAATTAGAGTATTCTTAGCATTCGCATCATATTTTGGTATAAAAGTGTATCAGTTGGATGTTAAGAGTGCCTTTTTGTATGGCAAAGTGGAAGAATTGGTGTATGTTTCACAACCGCCAGGGTTTGCTGATCCTGAGTATCCAGATAGAGTATATCGTTTGAATAAGGCTCTATATGGATTACATCAAGCACCTAGGGCATGGTATGGAACACTATCAACGTATCTACTTGAGAATGGATTTACAATAGGATCGATTGATAGTACACTGTTTGTGAAGTGGAAAAAGAAAGACTTTCTTCTCGTGCAAGTTTATGTTGATGACATTATCTTTGGATCGTCTGATGAAAAGATGTGTCAAGAAAAAGGTTTGAAATGTTTGCAATGGGAGAGTTGAATTTCTTCTTAGGATTACAAGTTGATCAAAAGAAGGATGGATTCTTTATTCATCAATCTAAATATACATATGAGCTATTAGAACGCTTTAAGATGGATGAAAGTAAGGTCTACATGTAACACCCGCCAAATTAGGACTAGTTATTAGGTCCTAATCACTTCATAATACGTGTAATAGGTTCCGTGTTAGGCTAATTATACGTATCATTATATATATTGTAATATATATACACATACGCGATTTGGTTAAATCGTGCATTTAAACTCGGATGGAATCCGAAACACCAGGCCGTTGGTGAACCCTTTTATACTCAATATAAATCTATTTTAATGATGAAATAGTTGTTACTTACTTTGTATTATTATTTTATTATAATAAACGCGAGAAACCATTACGTTCAATTTAAAACGTAACATATCAGAGGAAACGCGCGAATCGAGCCCGACACCTGAACGGAATCCAAAATATATTTAGCAATTCGAAATATGTGTTTTAAAATGTTTGGTCACTCTCAAATATCATTTACATATTAAAAATGTACACGAAAAATCAAAGGTTTAAAACTTAACTAAAACACGTACGTTTGACGTCTAACCGACTAACGAACTTAAACCAAACTCGAGGAACCCAATCATGAGCCCAACCCTTAATGGGCTGAGCCCATTTTCGGCTAGAATCAAGCCCAAGTCGGCCCAAGGGCCCCAAGAACATGCAGCCCTAAACCTAGCCTTAAATACCTCATTTCCTTCTTTCATTTTCATTAACACATAACCACAACCTTATCCTATCACTCTCCCTCTCCCATTTTCGGTTACTCCAGCAGATCCAGCCCCCAAATCCTCCTCAAAAACGTTCTCCAAGAACACCTAAACACTCCCTTTACAAATCTAACACCATCTTACACGTTTTTAGCAAGGAGGAACAAGAAGAACTCGAACCGAAACAGCAGCTGTCCTTCTTCTCTTGTTTCAGCTCCAAACTCGTTTTTGTTGTAAGTCTTCCCTTAGATCTTCATCATACTTCCTTGGAACACATGTATATACATGCTAGAAGTTCATTCCTCACTGATTATGTCCAAATTCATACTCGAAATTGATTAAGCTTGCGGTTAACCACTGGATAATAGCTTTACCTACTAGACAATAAGATAGATCGGTTTAGATCGAGCATAACGAGACCATTTCTTAACGAAAACTCACATTTATGGACCCTAGAACGAACCTCATGATGTATAGTTTCACAATATCAAGTCTTTGTATTTTATAAAAATAATTTACTAATTTTAAATAAATGAAAAAGAAGACTTGTACTTACTGTACCTTCTGAGCAGAAATTACAGTCCGATTCAAAAGAGCATATCTTGAAAAATACGAAACCTTAACACTTGAAACCAATTGTAAATGTTATATAATTTTGTTACCTTTCTTTGACTTACTCGCACATTTCGTGAAGTTTTGTAAAACGTGAGTTATGATCGAATCTTTGAACATATGTACTGAAAAAATAAGCTGCTGGACCCATTGTACTTTACAAATTTATTTCTCAACTTTTGTTTGGTTTTAGACCTAATAAAAATATGTTCCAGAAAGCTAAGAGTTAGGGGAATAACATATATTTTTATTGGAATTGTTTGTGGGCTTTTACTTGGCCAAATAACTTAGACAAAGTCGTATATTTTATGGAAATAAAACGTAGGAGCTGTTTTCATATTCGGTTTAAAAACGATATTTATGTGTCACCAAAGGTCACTAAAATTGTTTTCAAATACGAGTAACAACAATCTTACTACATACGACACTACTTGAACACGCAAACACATCTACCTTATGAGTATACGATGTAACAATATGAAACCTAATAATAATGTCTTCGGGAATTATTATTACGTACTTAAACATTTACCAACGGGCCACAAAACGTTTTTAATTAAACAAACGAAATAACAACTTGGACATAACTAGTAGAATGAACAACTAGCATGGGTGATCTTTTGAGATACCTACTTATTATAATAACCTTGTGCGTCTAGGACGCCCGGCAGGTTACAGTCTGCGGACTCATTTGCTCATAACATTATCGCTTGCTTGTTAGCAACCCGTTCAGACTCAGGTGAGTCTCATGGCCCCTCTTTTTTTTACTGTTTTACTCAGGGGTGTGATTACATTGCTTGTTTTTAACATGTGAACGCGAGTACAAACTTTTCAATATACTACATGAGTTATTCACAACTAATCATTTTAAAGCCCTCCGTCAGCATAGTTTGTTAATACGTTGTAGCGTGAATATTAGTATATGGTACCATATAGGATTGACCCTCCTCGTCCGGGTTAGCAAGCACTAACCGGGTAAACGGACGTACTAATATTTGGGAAGACGAGTGTTGATTAGGCACTCGTGGAGGCACCTCGCTCGGAATTCTCTATATGGGACCCGACCCTCGAGTTAAGCTCAGACTATGCGCTCATGGCTGTATACATATACATTTTTATTTGCTGGATGCAAATCAGTAGTTAAATCTTGCGGTTCATACAATATTACTTGATTTCAAACCTGTGAGCTCACCAGCTTTAGCTGACCCATTTTATCATGTATCACAGGTACTCAGCAGTAGGTTGGACTTCCATCAGGATCACTATAGCTCGAGTCAGCATGTAGACACTAGAGATTTTCTTGCATTAGTATATTTTGTACAAGTACTTATGTATTGAAATCTCTCATTTAATCGAACATGAGCTATGTATTGGCTGTGAATGTTGTAAACAATTAAACATCAATATATTTTGTTAAAACGACGCATATAGAGTCGTTTACTATAATTCTTTGTGCTTTGATTATTGATTAGTAACACCCAAAGTATGCTTCCGCTAAACTGTAAATTTGGGGGTGTTACACTACAATACTCCAATTCCAGTCAATCATGGACTAGGTCCAGATACATCGAGTGATGGCGATGTGGATCCAACTCTTTATAGAGCCATGATCGGATCACTAATGTATCTAACTGCCTCTAGGCCTGACATAATGTTTGCTGTTTGTTTATGCGCAAGATATCAGGCTAATCCGAAAGAGTCACACATGCAAGCTGTTAAACGAATCTTTCGTTACCTCAAAGGGAAACCTAAGATGGGTCTTTGGTATCCGATTGATGGAGACTTAGATCTCGTAGCTTATACTGATTCGGATTACGGAGGATGCAATCAGAATAGGAAATCTACGACCGGAGGATGTCAATTCCTAGGAGGTAGATTAGTATCCTGACAGTGCAAGAAGCAAACCTCGGTAGCCATTTCTACATGTGAAGCTGAGTACGTTGCAGCTGGCAGCTGTTGCTCTCAAGTTCTATGGATTCAACAGCAACTGCGGGATTACGGGTTAAATATAACCAATACTCCTATGATGATTGATAACGAATCTACTATGTCGATCACCAATAATCCAGTGAAGCACAGTAAAACTAAGCATATTGATATTCGACATCATTTTATTATAGATTGTGCTGAGAAGAAGTTGATAAAGTTAGTTAAGGTTCCATCATTGAATAACTTAGCAGACTTATACACAAAGGCGTTTGACAGAGCAAGATTTGAGACGTTGGTTCAACTAAACGGAATGAGAAATCCAGAGTGATTAGTCTTCCAAGGGTATTTTTGTAATAGTTAGTATTTCTATGTTCATTAAAAAAAAAAAAGGCGTATGGCATTCATTTGCTTGTTACCTAAGGGGAATCGCCTTCATTAAAGAATATAAACATAATATTCTTTAAGTTTTTATCTGCAAAAACTAAGGGAAATGATAGTACATTAGGAGAATAAGCTTCACAATAATAAGCTTAAGTCCTAAGTATGATATGGTAGTAGGTTCAAATAAAGTTGCTTTAGAACTACATCGGTTCTATCAGGTATGTGTTTATATTTATTTGATTATACACCTATATCCACAAGTTATAATTTGTCTATTTTTAGTGAAAACTTTAGATGGCTTCATCATATGATGTACTGGTAGGCAAATTATATGAAATTTTCTAAGCCTTAAGAAGTTAATTAACTACTTGTTTATTATCTTGTGTTACTATTCTATGATGTATGACATTAAGTCTTAATTGTTGAATGATGGTATTGCCATACATTGTTATCATGCATTTTTAATTGACAAATAGTAGAAATATGGGTATTAACTTAATTACTGGTAACTTTGTTGTACTAAGTACAGATCTGAAGCCTTTAATTAAATTAATATTCTCAAATATATTTTGAATTATGCTAGAAGGTATCCTCTGTTGTACTATGTACAGACTTGGATAACATAGCATATTCAAAGTATGTATGATATTTGTCTAACCTTAAAATTCAAGTGTATGTTATATGTTTCGAAAAGATACATCATTTAGTAACCACTACCTTGAAATTTAATGATACAGTGTTATGCGTTTTACTTGAATTCTTCAGTATGTCCTATAATAGGAAGCACTTGATAATATTCATACCAACAATAAAGTGTTTGCTTAGAAAATTGAGTATAATTTGTTTATGTGGATCATAATACCGGTAATCGTCTTGGACTGTCTATAAATAAACTATTCACTTTATGTGAGTGATGCATTTATTAATTATGCTATGTGGATAAAGGTACCTAAGATATAGTTTTATAAATATAAATGTATAAATAATAAATTTTAGTTGTAATTTTATAGTAATTTATTTGAATTTCATAAGGTATATATACTAACAATCAACTTAGACTTTTTAATAAATACTTAATTGCTTATTCTTTCTAATATGATCCCTAAGCAGATAAATTCGTATTCATTTTGTTTATGTATTTTGTTTTGCTCAAGTGATTAATAAAATGGTACTTGATACCAATGTTTACATAATTGTGTTTTTATCTTATTTTAGTTTATGTTTAATTTAAGTTTTTGTGTTTATTAGGTTTTACCCTTCGGAATTAAATTATACTGAATATTTTTGAGTTGAACAAACGTAACAAATACAAGTGAAAAATAATTTTATTTTAGACTTGTACAAATGATGGGTTTTTAATTTATACTAAGTATTTAATTCGCGTTTTTATTTATTCCTGCGAGTCGACTTAGTCAACTTGCGGATCCACTTGAAATCTCACGAATCGGATACAGGGTATAAAATGGAAGGTCAAACGAGTCAACAGATCACCGGATCCACAGCATTCGCGAGTTCACTTTAACTTGGCGAATCCGCTTCCAGGTGAAAACGAGACGAAAAGTGATTTTCGTTTGATTTCGATTTTACGAGTACGAAGAACGAGTTTTTGATCCGTAGATTTTATTCACCTTTAGATTGCGAACATTTTGAGGTAAAATACAACGGATTTCACCGTTTAATTAACGCGAAATCGAAGTTTTTATAAACTTAGGGTTTCGGTTTAACTTTTGATCGATTCACGTAGATTAACGGCTTGTTAGAACACGAATCCTTAGGATTAATGTTAAACGAACCTTAATAAACGTAAATATATCGTTTGATCGTGTTAAAACTAAAAAAATCATCGATTTTAAGTTTAAACTCGCGACGGCTGTTCATCGAACGAGTTGAACCTTCGATTCAACTCGTAGCGAGTTGACTAGCGGATCGAGTTGATTAGCGGATCGACCAACGAGTTGACCTGTGGATCGACATGATTAGCGAGTTCACTTGGCTGCAGATCAAATAGCGAGTTGATAAGCGAAACGAGTTGAACTCGATTCGCTTAGGTGTCTTATGCGAATCCAGAACTTAATTTTTTTTTTTTTTAAAAAGTTTTTTTATATAAGAGTTACGACTTTTTAAGTAATAACTAGTATATTTTTGGATTCCTATGACAATGTATATATATATATCGAAAGTCTACCGATTCAAAACGTAATCTAGTAGCGTGTCCTAATTTTATATTAGCGGTATATCATATATATTGATTTATATATGTATACGACTTGAGACTATTTATGTAACAAGTTATATATATAAGTTTACATTTAAACTAGGATGTAAGATGAATTACAATTCATAATACGTTATAGTTTAAAAATATATTACACGTGCATTTAATATGTTATTTGTGTTTATTATACAAATATGGCGAGACCATTTGATAAAAGCCACAATATTCTAGTAGATCTGAATCTACAGGCCAAGAGGGCTGATAGGGTGGCTGATATTCTTCGCTTTCTTGCACGGTCGCGTATTAGATATGCTATTATGGCCAATCCACCTATTTCTCAGACTATTCTGAGCGATTTCTGGACGGATATTGTGCATGATCAATCTGTCAATCCACCAAAGATTAGGGCAACGGTTAGTGGTCAAACGGTTGCATTTACTACTGGATATCTTCATGAGGTATTACAGCTGGGGACTGTAGAACAAGAGAATGGGGATTTGGAGATGCCCATGGACTTTATTGAGGGGGCAATCGGCCGTTTGGGATATACGGGAGATAGGCGCGGGAACCAGTTTCAGAAGCCTCTGGTACTCGGACAGTGGAGGTTTCTGTGGCATGTGATGAATACAGTTTTTGCACCGAAGAAGGGTGGCTGCGATGAGTTAAGCCCTGTTATTTTATCGGCTGCACTGTCCCTGGTTTATAATAAACCATACAGTTTCTGTGATCTCATTTTTGGAGAGATTGCAAGACAGATATCGGGTTCTGTTAGATCTAGATTTATGATCTACCCGAGGTTTTGTATGCTTATCATCCGTGCGCGTCTACCGAACTTGGCTATACCTGAGCCGTTTTTAGTGGTGAATACCATTGATCAACGTGGATATAATACCATGTTTATGCAGACAGTTAGGAAGGAAGGTGTGGTGAAACCGGAGGAACGACCACTTTTTGGGTATATTGTTGACCCAAACTACGTTCCACCGCCAAATAATGGGTGGTTGGACGTTGCTCCTGCTGGTGCTGCTGCTGATGATGATGTACCTGAACCTGCAGCTTAGGAGGTTCAACCTGAAGATCCACAAGGGCTCCTTGAGGATGTTCTTATTCAGGTTGGTCAGGTTGATCAGCAAGTGAACCAAGAGGTTGCTGCACAAGTTGTGCAAGAGGTTTTGGTTCAGAATGATGATGCTACTGATCCCTTGCTACGGGATATTGATAGTTATTTTGCACCACCTGAGGTAATATTTTATTTATATAATAATATAGATGCTTAGTTGATAGATTGTTTTTATTAATCATAAATGCATAATATTATTATATAATGATTATGATATAGATATTTAGTTGATTAGGTAACATTACTAATTATAAAATATGAATATCATTATGTACAGGAAGCTGAGATTGCAGACCCAGAGGTTACTAGACCTGAGGGTGAGCAAAGACAGATTGATAGTTCAGCAGTTTTACCTGCTAAGGTATTAAAGCTGAATAATCTTAAATATATATTTATCTAGTTTGATAGAGTTTTATGTTAATCATAAATGGTAAATATATTTAGGAACCAGTTGGTCCATCTGGCAAGTATGATGGACATACAACTGACGATTCCAGTGATACCGAGGATGATCTTGTTGATTTATCCACTAGTATTCCGGCTGGAATGACTAAGCAACGATCAAGGCTTGAGGTTGATCCTGCTTAGAAGCTGAAGCTCAAGCGTAAAGTCAATGAACCAGATCCAGATTTCATTGTTCATGATTTGGATGCTGAGGAGACTGTTACTCAGTTGATGAAGCGTCCGAGAACGCTGACTATTAGAGAAGGTTAGTATTTATTATAAAAGTTAAATAATCTTAACTTGTTGTTTATCAGGAGTTAAACTGAGACAGTTAATTCTGTATACAGTTGCTCAAGATACACCACAGGTGGAGAAGGATACACATGTGGTTTCTGAACAGATATCTGTACCGTTTCAGGTATGAGATATAAGTTCTATAACTATAAGTGTTATGCAATTAATTAGAGTTTGAGACAGAGTAATCTGTAACAATAACTGATTTTAATTGTGTTTAACTTTACAGCATGAGGTTGCTGATCTAGTTCGTGCGGCAAAATTTCCGACGAATAAAGGAGCTAGATTTGCGGCAAACTTGCTTACGCAAGCTTTGTCTCAACCTCATACACCGTTGACAAGAGTGATGTGACTCAAATAGTCATGTTTTTAAGGGCAATATTCCGCACTTTTTGGACGTATCTTTAGTGAAAACATTCCAAAATAATCATTATTTACTAAATTTCACTAAAGTGATCTAAATATAGGCGTTGCTGCAAAAATCACCTAAAACGTCCAAATAACGAGCAAATCAGGACGAATAAACGTGCACAAAATCACCCGGCCTCATTTACCTTATATAGATCACATTCTAACTTCATCATATGATAAAACAGGTAAAATCGAGACGGGAAAATCAAGAATCATGCAAATCGGATAAAGAACGAAGAAGACTGAGCAGTATCAGACCCTATAAAGTCATTTCGGCTATGCTTGAGCTATACACATCCAATTTCAGTGAAGTTGGCATCATTAGAAGCGTAACGGAATTACGAAACCACAGGCGAAAGAATCAGGTCAAACGGACGCATAACGAAGGAGATACGCGCGTTTTAAGCAACGAACGAAATCAGACGAACACCGTATACGGCCCTGGGAACCGTATACGGCCCCACAGAGACCGTATACAGCCATGTACACACCGTATACGGCCCCCCTAAGGCCGTATACGGCCCCTGCTGCCCTGTATCGTGCTTCGTTTGCTTGTACGTGCTGTTTCGCGAGTTGTACGGCTGATTTTTGAGCTTTGCCTATAAATAGGAGATCACTCCTCCTCATTTTTCACACCTTAACACACCTCAACATTTTCACACATTTCTCATTCTCTCACTTTTCTTATTTCTCTCTTTTCTTTCACTTTCTCTCTCTAACTTTCTCTCTCTAGCACTACTCTTAGGAGTTAGAGGAGAAAGGTTAGGGTTGAGCTTACGGTTCGAGTCTAGAGGAAGTTTTAGCTTGGTAATCTTGTTGTAATGAGTTTTTCAAGTTCAGACTATTTGTAATCCTCAGTATTACGCTGCTGTATTCCCGGTGATATCTAAACTTTACTTACTGTTATAATGCTTGTGCTTTATGTTATTTCAGTTTGTATTCTGCATATTGCCATGTTTATAGAGTAGTTTAATATTGTGATTGTTGAAATGTAGATATTAGGAGTAGGGATGATGTTAAATTAATGTTTCATTTATATGATTGGAAATTGTTATGCTGTGTATCTGGTTAAGCTTATCCTGAATATAGATCTAGTCTCTCATCACCCTTTCCAGACTTTCACGTGACTGTTACCCTAGGATAGGATCTGATCAACCCTAATACTATGAATACACAGTTATCTCCAGTTACAGTATGAAACTATGAACTTTCCTTTAAAAGGCACGGTACTTCGTATAGCGTTGGAAACACCTCGTGTGGAGTACAAATACGTGGAAGCTAAGGAAATGCCATGGATTGTTTCATCGTGAATTACCTAGAAGTGATCCTTCTAGAACTGTGGTCTAGGAATCAAAGCTGTGGAAATGCTTGTTGCACTGTACACCGTTAGTACACCTAAGATCTGGAACACTGTGGAAATGCTTAAATGCCCAGTACACCGTCAGTACATCTAGGGTTTGGAACACTGTGGAAATGCCTAATTGCCCTGTACACCGTGATTATTCCTAGGGATGAACGCCTGATTGTAAAGGAGGGTCTATATTTATGATGGTTAAGTATGTGCTTCAATAGAAACAATACAGGGTAGTGTCAATCATATACCTAGACATGCAAAACCCTAATCACACCAATAGTTTAACATACACAGGATACAATCAGTATTTGCTATAATGAAAGTAAATAGACGATTAGGTGTTAAGAAAGGTCAGTAAATACAATTGCGGTCTGTTGCCTTATGCCTGATCCCTAGAACATTTAGGGTGACTTTGTCTTAATTAAGGAAAGGCTCAGGGGGGTTTGAAAACAGCCTGATCTGATCAGAATCATGATAACCTAGGATTCCAGTGACATATGTTTCTAGGGTTTCACCTGAACGTAGGGTCCTAGTGTTTACACCGAAAGTATGTCTACTCTTTATTTGGTAAATCTCCAATCAATTTTATAATGAACATCATCCCGAAACCCTAGTATCCAAGTTTCAGCAATCACATCTCTACCTGTCTGCTTAAACCCTAATTTCATTTCCCGTTATTTACTTTTCTGCACTTAGGATAATTATAAAACCAAATCAATCCAAAATCTATCTACCTACCCCCATCCTAATTGCGACCATAATCTTTGGTGATCCGCTTTATTTCAATTCACTCCGATTTAAGAACGACCTCGAGTTATACTTATTGCTTGCTCCCAAGGTAGGTAGTACTTATAGTTTGAGCCCCAGCTCATATAAATTTAAAACTCACTGTCCGCCGCTTCTGTTGGTGTTTGAACAACGACCGGAGTCAAATCCGACCGACCGATAGGGGCCGCGACAAGTTTTTGGCGCCGCTGCCGGGGATCGTAGAGCGTTACGATTTGAAGCCGCCTTAGATATTATAGCTTTTAGGAGATCCTTTCCAATTAGGTTTTCCCAGACTTAGTTGGTAGTTATTTGCTTTCCGTAGTTTAATTTAGGTTAATTAAAAAATGAAAAATACAAAAACATCTTTCTATGATTCATTTCCGTCTAGCCCCATTTCTCCACTCGCCCTCAAGAAGTCCGAAGAAATGATGGCCATGGATGAAGCTGAGTTCTTCGCCTGCTTAGAACAAGAGTTGGAATCTGACGTCTACTCTTCATCTTTATCCTCTTCCGAAGTTATCTCTGCTAATTCAGACGATGAATCTAGAACTTTAGGGCAATTCTTAGACCTTGACTTAGGAACCCATGATTCTCATCAGAAGATCTCAACTTCTGCATCTAGCATTCTAAGCTATCAGGTTATACCTGCTCCTGAGATTTCATATTCCTTAGAAAACTTCTTTCAATTCCCTACCTCATCTGGTTTTATCGAGAGTAACTCTGAACATCTTCAACCCTTTCGTTTTCCACCCATTGAAGAACGTCTTCCACCATGGGACGAAGAAGTTTACGAATACCCTCCAAAATCACCTATCTTTTTGAACCTCGTACCCGAACCCGAGTACACCATCTATCGTGTTGTTGATAGGACTTTACCAATCAAACCTGAAGAAAATATCCGCTACGTAGGTAACTCTTTTGATCCTGATAGGAGATTGGATGTTTGTCGGGCATTAGCCAGACAACTCAAAACGTCTGACTTTCCTTTTTCAGTTGAACAAAGAGAAGTCGCTCGTAGGATAAAGAAACAGGTTGGTATTCTCCACCATCTTCCAAATCAAAAGGAGGAAGGTATCTTCACACATTATCGAGAGCAAGAACTAAAGCTTAAATCAGAAATAGACCTACTAATGGACCTATTCGCCTGCACCGATTATCAACCGGTTTCCCAAACCCTAATTAATCGTCATGTTGCAGCCATGATTTATGAGCTTGAGTTCTGGATCAACAAAGATCCCGCTATATCTCTCGTCATTTCTGATAAAATTCCATTTTTCGTTGACCCCGCTACTTATATGATCGACAAGTTGTTAGAGATATTCCCTGGAGCCACTGACGATAACATGGAAGCTGCTTTCTTTGCTAGAAGGAAGGATATTAACGTCTCACTCACTTTGTTATTCGCTCAGTCAAAATTTCCTTTCACCGTTTCACAAACATCTTTAATCGAAGAAATCACGGAGTCAGTTCACACTACCACCGGAGATCCCGATTCGAGAGAAGAATGGAAATTTCAACAAACCCTAGGAATGCTTCTTCATGACTTAAACCATATAGATGACGGATCATGAAACGGAATTTCAAACCCTAAGAAAGTTAGAAAGAAATTTAACAAGTTTATAGACAATCTTCTAGATTTAGGCAAAAAGGAACGTATGTTTCTCACTGAACATGAACGATTCTCGTTACACCCCGCAGACCTAGTTGATTCTGTCATCAAGATTCTCACTTGTGACTTTATTCCTCGCTACACTTTCCCTCAACCAAGAGCACCAAATTCACTTAAACAATTGCTCTTGGGCAATATTCAATAAATTTGTCCAAAAGTCGAGCTACCGACTTTAACCAAGCGCTTTTTGGGAGGCAACCCAAACTTTAGTTAATTTAGTTTTATTTTAAGTATTTAGGATGAGTAATATTAGTGGTTTATTTTTAAAATTAAAAGCTTGCATTTAAAAACACAAGAAAACGTTCTTTTAAAATTCAAATTCGCACAACACAGTAACGAATTTCAGACATTTTCAGAAAATTCGAAAAAGTTTATTTTTAATTTTGAAAAAAATTAATTTTGAATTTGTTTTGAATTTTAAAGAACACAAAAAGATTGTCTTGTTTTAAATAAAAACGTATACGATTTCGCATACGATTCGCAATATCTTTTCAGACTGCGCGTAAAGATTCAGAAAATTACGAACATACTTTTTAAAATTGTTTTATTAAAAATTTTTAAACTTTGAAATTTTACTTGTATGTTTCGTATCTTTCGCAAATTTTAAATCGCGTACGTTTAAAAGGGTATAAAAGGGAATTTAGCCACACACATAAGGCAAAATCATAAAAAAGTTCATCTTCTTCCTCTCCCCTACCCCAAAACCGTCGACCACCATTCCATCACCACCAAACCTTCATTACTCAACCATTTTGCATGATTCCAAGCTCAAAATTCATCATTTTATGATCTTTCTTGCATCCACAACATCATTACATCAAGTTTAAGGTAATTCTTGACCTACTTTTGTGATTTTCATGAAACTTTAAAAATTAGGGCTTGTAACTCATTTTCATAGACTTCATGGTTAAAAGTTGCAATCTTTAGTGTTATTTCATGCTTATCTTGATGCTTAACATGATTACAAGCTTAATCTAGTGATTTGTTGGCTTGATTGCAAGATTGGGAATTAAAGTGTTGACTTTTTGATGAACTATGGCTAGTTTGACTTTTTGGTTGATTAATTGCTTATGTTGACTTTTGTTGATTGAGTTATGCTTAAATGAGATAGGTTAACATGTTTTGATTGATCATTTGCAATTAGAAAAGGGTTAAGCTAGTTTTTGGTAATTAAAGTAAGCTCATTTTTAATAAAATCATCATAAACATTATTTTTATTTAAAACTTTTATTTTTAAACCATGTTTATGACTTTTCTAAACTTAAAAAGCTTACAAGATTATCAAAACGAGCTTCGGTTCATTTAATCATTTTTAAGTTTATCACTTTAATTAATAAAGTGTATGACTTTGAAATGAAACCAACAAAAATGCCATTTTCTAAAAACTACCATTTTGTCGAATGAGTTTACTTCCATTCTTTGCTTGAAATCATGTAAAATACGGCTTATTGTCTTTTGGAAATTGCGGAAAGTTGGATTGCATATTTAATTGGTAATATGCCCTTTTATGATTAATTGATTTACTTGAGGTAATCATATGACCTTGGACTTAATCTCATTTAGATTGATTAACCATGAACATGAAGTATTTAAGTTTTTAGTGCTTGGGATAATTAAGTTAGGTACCTTGTTGACTTGCTTTAATTATGCTAGGAACTTGAAGCTTTGTGCCACTTACCCTTATTTAGACATAAGTTGATAAAAGTTTTTGGAATTGTGATTGGTTGCGGTTAGGTTTAGCAATTTTAAAAATTTCTGGATATGCCTATTTCTAAAGCCTACATTTCCAATTTTTTCTGAAAATTTGGAAGTACTTTAGCATATCCATTAATATATCACGGTAATGGCCTAATCTTTTCTTGTCTTTTGTCACAGATGGAAAACTGCCCACCTTCACTCAGCTACTTGGCAAAGTCTTCAAAGAATAGGTCACTCATTCGCCAGTGGTTGCAGCGACCAATAGGCAGTAATCGATATGTGGTATGGAAAGACATGATTAAGCTAGGGATCAGGGATGAGTTGAAGAGTTTGTTGATGTATGAGACCGATGGTCAAGTGAACAATGCATTTCTCCGTCTCTTCGATATAGATGAGTATGCATATCGAGAAGTAGTGACAGAGTTCATGGTGACTTACCAGCTGAATCCAAAGATGAGCGTATCCGACAAAAGAAAGATTTCATTCAGGTTTCAGGAACAGATTCATCATATCTCAGTTGCCGACTTGGGAGTGTATCTTGGTTTATATACAGAGTCTCAGGTCAACTCTGCATGGTTCAGAAACAGTGTTCAAGACATCTCCAGCCTACCAAACAGGAACCATAAGGATATTTGGATGGATTTAGCAGGATCAACCTTTAGGAGCTGTGTTAAGTCATCCACTTTCATCAAGCCGGTTCATCACATCCTTCACAAGTTGTTAGCATGTTCTATATTTGGAAAGAAGGAAGGTGGTGCTGTGAGTGCCGAAGAATTGAAGTTCATGGAAGCAATCATAGGAATGTTGCTTTCTTGATCGCTGAGAGACTTGGAGCTGAGACAGACATGGATAGGCACATGTTCATGGGGTCGATTATTACTAGATTGCTTTATAGTATGGGATTGTTGACTGAGGCCCACACTGAGGAGTTTACTGTTTGTTCTCGTTCTTTGCCATTCAACTTGGACTACTGCAAGTTGATCCATCTTATTGAGGTAGATGAGCAGAGACAGTGCTTATGGAAGAACACCAAACAAATCATTCCAGGATGTCGTCTCCCTGGAAAGCGTGTTAGAGGATCCTCACCTGTTGCAGATACTGAGGATGGCCCATCTGATAGAGCCCGAGCACCTACTACTCATACTAGTGTCCCGTATAGAGGAGCTGAGACAGCCGAGCCACCAGCTCAGGCTACTGTTCACTACACAGATCCAGTGACCTCGCTGACACAGTATTATCTTTTGCATGCTCTTCAGGTTAGCCGTTCCCATCAGCTGTTGATTTTCAGGAAACTTGGTATTCCTGACCCAGAGTCTTACATGTACCGATGCGGTCCACCACCACCAGCCATAGCACCACCACATACATCCATCCCATCACATACCACCCATACACCATCACCCGCTATCCGGACCACACCAGTACCAGAGCAGGTCCAGTCAGTTGAGACCGAGATACCGGTAGTTCAGCCAGTGATTTCTGCACCTGTGATTCCTCATCCTGCCCAGCCAGTCGCCAGTGGATCTTACCGTGCTGACACAGTCTACTTGGGCACTGATGCTGTATCTTTTGACACTTCCGGGATGCTATTAAACTTGGGACCGATCTCTTCCTCAGCTGTACCGACAGAGAGCATGCTACGTCAGGCTTACATGACCTTACTAGAGCAGGCAGGGGTTACTTCGGCTATTTTGCTAGAGTGGGGCTACACTGATCCGATGAGACTGCCAGCAGCTACCCTCAGAGACATATTGATTCAGCTCAAACTGATCAATGCTGAAGAACAGGGACAGAGAGTATCTAGTGGCCAGCAGTCAGTCGTAGGACCATCCACAGCACCAGCTCCTACTCAGCATATTGATGCACCTGACCAGGGATCCCCAGCCTCATAGTTCTACCCCATTTGCATCATCTGACTTTGGTTTCAGACATTATCATTATTATTATCTTGTGTTTGTTTGGCTACTGTTGAACCTTACTTTTGGAACTTTTTTGTATCAACCACTAGTTGGTTGATCACTCTATCCTTATCTATATTATGCTTTTACTTATCATGTTTTATTTTCTCTCTGTTTAATAAGTAGAAATGTTGTGATGTATGAACGTGGAAAAAGGCGAGATGACGCACTTTCAAGAAGAAAATCCGTGAAGTCAAAAGGCAACCCGAACCAGTTTTCAACATTTGCAGACTGCGGAACATTCAAACATCTCATGGAGGGGACTCGTTCTTTTCAAAAACTTCCTTGTATCCAAGCACTTCAAAGAACTAAGTGTGGGATCACTCCCCACACCGCAAACACTTATCAAAATCACTCTAACTTCTTCAAAACCTAAAGTATGGGATTCTACACCATAAGGATCCCCACTTAAAAGAATTGGAGTTGATTTTTGATAACGTTGGATACATGACACCGGATAACCCCTATGAAGCTTGATGTCCTTCAAGAAGAATGCAGAAGAAAGCTCACTTCGACTCTCTCTCCTGCAAAATTTCACATGCTTCAAAACGTTATCTGGGGAGTTTCTTAACCTTCTATCCATTTCATGATCACATATATTCTGTCTTGAAAGTTGTTATATTCTATACCCTATCCTGAGCTTATCACTAAGTGTGGGATTCAAACCCAAATTTAACACTTAAGAAACATTTTCTTACATGTTCAAACTCTAAGTGTGGGATTTTACCTCCAGTAAAAACTCAACTCAAGAGAACATTAGGGACAATGTTCCTCTAAGTGTGGGATAGCAAGGTGTAGAATACCTTGGATAATTTTAGGCAATTTTTATGTCCAAAATAGCATTACTCAGAAAATGTGTTCCCAAATAACGAATTTTTTTCAAACAAATTTTTCAAAAATATTAAAATTATGAGTTAAATTATGAAACTAAACTCTAAGTTTTTGAGTTAAATACTTTCGAAAAGAATCATTCTCGAAATATGAGTAAGGTATTTTGGAATATAGGGAAAATAAGGTAGAAATTTCTCGAGCAAGAAACAATAATCTGAAAGGAGCATGGCTAGGCACATACAACCCTATTTTGTAGTGAGGTATCTTGAGCCTAAAAGCATTCATCTTTAATGCTTCACTTTCATTTCTTGTGTGTGCCGATGCTTGCATCTCTGAATTAGAACTTGCTCCAGACATACGTTTCAAGACCACATTGGTGTGTACCATACGCGGTATAGGTGCAGCTAGATGACCTTGACATTCCTTAGGATTTAAACCCAATTTTTACATATCTCTTCAAGCCCAAAACCCTTCCGATATTTATTATCAGTATCGATGATCCGCCTAGTAAACCCTGTTGAGCCTTAAAAACCCTCGTACAAAACCCCTACTCAACCAAAATTCCCAAAACCTTATCTTAGAATTTCTAAGGTCGTGAAAAACATCTTTTGGAACATCCTCTTCAATTATGCTCTAAAGTCTTCCTCTTCGGTGTACTCTTAAAAGTCAAAGTGTGAAAAATTGGCACAATAAAAGAAATTGAAGTTCAAGATCAAAGATCATAGTTCCGAAAAGGATTTCTGAGAGGATCAACATAAAATATCCTTAGAAATTCTCTGGCAAAGAAGTTCTGAAGAAGAAAAGAAAAATAAAAAGTAGAAAATCAAGAAAAGAAAAAGAAATAGTTCCATCAAATAAAGCTGAGTGCTTCAAGTATCACCTTCTCAAGAAAAATTCGATAGAAGACGAGCAGCTACAAAATCCTCCGTTCCATTCTGAAATAAAGTTTTTCACTATCTTTGAGTTTTAAGATGAGTCAAACCCCTACAACAAAACATACACCACTACCCATACCCTTAAACCTCACCAAACACTACCACCCGTTGAATGTCTTGGGATAGTTAGCACCGTTCTCACCTAAGTGGTGGAGATCCGATTCTCGACCAAGCTTATGACGATGAGTGCTGCATGACTGGCTTATTTGAGCGATTTCAATTGTTCTAGATTGTTAGGGAACCCGATACACCTTGAGTGAATTGAGTGACCACCTTTAGTGAGATCGCCTAGTCATGTGTACTCCAAGATCACGAGAATTGGTGGTATGCTTGATGATAATTGCTTTTTGCTTCTGAAAGGATCATCTTATCCTTTTCCTTATTCTTAAACAGTCTTAATCATATTAGAAGTGGTATCATTTTGAAATTATTTTGACTCACCCCTTAAAAACCTCATTTTAAATGTTTTTCTAACTGAGTGTTGCTTGAGGACAAGCAACGCCTAAGTGTGGGATAACTTGATGTGACTCAAATAGTCATGTTTTTAAGGGCAATATTCCGCACTTTTTGGACGTATCTTTAGTGAAAACATTCCAAAATAATCATTATTTACTAAATTTCACTAAAGTGGTCTAAATATAGGCGTTGCTGCAAAAATCACCTAAAACGTCCAAATAACGAGCAAATCAGGACGAATAAACGTGCACAAAATCACCCGGCCTCATTTACCTTATATAGATCACATTCTAACTTCATCATATGATAAAACAGGTAAAATCGAGACGGGAAAATCAAGAATCATGCAAATCGGATAAAGAACGGAGAAGACTGAGCAGTATCAGACCCTATAAAGTCATTTCGGCTATGCTTGAGCTATACACATCCAATTTCAGTGAAGTTGGCATCATTAGAAGCGTAACGGAATTACGAAACCACAGGCGAAAGAATCAGGTCAAACGGATGCATTACGAAGGAGATACGCGCGTTTTAAGCAACGAACGAAATCAGACGAACACCGTATACGGCCCTGGGAACCGTATACGGCCCCACAGAGACCGTATACGGCCATGTACACACCGTATACGGCCCCCCTAAGGCCGTATACGGCCCCTGCTGCCCTGTATCGTGCTTCGTTTGCTTGTACGTGCTGTTTCGCGATTTGTACGGCTGATTTTTGAGCTTTGCCTATAAATAGGAGATCACTCCTCCTCATTTTTCACACCTTAACACACCTCAACATTTTCACACATTTCTCATTCTCTCACTTTTCTTATTTCTCTCTTTTCTTTCACTTTCTCTCTCTAACTTTCTCTCTCTAGCACTACTCTTAGGAGTTAGAGGAGAAAGGTTAGGGTTGAGCTTACGGTTCGAGTCTAGAGGAAGTTTTAGCTTGGTAATCTTGTTGTAACGAGTTTTTCAAGTTCAGACTATTTGTAATCCTCAGTATTACGCTGCTGTATTCCCGGTGATATCTAAACTTTACTTACTGTTATAATGCTTGTGCTTTATGTTATTTCAGTTTGTATTCTGCATATTGCCATGTTTATAGAGTAGTTTAATATTGTGATTGTTGAAATGTAGATATTAGGAGTAGGGATGATGTTAAATTAATGTTTCATTTATATGATTGGAAATTGTTATGCTGTGTATCTGGTTAAGCTTATCCTGAATATAGATCTAGTCTCTCATCACCCTTTCCAGACTTTCACGCGACTGTTACCCTAGGATAGGATCTGATCAACCCTAATACTATGAATACACAGTTATCTCCAGTTACAGTATGAAACTATGAACTTTCCTTTAAAAGGCACGGTACTTCGTATAGCGTTGGAAACACCTCGTGTGGAGTACAAATACGTGGAAGCTAAGGAAATGCCATGGATTGTTTCATCGTGAATTACCTAGAAGTGATCCTTCTAGAACTGTGGTCTAGGAATCAAAGCTGTGGAAATGCTTGTTGCACTGTACACCGTTAGTACACCTAAGATCTGGAACACTGTGGAAATGCTTAAATGCCCAGTACACCGTCAGTACATCTAGGGTTTGGAACACTGTGGAAATGCCTAATTGCCCTGTACACCGTGATTATTCCTAGGGATGAACGCCTGACTGTAAAGGAGGGTCTATATTTATGATGGTTAAGTATGTGCTTCAATAGAAACAATACAGGGTAGTGTCAATCATATACCTAGACATGCAAAACCCTAATCACACCAATAGTTTAACATACACAGGATACAATAAGTATTTGCTATAATGAAAGTAAATAGACGATTAGGTGTTAAGAAAGGTCAGTAAATACAATTGCGGTCTGTAGCCTTATGCCTGATCCCTAGAACATTTAGGGTGACTTTGTCTTAATTAAGCAAAGGCTCAGGGGGGTTTGAAAACAGCCTGATCTGATCAGAATCATGATAACCTAGGATTCCAGTGACATATGTTTCTAGGGTTTCACCTGAACGTAGGGTCCTAGTGTTTACACCGAAAGTATGTCTACTCTTTATTTGGTAAATCTCCAATCAATTTTATAATGAACATCATCCCGAAACCCTAGTATCCAAGTTTCAGCAATCACATCTCTACCTGTCTGCTTAAACCCTAATTTCATTTCTCGTTATTTACTTTTCTGCACTTAGGATAATTATAAAACCAAATCAATCCAAAATCTATCTACCTACCCCCATCCTAATTGCGACCATAATCTTTGGTGATCCGCTTTATTTCAATTCGCTCCGATTTAAGAACGACCTCGAGTTATACTTACTGCTTGCTCCTAAGGTAGGTAGTACTTATAGTTTGAGCCCCAGCTCATATAAATTTAAAACTCACTCTCCGCCGCTTCTGTTGCTGTTGGAACAACGACCGGAGTCAAATCCGACCGACCGATAGGGGCCGCGACAAAGAGACTGGCATATTGAGTCTCTTACACCGCCTGGACCTAGAACGATACCTGTTACTCCGACGACTGATGCTGAAAGGATTACGTCCTTAGAGTCGAGGGTAAAGGATTTAGAGAAGCTTACTTCTCAGATTCCAGAGCTGGTGTCACATAATCTTCTTCTTGCTCAACAGATGCTCAAACAGAGTGAATCTTACAATCTACTGATGAAGACTCATGATACTTTGCTTGCGGACTTCAATGTTCAGAGACTGAAATTATCTTCCTTGGAGAGTTTGGTCTTGAAAGCGCATTCAGGACAGTCTACTCAGGGGGAGATATTGGTATATATGGAGTCTTGCAAAGAAAATGAGCTGAAGAGGAAGAGAGATTCAGACAAAGACGATGATCCCAATGCACCAGAAGGTGGTGAGCAGACTGGTCCTTCAAAGACTGGTGAGCAAACTATGATTCAGGGGGAGTCTGGTGGTAATGCTGGTGCAAGCGGTTCGGGAGCTGGTACAAGTGCAGATAAGACCGTACCGGGTGATACTGAAGCTGGTAAGATAGCTTAGTATTATCATAGTACTGTAAGATTTGTAATAGTTTGTAGTGAACAAATGTAAACTTAATTTTATTGTGTAAATATATTCGGCTTAAGGTTATTATTATTTTAAGTAAAATATGTTTGATGTAATTTAAGTTTATATAATTATATGTTAAGATAAAATAGTGATCGAAAGTCTTCCGACTCATTGAGTAGTCGAGCGGCGTGTTCCGAATAATATCGGCGGTCAAAATTTTATAATAACATATGCATTTTAGACTTGAGAGTTTGCATACTGACAAGTTAAAAATGTATTAGTATTAACTAGACAAATGATATATAATTTAAAGGTTAAATTGATAATGAATTAGATCAATTAACACTTGGAAATTATATAAGGTAATTAATAGTAAATTTAAATGTTTGGTGATTATTCGCAATGCATTAGAATTTAAAATTAATTATTATTTGTTAAGTAGGTTATAAGACTTAAGAGATTTTTGGATTGATTCAGGGTAATCAATAAAAGATTTTATAAGTTATATGTAAATTGCGTTTATATTTTAGGTTAAAACATACAAAAGAATTAATAAAGAAATTCTTAGATTGGTTCAGGGAAATCAATGAAGAATTTGAATTATTAATATATTTGTATTTACATTTTTCTCTAGGAATGGAAATGCTAGATCTATCAGATTCAGAAGATGATATTTTGGATGAGATAGATGAAGAGATTGATTATGATATTGAAGAAGGAGAGTTCAAACTTCCTGAAGACTGGACTGCAGTATTTGAATCTGTGATAGATGAAGGTGTTGATCTGGATGCAAATGTAGATGAACATGTTGTGAATCCATCAACGACTGAATTTGTTTTTGTAAATGAACAAGGAGAATCAGTTACTGATTTAGAAGCTTTTGAGAATGCTTCTGAAGATTCGGATACTGAAGTTGAAGAAATAGAGGATAAATACAAACATTTGGTTGGTAATCCAATGTTTATCCAAGGAATGCTTAAGAAGAAAAAGGAAAATAAGCCACGCATTTTGAAAGAAGTTGATATTACTGGAAAGCGTGTACTTAAATCTGGCATTATTGGATGGTATTATGACTCTGACCTGAAGCTCTTCGCAATCAAAAGGTTTGACGGGGTTCAATATTTTGAGAAGAAGCTTGCAGTGTTTAGTTCGTTGCCTCGATATGAGATTCGAGACTTGGCTAGATTAGATATGATAAATCCAAGTGATGATGACTATGCTAAGTATGTTGAGCGTATCATTAGGACTGAAGGATTATCTATGAAGTTCTCAAAGATTAAGCCAAGGAAAGGAAAAACGATAAAGCTGAACGAACTCAGTCAGAGGACAGGAAGAAGAAGAAGGAAGAAGGTTTATCCAGCGGTCAACTGTATTAAGCAAATACCTATGAAGACTATGCCTCAGAATATTTTGGGAAAGTTGAAATATTGGGGGGTAGATGCTGGATCAGGAGAAGCCTTTATGATTGAAGCTGACGATGATTATCCTGATGGCGAAAAAGAGATTCTTCGTGTATATGATCACAGACACCTGATGAACTTATCAAAGGAAGATCTGATTATGTTGTACAAGAACAAGATCATATCTACTATTGGCTGGGGTGATTTAGCACGAGATTATCACAGGATAGTTAAAACATGCATCAAGCTTAAAATTTTTGCAGGAAGTAAGATTTACTCTTGAAAATCAAAGACAGCGTGAAGATAAAGACGCTAGAGCTATTGTCAAGGGAGAGTCTGTTGAGACATAGATTGTGACAACAGATCTAGCTTGAAATAGGACTGGTGTAATTATTATTACGTTTGTACATTGGTTTAGATTGGTAAATAAATATTTGTTTTGTTAGTAATATTCGTTAAACATATTATTTTGTTAAGTTAGACGAATTATTAAATACGAAATAAGTATATACGTTTAGTGCAAGGCGAGTCGAGATCTCAAGTCGCAGCGAATCGAGCTGAGAGATGAGATCTGAACTCGCGGAACATTAGTCTGGCGAGCCGAGTCCTATAGTGGGCTTGGGCTACGAGTTGGACCGAACTCGCCGGCCCATGCGAGCCGAGCCGAGACAGAAACATATAAACGATTTTCCTTTGAAAATCGTTAACACTTTTTACACTTTTGCATTATTCGTTCCAGCGAACTCAGAAAACCAGAGAAAACAAAACCTACGGCTAGGCTTTGACGATTCATCGTTTAAAGTTAAGCTTTATTAAAACGCAATTCGAACATATTCGTTGTTAGTAAGATAACATCGTATTGAGGGATTCCGCACCTTAATACTACAGATAACGAAGTTATCGATCCTAAGAACTAGGGACTTACACACTCCCAAGCCACTTGGAGTATGCTTATCTTCATGATGAAAATCTACTACCCGTAATCATATCCTCTTCCCTTTTAAATGTTGAAAAAGTTAAATTGTTAAATGTGCTAGGGGCTCACAAGGGAGCATTTGCTTGGCGCACATCCGACATTCCGGGAATAAGTCCATCATTTTGCAAACATAAAATCAATTTTTAGATGATGTGAAACCCGTTGTCCAAAGACAACAGAGACTTAACCCGAACATGAAGGATGTCGTCAAGAAAGAGGTGATCAAGCTTCTTGATGCGGGTATCATTTACCCCATCTCCGATAGTTCATGGGTTTGTCTGGTACATTGTGTACCGAAGAAGGGGGTATGACCGTTGTGACCAATGATAAAAATGAGTTGATACCCACTAGGACCGTGACCGGGTGGCGTGTTTGCATCAATTATAGAAAATTGAATGACGCAAATAGAAAAGACCATTTGCCCTTTCCTTTTATTGACCAAATGTTGGAAAGACTAGCGGGGAATGAGTTTTATTGCTTTCTTGATGGATTCTCGCGGTATTTTTAAATCCCCATAGACCCCGAGGATCAAGAGAAAACCACGTTCACTTGCCCTTTTGGAACCAATGCATACCGGCGAATGCCTTTCGGGCTATGCAATGCCCCGGCCACCTTTCAAAGGTGCATGATCGCCATCTTTCACGACATGGTTGAGACCTCCATGGAAGTTTTCATGGATGACTTTTCCGTGTTCGGAAACTTATTTGACGCATGTCTATCCAACTTGGATAAAATGCTTGAGAGGTGTGAGAGGGCTCATTTAGTTTTAAATTGGGAAAAGTGCCATTTTATGGTAAAAGAGGGCATTGTCTTGGGACACAAAGTGTCGGGGTTGGGAATTGAGGTTGATAAAGCTAAAATTGACGTTATTGCCAAACTACCTCCACCCACCAATGTGAAAGGCATTAGAAGTTTCTTAGGTCACGCCGGTTTTTACCGGAGATTTATAAAAGACTTTTCAAAAATCACAAGACCCTTGACCAAACTTCTTGAAAAAGAAGCTCCCTTTGTGTTTGATAATGCTTGTTTGAGTGCTTTTGATGTGTTGAAAAACCAATTGGCCAAAGCACCCATCATAGTTTCTCCTGATTGGTCTAAACCATTTGAACTTATGTGTGATGCTAGCGACTTTGCTCTAGGAGCCGTCCTAGGACAAAGAGTGGACAACCATTTTAAACCAATCTATTTCGCTAGTAAGACATTGAATGGAGCCCAACAAAACTACACCACAACAGAAAAAGAGTTGCTAGCCGTGGTGTTTGCCTTTGACAAATTTAGGCAATACCTCGTTAAATCCAAAACCGTTGTTTTTACCGACCATTCGGCCCTAAAGTATCTTTTTGAAAAACAAGATGCTAAGCCTCGTCTCATTCGTTGGATTCTTCTTTTATAAGAATTCGACATTGAGATCAAGGACAAAAGGGGAGCCGAGAACCTTGCCGCCGATCACTTGTCGAGATTGGAAAATCCAAATCTTGACAAGCAAGACGATACTAACATTGATGATTCCTTTCCCGAGGAATTTCTTTTACAGGTAGGTGATGATACGGATAAGAAGGATGAGGCACCTTGGTATGCCGATTTGGCAAACTATTTGGTTGGGGGAGTTCTGAGAAAAGGGATGAGCCACCAAGAGAAGAGTAAATTCTTCTCGAATTTAAAGCACTACTTTTGGGAAGAGCCTCATTTATTCCGTGTTTGTGCGGATGGGATGGTTAGAAGATGTGTTTCGGGTGGAGAAACTAGGGAAATCTTGGATGCATGTCACCATGGACCAACCGGTGGTCATTATGGTCCCTCGGTCACCGCAAAGAAAGTGTTTGATGCGGGTTTCTATTGGCCGACAATTTTCAAGGAGGCAAATACTCTATGCCAAACTTGTGATGCTTGTCAAAGAACCGGAAACATCTCCAAAAGAGATGAAGTACCCCAAACTAGCATCCAAGTTTGCGAGGTGTTTGATATATGGGGCATCGATTTCATGGGTCCATTTCCTCCATCTTTCAAGAATGAGTATATTTTGGTGGCGGTAGATTATGTATCAAAGTGGGTGGAAGCCAAGGCTCTACCAAAGAATGATGCTAGAGTTGTGATCAATTTCTTGAAGAGTCTATTTTGTCGATTTGGGATGCCTAAGGCTTTGATAATTGACAGAGGAAGCCACTTTGCTAACCAACAATTGGAGAAAGTTCTCAAACGATACGGGGTAAATCACCGGTTTTCGACTTCTTACCACCCCAAAACAAGTGGTCAAGTTGAAAACACCAACCGGGCTTTAAAACGGATCCTTGAGAAGACGGTGAAAGATAACCGGGCGATATGGGCTAAGAAACTTGAGGATGCATTGTGGGCGTTTCGAACCGCCTACAAAACTCCAATTGGTACAATGCCCTACTGGTTGCTTTATGGAAAAACATGCCATTTACCATTTGAGGTTGAACACAAAGTGTATTGGGTGCTCAAGAATTGTAATATGGATTTACTTGAGTCGGGTGAAAGGAGGATGTTGCAATTACACGAGTTAGATGAGCTTAGGTTGCAAGCCTATGAGAATTCACATCTTTACAAGGAACGAACAAAGGTATTGCATGACCGAAAGCTAAAAATGAGAAAGGAATTTAAAGCGGGTGACAAAGTGCTTTTATTCCAATCTCGGTTCAAATTGAAGCAACCTAAGTTCAAACCTGTAACATCCCAAAATCCAAAAGTAATATTGTGAATAAAGTAATAGTAAATGTTTTAAGTTATTTTTACTCTAGGTGAAATAAAATAGTAATAACTGTGAGTCGGTTTTAAAGTTCCAGACAATGATAATCACGGAGAATAAAATTTAAAACACATGTATATCTAATATACATATGTACGTACGCATTAGATATATGATCCCCAGACATTTCAGAAGTTTCAAGATGAAGAAAACATGAAACCCTAAACCCTAAACTAAATCTCTTCCAAAACATGAAATCAAAGCTAAGAAATTCGAATTCAACAAGGATTAATCATCACTAACATAAGGTAATCTCTATTCTTGAATTTCTAAACTTAGAATCTTGATTTCATGGGTTTTCATGGGGATTTATGGAATTAATGATTTTAATACGAAATTAAGTATGAAATACATTGAATTGATGATAGATAAGTTTACTAGTGATTGTAGTATCATTAAAATGGATTGAAATTGAAGAATCATGGATGGTGTTCTTGAGGGTTTGGTGGGTTTTGATGGATTATTGATTTTAATCCGAATTAGGGCATGATAATGATTGAATTATGATATAGGAGTGAAATAATTATGGTTGTTAACATTAACCCACTCTAGAATTTGATAAAGTGAATTGGGTATATAGTGATTAAAGTGGGTTTTGTGTAGATGATGATGAATCGGTGTTAATACACCTTAATTGGTGTTTAAAAAGGTTATTGATATATGATTAAAGGATATTGATGTGTCGAATCAAAAGATTAAGCAAATGGAGTGAATAATGATTATAAGAATGATTATGATTAAGTGAATTGAAATGATTATGATAATCACTAATGATGATCAAAATGGAATACAAGTAATCAAGTTATGTATATGATTATGTAAGTAATGAAATAGAAAAATAAAAATGAGTAACACAAGAGAGATCATATGTAATATGATCAATTCAATAAGAGTAATGGATTGATATTGTTGATGTATTGATTATTATGATAACTAGTTGTTAAATGTGTTATTGTATCTATGTATTATATACTAGGTGGTCAAGAATGATGGATTGGCTATTCTAGAGTGATATCATGTGATTCCTTAAAAAGGCAAATGTGAGTGATACGAGGAGTAAATGAATAATGATTGTATGCTTCGGATTGCTTACAAAGCAAGAGGTTCATACAATCATTTGGACTATTGTTTGTTTCTTATAGTTGTTTTATGATTGTATCTATGTGATATCATATTATGTATCTTAAGTAATATTGTTGTTAATTATTGTTATGAATTGTTGTTAGTTGTTGAGTTATTTGGAAATAGTATAGCATTATGTGGATTATGTGGATTGTGTGGATTATGTGAATTATATAGATTGAGTATTGTAGAGATTTCTTATTACGAAATAAATGAGTATCACGAAATAAGTGCTTGGCACTACTTGGTATTTATAAAGCTTGGTATCCATATATGATTGGTGCCATGCTTATTTGTATCTATTGGATCATGGATCCATATGAAAAATGGTGAAATCTCTACTGTGGCTCAATACGATTTATTTAAAAGAAATAAATGGTTATTTGATAATTGTATCTTGTTGGTGCTTTTGGTGAATTATTTATTTGATTGCTTGTATACTCACTAAGCTTTATGCTTACTCGTATCAGTGGATTTATGTTGTAGGTATTTTGTTCGGTTGAACCAATTGGATGAAATGATTCAAGAAGGTAGCGTGGATTAAAACTTGTAATGTTATTAGACAAGTTTGTCATTCTATTGAATTGTCGTTTTGAATTACCATTGTATAAATCGCCCAAACTATTATGATTTTGATATAATGTGTCATTGTTGTATTCATTTGAATATGTAAAATCAAACGTGGATTTCAAATGGAAAAGAATGTAGAATTTAAATGGGACCAAAATTATGAATGAGTTTACTAAAAAAAAAAAATCTCCTGAATTTGGGGCGTTTCAAAACCACGTTGGACCGGTCCTTATACGGTCAAGCATGGGTATCCTTCGGGATATGTTGAACTTTTCGAAGAGGATGGTGGAAGTTTCATTGTAAATGGGCATCGTCTAAAGTTATACCATGAAGAAGATAAGGAGAGCGAGTGGGAGGAGCTCGCGACTTACCCCAAGGACAAATGAATACGGGGTCGAGTCTAGCTTTGACTCGTTAATAAATGAAGCCCGGGCACGAGGAAACTTGTGTCGATATCCTTTTTGTTAATATTAGTATTTTTGTGTGCATTTTACTATCTTAATTTGCTACTGCTGCTGCTGTTAATTATGTGAACATTTTGTGTGCTGATCTGCTTTATACTTCTTCATGATTGATTTTTCTGGATTTAAGTTCTAGTCGGTCGGTTTAGAAACCATAGCCGTTCGGCTTGATGTTGTGAGCCAATCGTCTAAATTTAGCAGATCGGATGGTTCTTTGAAAATATTGATCAGTAGCAAGCCCATGTCCGAGGTCACGATTTTATTCCATTTGAGCCGTTCGACTGAACTGACATAGCCAGTCGGCTATAGCTCTGTAACCGATCATATAAGTTTAGCCGATTGGCTAAATCTTTGAAAAGCTCGTTCAGCACCGAGCCGTGTCCGAGGTCATGAAATTAATTCGTGTGAGCCGTTCGGTTGGGGGAAACGAGCCGTTCGGCTAAAGCTTTTGAGCCGTTCGGCTATGTGATTTGAGCCGATCGGCTAAGGACTCAATCCGGGTGATAAGCATCAAATAGATAGTATATTTTATAGTAATTTATCCCTATATTTATATACATTTTATTGCATTTATATGTGTGACACCCGTCAAATTAGGACTTGTAATTAGTACCTAATCAATCGTTAATACATGTAATTAGTTCTGTGTTAGGCTAATTTATGTATCAATTAATATATATTGTTGAATATATACAAGTATACGATTTGATTAAATCGTAGTCAATTCAAATCGAATGTAATTCGGTTCAATTAAATACGGTCGTTGGTGAACAATTTTTATTAAATAATATAACATTATTTAATAACGCTATTATGTCAAAAATATTACTTCAATAATATTTCAATTCAAATTCGTATTGTATAAACAAGGATCACGCGATTTAAACATTAAACGCGCAAACAAAACGAAACGAGTTGAGTTATATTTTATAACACAATTATTAAGCATTTGATAAAATACTTCAAGCAAAATATTAAATAAAAATTTGTATTTCAAAACATATAATTAAACGCAAATGAAAATATTTAAAGTTTTAAACAATCGAGAAAACGAACACTGCACGGAGCGCGAATACAGGAAGTAAAAATTGGTGAAGCCCACACATGGTGGACCCCACCAAAACCGGCCCCAAGGGAGGGGACATCACCCCCTCACCTCCCTCTTTTTCCCCATTTACCTCTCTCACTTTCTCTCTCTTTCTTCATTTTTCTCTCAAAATCACTATCACCACCATCACTTAAATCCTTCAAAAACTACCACCAAACCACCTTAATTTTCGGAGCCCATTTGAAAGAAAAGATTCACCGCATCACGATCTACAACGCCATCCTTTCGGATTTCTTCGGCGTTAACTTCGTAAGTTTCCGACAAAACCCGAAACTCTCCGTTTTTACTCATTTTTACTTGTTTATTGTTTAGATAAGCTTAATATGTCCATATAAGGGTTGGGTAAAAGATTTGAACCGAAAGGAAACCGGAAAACTCGTTTTCGACACATTTTCCGGCCATCAGACCATAACATCGCATTTGGACCCAGATTTATGCGACGTCAGCTTCAACGTCGCAAAACCCCTCGTGACGTCGCATGGTGCGACGTCAGTCACAAAGTCGCATTAAATTGCGACGTCGCGTATAGCGACGCCACCCACAACGTCGCATTAAATTGTGAAAGTCGCACATAGCGACGCCATGCTCAACGTCGCAGTCAGGGCCTGCGACGTCGCACCCAACGTCGCACAAAACAGAAACTAGAAAACACATATTTTTACTAAGTGTCAAGACCCTAAATTTTATCACTTGATTTCACCCAAATTCAAGTCCATATGCGTTTTTCCTTAAAGCAATATAGTAGAAATAAAAATTTTCCAAGCTCGACCCCAGCCAGGGGCTCTGCCCCTTGGACCCCGCCAGGGGCTGCCGCCCCTTGGACCCCGCTAACCAGGGGCGCTGCCCCCGGACCCCCGTACTTAGATTCCGTAAGCACATTTTTACACCAAGTGTCAAACTTGTACAACTTCAAAACGCTTACACGATACAACTTTTCAATCATAATGGAATTTACTTTTCAAGTATAACGCTTCGAAATCAATGTGATAACATCAAGACTATTCTTGCAATTAATCACCAACGGGCCGTACACGTTTTCAAACATACAATTCAATCAACCAAATAGTAGTAATTTGGACAAGTCAATCAACCAAATCGGGACAATTTGGACAAACAACTACAAGGGTAGTCTTTCGAGATACCTAATCAATTAATAACCATCATGTGTCATGGACACCTTCAGGTTACAAGTCTTCGGACATCAATTCAAGGCTAACCAATTCAAGCTTATTTAGATAAACATACAAGGCTCATGTGAGTTTCATGACCCCATTTTCACTGCTTTTCAACTAGGGGTGTGATATTACTGCTCTGTTTTGTTTTACAAGTAGCGCAAGTACAAATCAATCAAATACTACATGAGTTTCAAGCTAATCAATTTAAAGTCCTCCTAAGCATAGTCTGGTAATACATTTGTAGCGTGAATGTTAGTATATGATATCATATAGGATTGACAATCCTCGTCCGGGTTAGCACGCACTAACTGGTCAAACGGACGTATTAGCATTTGGGATGACGAGTGTGGATTAGACACTCGTGGGGGCCTTCAAGTTAGGTTTCCTTAATTGGACCTGACAATTCAAGTTAAGCTCAGACTATGTGCTCATGATTGTATGACTTTTATTCTCCTTAATTGCATTTTAAATTCAATATTAAATCTTGCGGTTCTTACAACTATACATTGACATACAAACCTTTGAGCTCACCAGCGTTTCGCTGACCCATTTTAGCATGTATCACAGGTGACCAGCAGTAGGTTGGACTTCTCAAGTAAGGATCAATTAGCTCGAGTCATCATGCAAACAATCAGAGATTTAGCTGCATTATTATATTTTGTATAAAGTAATTATGTATTTAAATCTCTCAATTAGGATCGAGCTAATGTAAACATTATTTTTGGATGTAAACTTATGATTATTCAATATAAGTTCAAAACGACGCATATAGTGGTCGTTCATTATATCTTATGTGCTTTGTATATTGATTAGTAACACCCAAATCGTGCTTCCGCAAATCATTAAATTTGGGGGTGTTACAATATGATTTTATATACTTATTTTGTTAATAATTGCAGAAATGTATTTTAATTAAAGAATGAAGAAAAGGGAACAAGAACGAGACCATAACTGAAGAATTAAAGTACTAAAAGAAATAAAGATTAAAAGACCTTAAAGAAATGAAGACTAAAAGAGTTAAAATGAAGAATTGGGCCAAGAAAACAAAGAAGTCCGGATATGAAGATTAAGAGTCCAAGAATTAAGCCCAAGCCCGAAAATGGAATATTCTGGAATTAACATTCAACCGGCTGTTGGATTAACCAACCGGCGGTTGAGCTTTAGGGTTTAAGGCGGTGCAGACACGTGGAGTTGGACTCGGATTCAAATAACTCCAACCGGCGGTTGGAGAACCCAACCGGCGGTTGGAAGGTCGGCCAGTAAAACTATAAATAGAGGCTCAAATTAGCTTAAACCATATACGATTCAAGAATACTAAAACCGAAAGTTAGCGTTTTAGGACGACTTTAAGGTGCGATTTTGGAGGCCAATGAGCTAGGGTTTGAAGGTTTTTAACACTAGGAAAAGTTGGTTTGCTAATTGGTTCTTGTTTCTTTACCCTTGTAACTTTATTAATCTTTTGGGTTATTTTGGATATTGTTTATTTGAATTAATTGCTTATTAGGTTTTCATTATGAATGTTTAAATGTATGTTTTTTAGATTTATTATATGAATTATATGTTTATGTTGGAACTATATTATTGAATGCTTATTATACAAGAATTGTCTGTATTATATTAATATTGATAACTGTTAATTGATTTATATAGATAGCTTTACAAATCTTGTGAGTTTTATAAATTAATTAATGATTGTCAATTATTAATGTTAAGTAACATTGTAATTCAACCTAATCTTGGAATTGTATTAATAAACTGCAAATAGATCTTAATAAATAGTAATACTTTACTTAATCTTTGGGAGTGTTGCTATATGAAAATTATCTTAATCTTTGTGATTTTCTACATTAGTAATTTACCAATAATAATAGCCAACAAAGCAAATAGACATAAGTTGATATAATACGTTTAATAAATAATTGTTTAAATAGTTATAATCTTCTATCCAATTGAGTATACTTAAGTTGTTTCTTAAAACTTATATATTAGAATCTGTATCAAAAATATAAATATAAATATGTTCGTTCGGAACTAAAACGTCCCCCTTATCTTGTAGATTATTGTAAATTGGATCCTTGTATTTAATTGTATTATAATTGTGAATATTTGTAATTAGAATAAATAGATAATTAGTTATAAATAAGAATAACGTTTCTTGTGTTCCTTGTGTTCGAATTTGGACTTACTTATTAAGCTATATTACATGAACAGGTCAATCTTGCCTGAATTGTGTGATAGTATTATTTAGTATTTCCTTAATTAAACTTGTTATTATAATTGCCTATACTTAGCACACATCAAGTTTTTGGCGCCGCTGCCGGGGAACACTTAACCGGTTGAACTTTTGTTTTACCTGGGGAGCGGTGTATTTTATTTTAAACTAATTATTTTACTTGTATAATCTGTATTTCTGATACATTGCAAAATCGATAAGAAATATCGGCTCACCCATTGAGAATACTGACAAAAACAAAGGTATAAGGAGAGTTCAGCCCTACCTCATTGATTTATCATATAAGAGATAAGGTGCTTCGCGAAAGAGATAGGTTTTTAATAAGCTTCACGCTGACCTGTTTCTCCGCTTTTGTGTACTATCAATGGAGCTACCGAGATCTATTGATGAACTTTGTATTGGAAATCTAATAAATTAATCTTAACCTTAATTGTTGTATAATTAACTAAAATTGCATTACTAACAGATAGGAGAGTTGGGTTAGGTATAATTTTTCGAATATTTAATTTTGAATGTGTTTTATTATTAAATTATCGGGATTCATATTTACCAACTTGACTATTACTAACAAACTACTAACATCTACTATTGAATTTAAAGTACTACTAAAATTATGTTCTTCTTTGCAGATGGATGTATGACCCGCACACTTCATCCGGATCCACTTAGTCCATTTGACGAACCAGAACGAGAATTTCATTCTAGAAGACGATTGTCATATGCGCCACCTAATTCGCCAGAACAAGGAATTTCATCTGACGAAGACGACTTGATATTTCATAACAGTTTAGGCAAAACGGCTAAAAGAGGGTATTACTCCGATTCAGATTTAGATAAAGTATATTCGAGACTACATACAGTATTTCAAAGAGATTTTGAACCAAAACAAAGAGATATGGCAGACATAGCTAACATGACGCTTGAGGATTACACGATTCAAACTCGTGGAGATCCAAGACCGGGAGTGGTTAGGCCTGCTATAGCTAGAGAAGTAGAATTTGAATTAAAGGGACAATTTCTGAAGGAATTGAGAGAGAATCCTTTCAGAGGAGAAGATAAAGAAGATGCGAACGAACATGTTGAGAAAATTTTAGAAATTGCAGATATGTTTAATATTCCTAATGTTACAAGAGATCAGGTTATGTTACGGGTATTTCCTTTAACATTAAAGGATGGAGCTAAGAGATGGATTAATAATGAACCAGCCGGATCTATTACTACTTGGGAAGATCTTCGTAGAAAATTTCTAAAAATGTATTGTACACCTTCCAAAACGTCAAAAATGATCGATGAGATTAGGAATTTTAAGCAGAAATCCGATGAATCTCTATATCAAGCTTGGGAAAGATATAAGGAGATGTTACATAAATGTCCACAGCATGATTTAAATGTCCACCAAGAAATAACAGTATTTTATAAGGGAGTTGATCGAGCAACACGTCAACAGTTAGATGCACAAGGCCCAGTACCTAAGAAAACTCCAGCAGTAGCAAAAGCCGGAATTGAAGAATTAGCAAAACATTCTCAATTATGGGATGATGGTTCATCTGGAAGAAAAAGAATATCTGAAGATAGTGATGGTCTCGCAGCTATCACTGCAAAATTGGAAAGTATGGGAAGAGATATTAAGAAAGTAAATGAACAAGTTCATGCAATCAGGATTGGTTGTGAAATATGTGGAGGAAATCATCTAAAGACAGAATGTCCTAATAATGATAGTGAAATAATCACTGAAGAAGTTATGTATGGGGATTTTCAAGGAAATCCAAATTATCGTCAAATTTCTAACTTTAGAAGAACTAGTCAACCAGGACAACAGTATCAACAATGAGCACCAGGTTATTATGTCAAAACATGACAAAATACTTCCTATAATGACAGAATGATGGTGATAGAAAATGCATTGGGAAAAATGGCTGAGGCAAGTAATAAAAGAGAAGAGGAAACTAATACACGAATGCGTAATAATGAAGCATCGATCAAACAAATTGAAGGATCAGTTCATCAGATTGCTAAAGCACTACAGGAGAGATTTCCAGGAACATTGCCAGGATTTACTGAAACAAATCCAGAGGAGCAAGCTAAAGCAGTAATTACCAGAAGTGGTAAGAATGTTGACTCTCCTGTTATAACTAATAAAATTGTTGAGTCTGAACAGGTTGAAAAAGAAATAATTGATGAAGACATACAAACAAACAAGAAGGAGATTGGAGAAAATAAAGTTAAAGAAGTCATCAAAGACTATACACCCCCGCCTCCATATCCAGCTGCTCTAAGAAAGGACAAAGAAGATGAACAATACCACAAATTTCTGGAAAATCTGAAACAACTTCATATTAACATTCCTTTTGTTGAAGCTGTAGCTCAAATGCCGAAGTATGCAAAATATCTTAAGGAGCTGCTGACCAACAAAAGTAAATTGAATAATGTGACAAAGGTGACTATGAATGCGAGATGCTCAGCAATAATGCAGAATAAGCTACCTCCAAAAGTCAAAGATCCAGGGAGTATTACTATACCTTGCAAAATTGGTGAAATTTCTATTGAAAATGCATTAGCAGATTTAGGTGCTAGTATTTCATTAATGCCATATACTCTTTATATGCGTTTAGGATTAGGAGAACCAAAACCTATTCGTATGTGTATTGAATTAGCTGACCGATCTGTGCAATATCCTAGGGGAATAGTTGAAAATGTTTTGATTAAAGTTGATAAATTTGTTTTTCCATGTGATTTTGTAATTTTAGATATGGTAGAAGACCCTAAAGTCCCTATTATATTAGGAAGACCATTTTTAGCAACTACACATGCCTTAATAGATGTTTTTAATAGAAAAATTACCATGAGATTGGGGAATGATAAAATTGTTTTTGATATTAATAATTTCATGAAATTTCCTGATTATGTGGATGATACTTGTTATTATTTAAATTCATATGAATATATGGATAACTCTTCTTTTCAAGATTTTATAGGAAAATATCAAACAGATATAGGAATCCTTAATGGATGGACTGAAGAGTTTGACACTGCAAAGGATTTAGCAGAATTTGATAAGTTATTAGAGGAAGATGAAGATTTGGAAGAAGCAACCGTGGTTATTCAACAACATCCTAAAGAGGAAGAAACATAGCCAATTGCTAAAATTATTAACCAGGAATTGATATCATATTCTGTGAACAATATTCCTTGTTTTAAAGAAGAGATATTTGAGATCAAGACATCTATTGAAGAACCACCACAGTTGGAACTTAAAGAGCTACCAGCACATTTGGAATATGCTTATTTACAAGGAACATCAGACTTGCCGGTTATAATATCTTCAAAATTGTCAAAATCAGAGAAAGAACGATTAGTTCAGGTTCTTAAACAGCATAAACAAGCAATAGCATGGAAAATAACGGATATTAAAGGAATCAGTCCTACGTACTGTACTCATAAAATCTTGATGGAAAAAGATTTTAAGCCAGTCGTACAACCTTTAAGAAGATTGAATCCGAATGTTAAAGATGTAGTTAGGAAAGAAATCATTAAATTGTTGGATTCAGGGTTAATCTATCGTATTTCAGATAGTCCATGGGTAAGTCCAATACAGGTCGTACCAAAGAAAGGTGGAATAACGGTGGTACCTAATGAAAAGAATGAATTGATACCAACAAGGACAGTAACGGGATGGAGAGTTTGTATTGATTATAGGAAATTAAATGATGCTACTAGGAAAGATCATTTTCCATTACCATTTATTGATCAGATGATAGAAAGGTTATCAGGAAAGGAATTCTATTGTTTTCTGGATGGATTTTCAGGATATTTTCAAATACCGATAGCAGCTGAAGATCAAGATAAAACAACATTTACCTGTCCGTTTGGTACTTTCGCTTATAGAAGAATGCCGTTTGGTTTGTGTAATGCACCAGCTACATTTCAGCATTGCATGATCGCAATATTTCATGATATGATAGAAGACTTCATGGAAGTATTTATGGATGATTTTTCGGTATTTGGAGATTCGTTTGATGCTTGTTTAGAAAATTTACATAAGATGTTGCAAAGATGTGAAGGAGCAAATCTAGTTCTTAACTGGGAAAAATGTCATTTTATGGTTAGAGAAGGAATTGTTTTAGGTCATAAATTATCCAAAATAGGAATTGAGGTAGATCAAGCGAAGATTGAAGCTATTTCAAAATTACCTTATCCTACAAATGTAAAAGGAATAAGAAGTTTTCTAGGACATGCTGGATTTTATAGGAGATTTATAAAAGATTTTTCAAAAATTGCAAAACCGCTTAATCATTTACTAGAGAAGGATGCAAAATTTGAGTTTACAGATGAATGCAAACAGTTGTTTGATGCATTGAAAGAAAAGTTGGTATCTGCTCCAGTAATAACGAGTCCAGATTGGAGTTTACCTTTTGAATTGATGTGTGATGCTAGTGACTATGCAGTTGGAGCTGTTCTAGGACAAAAAGTTGATAAGAAGTTTAAGCCAATTTATTATGCCAGTAAAACATTAACAGATGCTCAGGAAAATTACACAACTACGGAAAAGGAACTTTTGGCAGTAGTTTTTGCTTTCGATAAATTTCGTTCTTATCTTGTCTTAACTAAAACTGTGGTTTATACTGATCATTCTGCTTTGAAGTATTTGTTTAATAAGCAGGATGCGCGCCCTCGTTTATTGCGATGGATTCTTTTATTGCAGGAATTCGATATTGAAATTAAAGACAAGAAAGGAGCTGAAAATGTCGCAGCTGATCATTTGTCAAGGTTGGAAAATCCGGGATTAGAAGTATTGGATGAAGAAGATATTAAAGATACATTTCCGGATGAGAAATTAATGACTATACAAGAAGTAATGGATATACCTTGGTTTGCGAATTATGCAAATTATTTGGTTACTAAAATTTTACCAAAGATGGATTACTAGAAGAAGAAGAAATTCTTTTCTGATTTAAAGTATTATTTTTGGGAAGATCCATTTCTTTTCAGATACTGTGCAGATGGCATAATCAGACGTTGTGTACATGGTGAAGAAGCTCAACAGATTATAAAGCATTGTCATGAAGGACCAGTAGGGGGGTCATAATGGACCAAGTTACACTACGAAGAAAATATTTGATGCAGGATTCTATTGGCCGACAATTTTTAAAGATACATATGCTTACGTTAAGAATTGTGATTCATGCCAAAGAGCTGGGAATATTTCTAAAAAAGATGAGATGCCACAAACTGGTATACAGGTTTGTGAAATATTTGATGTTTGAGGTATTGATTTTATGGGACCATTTCCTATGAGTCACGGTAATAAGTATATATTAGTAGCTGTGGATTATGTTTCCAAGTGGGCAGAGGCAAAGGCATTACCTACGAATGATGCAAGAGTTGTGGTAAAATTTCTTAAACAGTTATTTTCGAGATTTGGAACTCCTAAGGCATTGATTAGTGATCGGGGTACTCATTTTTGTAACACTTAATTGGAGAAAATATTGAAAAGATATGGAGTTACTCATCGAATTGCTACGCCTTATCATCCACAAACGAGTGGACAAGTTGAAAATACCAATCGTGCGTTAAAACGTATTTTGGAACGTTCTGTTGGTTCTAACAGAAAAGAATGGTCGGAAAAGTTAAATGATGCACTTTGGGCATATAGGACAACATTTAAAACACCTACAGGTTGTACTCCGTATAGACTAGTTTATGGAAAAACTTGTCATTTACCAGTGGAAATAGAACACAAAGCATATTGGGCACTTCGAGAATGCAACATGGATACCGATAAAGTTGGTAAACATTGCTTTTTACAGATACATGAGTTAGATGAGCTTCGTTGGAATGCTTATGAGAATTCAAGATTTTATAAAGAAAGAACGAAGAAATGGCATGATGCGAGACTTCGGGGAGATAAAGAATTTGTTGCTGGAGAACGGGTGCTTTTATATAATTCACGTATTAGGTTATTTCCGGGTAAATTGAAATCAAGATGGAGCGGACCGTATGTTATTCATCAAGTTCATACAAATGGGAGTGTAGATTTGATATCGCTTAATGGGAGTATTTTTAAAGTCAATGGGCATCGTTTGAAGAAATACTATGAAGATAATGTTATTGAACATATTTCAGATATATCTCTAGAAGAATAGGAGATATGATTAAGTCGAACTTACCGACATTTAAACAAAAGTGCTTCTCGGGAGACAACCCGTGTTTATGTTTATATGTTATGTTTTTCTTTTTATTTTCAGGTTGAACTTTGTGGGTATGTTCACTGAAAACCCTCACGAGACTATAACTCGTCCACTTGGGATACCGAGGGGTTTAAAGGCTTATTGCATATGCTAAATGCAATCGTGATTAACTACGAAAGTGTGGATGTTGTATATTATTTTTCAAGAGATGAAGGAATCAACCAAGAAGATTTTTCTTAGCCGATGATGAAATTTATAATTTCAGTCAGGGGAGTTTTTCTGTTCTATTTTTCTTTCCCTTACTCACTTTTTGTTTATCATTTTTATACAATGAGGGCATTGTATAATTTAAGTGTGGGGATAAGGTTCGTAAGAAAAAAAATTTCTTTAATTAAACATTTAAGTTTCTATTGTTCTAAAATTTTGAAAATTTAAAATTTTAAGTGAATAACTAAATATTTATTAGTTAGAATACTTTTGTTAAAAGTTTTGTTTTGTATTTAAAGGTTTAGACTTTAATATGGATTAACTGTTTTGTATAAATAACGTAAGCTACTTAATAAGGAAGTGATATATAGTTATATGATATGATGTACTAATAGGCAATCTATATGAAGATTTCTGAATTTTAAAAAAAAATTAATAATATAATTTGTTTATTATTTTATGATACATAATATGATGTATGACATAAAAGTCTTAATTTTTAAATTTATTATGCAATAATTTTATATCTTTTTAATTATGTGAGTACATTTGGGGGTATATATTGATGGTTTCCTCTGTTATACGAAAGTATAGACCTGGTCTCTATTAATATATACTTAAAAATTAAGCAAACCCAAGTCAAAAGTACTTGAAAAAGTCTTAAAAATAAAAGATACCTAATGAGGTCACCAAAATGGTTTGACCAAATCTGGTTTTGCTTAAACCTGAATCAAGTTATGTCGCTCTGTTGCATGAAAATGCAGACCTGTCACCAATGTCTTGATTCTTAAAAATGTATTTCATATATTTAATTGGAATATAAAAGTAAATTGTATAATTAAATTTAAGGGTATATCATATATGGAAATCATAAGTAATATACATACTAACAATAAAGGTGTATTCAGAAATATGAGTATAGATTGTTTAAAGTGGACAAATATATTAGTAATCATTCATAAGTTATATATTGCACAAATAATAATAATAATAATTTTATTTATACATTATAGTTATCCATGTTAATTAAATTGTTAAAATTTTTAATTTATGAAACAGATTTTTAGTATTCGTATTCTGATTCTTAAATATTAGTTTGATGCTTATTTTTAAATTAATATTCAGTTTTCTACTTGAGGACAAGCAGAACTTAAGTGTGGGGATATTTGATAAGCATCAAATAGATAGTATATTTTATAGTAATTTATCCCTATATTTATATACATTTTATTGCATTTATATGATTTTATATACTTATTTTGTTAATAATTGCAGAAATGTATTTTTATTAAAGAATGAAGAAAAAGGAACAAGAACGAGACCAGAACTGAAGAATTAAAGCACTAAAAGAAATAAAGATTAAAAGACCTTGAAGAAATGAAGACTAAAAGAGTTAAAATGTAGAATTGGGCCAAGAAAACAAAGAAGTCCGGATATGAAGATTAAGAGTCCAAGAATTAAGCCCAAGCCCAAAAATGGAATATTCTGGAATTAACATTCAACAGGCGGTGGATTAACCAACCGGCGGTTGAGCTTTAGGGTTTAAGGCGGTGCAGACACGTGGAGTTGGACTCGGATTCAAATAACTCCAACCGGCGGTTGGAGAACCCAACCGGCGGTTGGAAGGTCGGCCAGTAAAACTATAAATAGAGGCTCAAATTAGCTTAAACCATATACGATTCAAGAATACTAAAACCGAAAGTTAGGGTTTTAGGACGACTTTAAGGTGCGATTTTGGAGGCCAAGGAGCTAGGGTTTGAAGGTTTTTAACCCTAGGAAAAGCTGGTTTGCTAATTGGTTCGGTTTCTTTACCCTTGTAACTTTATTAATCTTTTGGGTTATTTTGGATATTGTTTATTTGAATTAATTGCTTATTATGTTTTCATTATGAATGTTTAAATGTATGTTTATTAGATTTATTATATGAAATTATATGTTTATGTTGGAACTATATTATTGAATGCTTATTATACAAGAATTGTCAGTGTTATATTAATATTGATAACAGTTAATTGATTTATATAGATAGCTTTACTAATCTTGTGAGTTTTATAAATTAATTAATGATTGTCAATTATTAATGTTAAGTAACATTGTAATTCAACCTAATCTTGGAATTGTATTAATAAACTGCTGATAGATCTTAATAAATAGTAATACTTTACTTAATCTTTGGGAGTGTTGCTATATGAAAATTATCTTAATCTTTGTGATTTTCTACATTAGTAATTCACCAATAATAATAGCAAACAAAGCAAATAGACATAAGTTGATATAATACGTTTAATAAATAATTGTTTAAATAGTTATAATCTTCTATCCAATTGAGTATACTTAAGTTGTTTCTTAAAACTTATATATTAGAATCTGTATCAAAAATATAAATATAAATATGTTCGTTCGGAACTAAAACGTCCCCCTTATCTTGTAGATTATTGTAAATTGGATCCTTGTATTTAATTGTATTATAATTGTGAATATTTGTAATTAGAATAAATAGATAATTAGTTATAAATAAGAATAACGTTTCTTGTGTTCCTTGTGTTCGAATTTGGACTTACTTATTAAGCTATATTACATGAACATGTCAATCTTGCCTGAATTGTGTGATAGTATTATTTAGTATTTCCTTAATTAAACTTGTTATTATAATTGCCTATACTTAGCACACATCACCGGGTTAAATTTAAAAGGATAAAACGTGGCTTATTTCTCACACCACACAATCACCACACAGCCAATCCTCTCCCTTTTGTTCTCTGCTATAGCTGATTTCCTCACCACTCCTCACTAAAATTACTTGTAAAAACTCAAATTTCTTCAAGAATCTTTTGAGCAATCACTCTATAATCATGTCTAGGCATTCAAAGGTACTTTTAACATCCTCAAAAATCTTTCAATTCGTTGATTTTTGGGTATGAACTTGAAATTAGGGTTTTGCTAAAATCAAGTGTGGGGATGTTGTTAGTTGGTTTTTATTGTTGAAAATGCTTTGTACATGCCTAATGCTTTGATTCTACCATGATTACATGCTTAAATTGCTAGATTTTGTTACTTTAAAGAATTAGGGTCGTATGCTAATTGTGGGTAAGCCGAATTTGGTGATTTGCGTTTGGTATTTGATGTTAATTGGAGTGTATTTCATGGTTGCTATGCTTAATATCACTGAATGATTGATTTATTTCAATTTTTGGGTTGATTTAGCAATTAGGGTTCATGTGAAATTTGGGGAAGACACAGTTGACTTTTTTGGGTCAAACTTTGACTTTGCCTTTCTTGACTTAACTTTTTATTGTAATGCATATCTTGATTCCAATTGGGTGATTCTTTTTGCTCAATTCAAGTTTATGTTTGATATTAGAGTTATGTGCTTTTGAGATAGTCACTTGGTTTAGTATGCAATCTTGATTGTAAGGCTTACTTGAGTTGAATTATGTGTCATTGGCTTGATTCAAGTATTATTTAATATTAGATTATATGCTACTCCTTGTAAAGTCTAAGTTTTGATTATGTGATTTATTGGTGATGATTGGATTGAATTATGCATAGCATGATTAGTTATGTGCAATGAGATAAGGTTATAGCTTCATGAGTTTTGTTGTTAGGGGAATGCTGCTATCTTTAGCATAGATCGCTCATTTTGTCATGATTTTGCTAACTCTAACATCCATTTTGGGAATTTTGTATGTTTGTTGTGTTATGTGTGCAGAAAAACAGGCAAACCCAAGGCCAAACCTCCGCATCTTAGTACCCTCTCAGTGTCTTCGCATCTTTGCTTCCGCGAGACCGCCATCCTCACTTGGTTTTTGAGCCCCATCATCGTCATTATCTTGAGTACAATGAGGCCTTGTTTAATATCCATAAGAAGAAATGTGAGTACCCGCGGGTAATTGACTGGAACCCACTGAATGTAGTCAATTATGCTCACAAAGTCAGGACAGCCCTCACTCAAAGCATGCGCTACGATGGCGAAGTTTACGATGTACACGATTTTTAGAGGCTTATTGCAATTCGTGAACCAATTTATGAGGAGCTGGTTATGGAATTCTTAGCTACCTTGGAGATGTACATCGTTGGTGAAATGGATGAGAAGTTTTTGGTTTTCAAACTAGGTGGGGAGCCCCGACAGTTAACCCTTAGGCAAGTTGCAGCTAGTCTGGGTATCTACACCGATGAGGAATTTGAATCGGATTGATTTGATCGGTACATCATGACCGGTGCTAGGCTAGATGAGGGGGAATGTAGTTCTGAGGTGTGGGCAAGGTTCAGTGATACACCGTACCTCTCGGGCAAAAATCTGGCTAAGACACTCAAGTTCCCATTGTACAATGTTATTCAGAAAATGCTTTCTCATACGCTTACACTTCAGGGTTCCAATAAAGGGAAGGTTACATTGATTGACTTGTGGTTTTTGGATAAGATTAAGAGCAGAGAGAGAATTAACCTACCGTATGCTGTGGGGAAGTTCCTTCATGCTTATGCTAGTGGGGCCTAACCGCAATCCAAGCTATGTGGAGGACACTTTATCACCCGGTTTGCCAAAAGTCTTAAGATTAACCTGAGGCCCCGTAATCACCCTTACACCCTTGTTGAGGACCCGGGTCTCCCTGTTGGAATTGAGATGTATTGTAGTGCAGGGGTGGTTCGGCATCAAGGAGGCACATATATTCCTTTCGCTCCCACCGGTAGTGACGCGCTCGTCGTACCTAGGACCGGGGCCCGAAGAAAGAGGGCCGCTTCCCGACAGGTTTCCGACGAAGACGAAGATGATGAAGAAGAAGAAGAGGAAGCTGAGGATGAGGAAGAAGAGTAGCAGGGTCAGAGAAATCCGAGTCAGAGTTCTCAGTCTGGGGAACCCTCATATTGGCAAGGTTTTATGACAAGCTTTGACAATATGCGGTTAGAGCAGGATAGAAGGTGGCAACAACAGGAAAATTGTCATAGGGAGCATGTAAGTTTCATGGATGAGTCCAGATACAAGTTGGGAGCTAATCGATACCAAAATGATTGGCTCATTCACGACCATGAGCGGATGGGCCACCATGTGCCCGACCATGTGCCCACCCCTTATCATCACCCACCCCGTTGGGGCGAGCCGGGCGGTATTCTTCCTGCCCCTGTCTATGACAGAGATGCTACATTAATTGAGCTCCAACGTCAGCACCAGGAGCATATGCACACTTCAACATATCATCAGCAGCAGCAGGATTGGGGCACTTCTTGGTCCTTTCCTCCATCTTCTACCCAACAGCACACATGGACCATTCCCGAGCCTTCCAACTGGCAACAAGGAGCCCTACAGCATTGGCTCTTTGGTTCACCTCAGTAGCAGCTACAACATGATCCCACCCAAGACCCACCCCATGGTGGGGGTTGGTTATAGTTTTATTTTCACTGAATAAACTTGTAAACTGTTGAACAATTTTCTATTCTTTGTTGTTTTCCTTTTGGTACTTTGGATGATTAGCATTCATTTACCTTTTTATTATTACTATTATTATCTATGTTGCACTTGTTTCTTTTTGTGCTTGTGTGTTTGTTTGTCCCCATATTTTAGCATGTCGAGCTGGAATGGATCTCACGCTTATCAAGAGCCAGCTCACTTTTTCCACGCCTCTTTGCAAAACCCACGGGGAAGTTCTCGTTTCTTTTTACGTCTCGCACTCATACTTATATTGGATTATTTTTGCATTGGGGGCAATGCAAATTTCAAGTGTGGGGAGGTGAATTCACTTGAATTCCATTTTTAGTAAATTGTTATTTCTTGCCTTTTATTGGGATTTGTAAAAGTCTATTGGTTTCCCAATTGAACTTTACGAATCCTATTAACGGGCCATTGGCCACTTATTAGGTCTGTTATTGATCTTGGACCCAATAGATTTTTGCAAATTCAAATAAAGGGTCGGAAATGATAATTTGCTAGGAATGTGCTTGTCCTTAAAAGATTGATTACTTTGAAATTGTAAACTTGTAAAATCTAGTGAAAGTGATTTAATCTTCCCTCTTGCAACTTAACCTTTTGAGATGTGTCATAAAAAGTAACCTAACAGGGTGAATTGCATGACTAGTACACTTGTAGCCTCCACTATAAATTGTGAGAAAATTGAGCCTTATTGAGAAAAGCACTTATCTTTAGTGTTTACATTATTTGTTGCTATAAGTGTGCCGGTGATTGTAGTTTGTTCTAGAACTTGCCTTAGTGATGCATTTTGAGACCGCTGTGGGATCACAGAAATGTGATATAGGTGGGGTCGACGACGATGAGGTATTCTTAGGAAATTTTGATCTTATTTTCCTTTAAAACCATTTATATCCAGTTGACACAGGTCGTTAGCACTCATTTTTTGTTCTAAGAAACCCTTAGAAAACTTACACATTTATTCCAATGAATACTAGCCTTGATTGATGTTGGATGCAATTAAACGAATAGAAGTTAACTATTAAGCTTAAAATTTATGGTTGGATGATTGTAGTCAACTAAATGGCCTTTGAAATCCTGAACAAGTAGTTCCCGAGGGGTGTTCTACACCTAGCCACTGAAGGCCTTTATCCGGTCTAGGATGGTTGGTCCGAAAGTTCGTTACACAGGATTCATCAATTATTTCAATCAAATGTGAAATAATAAATTTGAGTTATTTGTGTGCAATTCTTGAGTATAAGTTATAAATGAGAACAAGTAATAATTTGAATTGATTTAGCATGAGAATCCTAAGTTTTATTACTGTCACGTGTTTAAACCATTAGGTAACATTTCCACATTTTTCATGGGTCTTGACTACCACTTTTCACCAATTATTGTGTCTATCATACCCAATTCCACAATTAGCCTACATTTGTTACAACACACGTTTAGAATACCTCTTCCGAGATCTTACTTGGTGCTCACGCCTAGACGGTGGAGATTTGATCCTTTTGCAAGCCTATGGTAACATTGCATCACGACTTGGCTTGATTGAGTGTTACATCATTTACTTCCTTACCTTGTAGTTTTATAGGTTGAGAGTGAGTGATTAAACACTTATCCGTATGTGAGGTGCTAGGTCGTGCATTCGGGCTTGACAAACTTATCATCTCAAGTTTCTATTGATTATACACATGTTACTAACATAATTGCTTTGGTAGTTAGTGTTAGTTTTATTTTGGTAAACTTGATCTTCACCTATGATGTTGCAAGAGTGGGTTATGAAATGGTAAATAACGGTTTGCTTGAGGACAAGCAAAGTTCAAGTGTGGGGATATTTGATATCGTTCATTTTGTCTATATAAATCTATCGCGATATCATTTATTTTGCATATATATTTGAGTAGATTTCGTGAACTTTTGGTACTTATTTCGTTTGGAAATTTATCTCAGGTTGAATCGTTGGAAAAGCATGCAATGTGGTGAAAGTGGTCAAAATCTGAGCTAAGTCTGATGTTGAACTGATTCTAGCCTGGAAACAAGAACTAGCCGATCGGCTCAACATTCTCAGCCGATCGGGTAACAGGTTTAAGCCGATCGGCTCAATCTAGCCGAACGGTTCGTTTAGTTCAAATCTTTTGCAGTTGCTCGCCCTTGTTGAAAGCATGTAATCGAGGATAAAGAAGCCGATCGGCTATGAGTGGCCAGCCGATCGGGTAAGCTTATCAAGCCGATCGGCTAGGTGTTCTCAGCCGATCGGGTACTTTGGCGGGCATTGTGCTTCTCTCTCAGACTGGATAAAATGCTCGGGGATCTAAAGAATATTAAATACGCAAGCAGTTGTGGTTGGAGAGCAATTAAAGCTCAACCATTTTTTGGTCCATGTCTCCCCCTCTCATACTTGATCCACTGGTTATGAAGGTTTTGTGGTTAGGGTTTTTAAAAGCCCTAATATCATCTCACCAGGTACGACTTCACTTTCATTTGGGGTTTTTCTTTCAGGAAAAAGCCACGACCCAAAATACCTCTCCACTCCGTTTTTGCTTCACGAAAATCACCAACTCCTTCACTTATTCTACTTGTATTTCACTTGAAAGTTCGTGGAGAAGATCAAGCTAGCAACAATTTCATCAAGAACACTTGTGTCCATTTGTGGTGTAATCACTTCGGTATAATTTTCATTCCATTTAGTTTCAAGTAATTTATGATTTATTCAAGTATTTGTTGTTGTTGCATGATGGTTGTGATTATGAGTGGCTAGTTCCTCATATACTTGTTTGGATGAACTAGCTAGTTGATTAGGGGTGATCCATCTTTGGTGTTTGATTATGCTAAGGTTCATAGTTTATCATCTACTTGTATGAATTTGGCTCTTGTAATTGTTGAAACTTGTTAGTATTTTAACCAAGCAACTTTAGCGAACGTTTGTTGTTTGTGAGAAATATTTATGATTTTGTATGTCTAAGTGAAAATGAAAACCTTGTTTGTGGTTACAAAATTGGTATAAGTGAAATAATTGAGCTAAATTTATATAAGTGGCGAATATGTCGAATGGCTTTTGTTTGATGAATTGTGAACCAAATCTTTGGTTGTTTTGTTTGATCTATTAAACTTGTGTATTTGAAGTTTCAAACATTTATCTAAACTCATTTGTTGAATTGCTAGTAAATATGGCGAACGTCTTTTATTGAGTAATTTACTATCAATTGTTTGTCTTTAAATGATTGAACTAATTTACGGATGTAAATTTGGAACAAGCTTGATATATTAAGCTCAAACGTGCAATTTGGTAACCATGGCGAATGTTCATTACTTGATTAAGTCTTAAGGCCTTGAATTGAACTTGAACATTAGGTGATGGCGAATGTTAAGCCTTTGTTCAAATGATATTCACTTTAGCATATATTTAACCGGTTACAACCTTTCACCCCGAAATCACTAGTGAAATAGTCCAAGCAAATATTGTTTTTAATATACGAAAGTTTTTAATTAATCACTTTGACTCTCAAGAGTCCACTTGCCTAGTTTAATTCAAAATTGTAGTTTTTAAGCAACGTGACAACTCGGTCACACAAACCAAATTTTAATTTTTACTTTCTAAATTACTCACACTTAACTTATTAAATCTAAAAACTAAGTTCCCTGTGTTCGAACCCGAACTTACCCAACTATACTACTACACGATAGGGTCCACTGCCCGGTTGTGTTTTGGTCTAGCACGGTACTTTCTTGTTCATATTTCAACCATAAATTTAATAACTAGATTTAGCACATCACCCATTTCATTTATCTTCAGTGTATATATATAATTAGTTATTACATCTATTTGAATAATCGTTAGTATAAAACTATGCATATAGGTAAATAAAAGAAGTTTATATTTATGAATTTAAGACATATATACACACAAAGATAACAACTAATATGCTCTTAAGAACTCTGCTCTTAAGAACTCCAGATCACAAAGAATCGGAGAGACAAACGACTTGAAAGAAAAGCATATAAATGATTTGATAATAACAAGGTGTAGTATGTTCACGCTTCACGATGGGATGATATTACTATATATCGGCTTTAATTTATTTTATTCACTTAAGTTTGTCTTTAGTAGAACTCAATAATTTTATACTATAAACATGTATTGATTAAAGTTCAATATTTTTTTTCATTTGCATTGATACATCTACTTTTTAATATTTTATTTTAATAACAGGAGCTATCATATTTTCCTTAAATACGGAGTATATTGTCGTATATATCCACTATTTTTATTAGTTTTTTATCTGTACAACGTAAAATAATTTTCATTTAAATTTACTGTTGAACATTAAAATTATATAAATAGGTTATTTTTACTTAAACTAATTATTCTTTACTTATGCTATACGGTCACGCATAACTTATTATTTTATTAAGTGCAAAATGACTCAGTGAGTTAGATAGTCTAACTATATTAAGGGCATGCTTGGTTAAAGGTATTATAGGGTAAGTAATGGGAAAGGAAATCAAAAGTGATGGTTGATTGGGGATAATGCAATCAATCATTGCCTTAAATTGAGTAATAGTCCGTTCCCTAGTAAATTGGGGGTTATGACAGTATTATGCTCAAAATGTAACACCCCGAATTTCAGGAAATTAATATCGTACGCGGATATATTTTTATTATGAATATTATTATGTAGATAACGAGATATAGTGAAAAACGTAAATGGTTTTACCAGTTCCAGACTGTAAGAAATAAAGGGATTAAATGAAATAGATATATGAGTACGTACAGTTTTATGTTTATTCATTTTTTGTAACGTCCCAGATTTCAGGAATTTAATTTCGTACGCAGATATAATTTTATAATGAAGTATTATGACATGAATAATAAGATATAGTGAAAAACGTAAGACGGTTTCTCAGTTCCAGACTGTGTAGTTAAATTTAAGAAATGATTAATAGAGAAATACGTATACAGTGTCGTGTATATTCCATTTCTTTCCTGTAAGCTCCAGAAAACACACAGTAACAAAAGGAAATACGCAGGAACTTTTCTTCTTCATCTAATCTTCAATTAAACCCCAAATCAAGCAAGTAATCTTCAAGTAATCATCTCCTTTCCATTCCCTAATCATTGTAAGTGTTGATTTCTTTATGTTTAACCTAGTTCTTGGGGTTTAGAGGGGTTTATCATGGGTTACGATTAATTAGTGAAAATTACACGAAATTAGGGTTAGAAATTGTTAGAATTGTTGTTTATGATTGTTCTTGAGCTAGTTTATGAAGAAATTACACCTTGAATATGATTAAATTGCTATAGGTGTTCTTGAGCAAAAATGGGGTTTTGGTTAAATATGTGTGAATTAGTGTTAATTAGTTAAAAGTGCGATCTATGATGCAATTAGATTACGAAAACTATGTTAGAACATGATTTAAGTGGAAGTGTTAATGAATTGATTAGGTTAACCAAGTGGGGGAGGGTTTAAAAGTGATTAATGGTTTAGAATTATGATTTCCTTGAAGTTGAATATGTTGTTATGTGATATATGTATAGGTGATAAGAAGTTGGAATTATTACTTTTGGTTGTACGTTGTGAATCATCCTTTCAAGACTAAGGTGAGTAGTATAAGGATTAATCAAGTAAGTGGTTGTATGTGTTTCCGGATTACTTCCGAGTAAGAGGATTATACAACCATGTGAAGTTAATCGTGCTTTATTGTTTAAATTGTTACTTGTGAAGTGTTATGCTATGAATTGATTGTACATGTTACCGGATAGCTTCCGAGCTAGAGGTGGGTACAATCATAAATTAGTGATATGAAGCTTATGAAGTTTATGATATAGAGTTGCTAGTTTTACTAGCATAGTGTTTATGTAGCTATGTTATGTATTATTTGGTTAAGTTGCTTATATGCTCACTAAGCAAAAGTGCTTATTGTTTAAGTGTTTCAATGTTTTAGGTGGAAGTGGACAAGGAAAGAGGAAGGCGGTTTAAGGGGATAGCGTGGATTGCTTAAAGTTAGTGTATGGCAAGTTTCTCTTTTATGTCGTTTGGATATACTTGTGTAAAATCGCCCTTTTAGACTTGTTTTAAAAGTGGGTCATGGTGAGCCATGACTTATGCATTTTTGAAATAGGTTGACTTTGAAAGTCAACACACTTGTAAATGATGTAAATTATGGTCCTAAAGTTTTAATGTTAGTGGTTGAATTTAAATAGTGTTTATGAAAGGGATTCATGGGTGGAAATAGTCAAAATGTATTTTCAATGGATTTGGAGTGTTGACATGTAGTCAAGCACTTCATTGGTCAATTATGGGTTGTGATTGGCTAGTGAATGGGTCAAAATAGCTCTTATGGGCCAACGGGTCAAAAAGTGTCAAATTGGGTCATTAACGACCCAAGTGAGTAAAACGAGTTAGACCAAGGGTATAAAACTTTGGTCGATTGCTTTAAGTTTGTTTTGGTATATATGATATGTGGTTAAAAGCTCAACATCTCAACCTTCATGGTTTGAGATTTGGTTAGTGCACTAAAATGGTCATTTTATTGTCAAAATTGGTCATACGTCCGTTTTCTCGATAAACGTGTATTTTGAAAAAGTGTAAAAAGGGAATGTTTCATTTTGGCATATTGAAGGTGCCTGCAAAATTTGGTGGTCTAACTCGTAACGAGTAAAAAGTTATGCGCGTTTGAAATTCGTATTTGGGTATTAGTTGTGCAGCCCTGATTCCCGGGGAATGGGAGTCATTCCTGGGGAATCCGTATCTAAATGTTAACAGCAAGCCTGATTCCTGGGGAATGGGAGTCATTCCTGGGGAATCACTTGTAATTTCAACATTTTCTTATTCGAGTCCTTATTTGATTGAGGGAATGATATAACGAGTCTATAATGTCATATTTTAGACGTGGGACCTTACAAAAAAAAAAAATGTTCACGAATTTGGGGCGTTTCAAGTTGGTATCAGAGCGATAGTTTAAGAGAATTATGTAATCCAATTTAGGATTACGTAGTCTTAAACTATTATGAATGCATGATTATGTTTTTATATGATTACCAGATTTGTCTTGTTATGACTGATTGTGTTTAAGAGTAATGAATAGAAGTGTGTGGTAAGTCTAATATGATTTCGTCTGGCCAACGAAATTAATATTATACTATTGCACATGGGTAATTCATAGCACTTAAACATAAGGCAGATTAGGGGAAGAATTGTTATGATAATCTATGTATGAAGCTTTAATTGTTGTCTATGTCATGTGGAGATTTATTGTATTAACTGAATTGTTGATGTTGTGTTAGATGGATGCTACTAAGAATACCATTGAACGTTCTTCCCCACGTGAGGAGGATGTAGGAGACCGACACTTAGCTCACGAGGAGGAAGTAATGATAAAAAGGATAATTGGACAGTCTTTAGAAGCTTTTACCCCAACATTGATTACTAGAGTGGAGAATATTTTGACAGAGAGATTTAATGAGTTTGAGAGACAGCATGTAGCTCCTTTACGAAACATTGGAACTTCCTCAACCCAAATAGAGACGAATAAAGAGAAAGAAAAGTTTGAGTATAAGAGTTTTGCCACATGTAATCCGCCTGAATTTCGTGGAGAGTTAAACCCAGTCATTAGTAATCGTTGGATTAGTGAACTTGAGGAGACGTTTATGTTGTGTAAGTGTCCGGATGAGTCAAAAGTGATATTTGCAGCTCATCAACTTAAGAAAGATGCTCATGAGTGGTGGAACTCACAGTTAGAGATGTATGGTTTTGATGTAGCTTCAAGGTTTACTTGGGATAAGTTTAAAGAGATATTTAGAGAGGAATTTTCACCACCTGCAGAATTAGAGAAGTTAAAGGGAGAATTTTTAGCGATTGAGCATGGAAGTAAGTCGGTTGCAGAGTATTCTAAGGTATTCCATGAGAAAGCTAGGTTTTGTCCTGAGTACACCTCTAATCCTAAGTTGTTGACCGACCACTTCTATCGTCATCTCAACCTAGAGATTCGTGAATCCATTGACCCACTTGTTTATAATACCATTGCTAAAATCTTGAATAGAGCTTTAGTGCGTGAGAAGGATTTGCAAGCTAGAGTTGCTGAAACAGTGAGTAAGAGAAAGATAGAACACACCACCTCACCATCTTTTGTGTCTAAGAAAACGCGTTTTGATGAAACCATACCACAACCACAACCATTACAACAAGTTAGTTCTCAAACTCAACCAAGAGAGATACCCCCATGTGAGAAATGTGGTAGGAAGCATACAGGAGAGTGCAGATGTTTTAAGTGTGGTAGACCGGGGCATATGGCATCGAATTGCCCAAGCCCTCTTCGTTTATGTTATTATTGTTTTAAGGAAGATCATATTCAGGCTGATTGTCAGGACAAAGCTAGAGATAGACGTAAGAGGATGGAAGAGAAAGTAGCAATGACAGTTCCAATGCCAAAAGCTCGTGCTTACCAGATAACTGAGGGAGAGGTGAAGGAGTCATCAGATGTGACGTCAGGTACCTATACTTTAAATTCTATACCAGCATACATTTATTGACTCTAACGCCGTTGAATTTCTAGCATTTATGTTGTTGTGTGTGTTTAAGTATTTATAAGATTGGTTATGATATTAGCTTGTGTTTAGGAGTGTTCATGAGGACACGAACAATTTAAGTGGGGGAGAGTTGTAACGTCCCAGATTTCAGGAATTTAATTTCGTACGCAGATATAATTTTATAATGAAGTATTATGACATGAATAATAAGATATAGTGAAAAACGTAAGACGGTTTCTCAGTTCCAGACTGTGTAGTTAAATTTAAGAAATGATTAATAAAGAAATACGTATACAGTGTCGTGTATATTCCATTTCTTTCCTGTAAGCTCCAGAAAACACACAGTAACAAAAGGAAATACGCAGGAACTTTTCTTCTTCATCTAATCTTCAATTAAACCCCAAATCAAGCAAGTAATCTTCAAGTAATCATCTCCTTTCCATTCCCTAATCATTGTAAGTGTTGATTTCTTTATGTTTAACCTAGTTCTTGGGGTTTAGAGGGGTTTATCATGGGTTACGATTAATTAGTGAAAATTACAAGAAATTAGGGTTAGAAATTGTTAGAATTGTTGTTTATGATTGTTCTTGAGCTAGTTTATGAAGAAATTACACCTTGAATATGATTAAATTGCTATAGGTGTTCTTGAGCAAAAATGGGGTTTTGGTTAAATATGTGTGAATTAGTGTTAATTAGTTAAAAGTGCAATCTATGATGCAATTAGATTATGAAAACTATGTTAGAACATGATTTAAGTGGAAGTGTTAATGAATTGATTAGGTTAACCAAGTGGGGGAGGGTTTAAAAGTGATTAATGGTTTAGAATTATGATTTCCTTGAAGTTGAATATGTTGTTATGTGATATATGTATAGGTGATAAGAAGTTGGAATTATTACTTTTGGTTGTACGTTGTGAATCATCCTTTCAAGACTAAGGTGAGTAGTATAAGGATTAATCAAGTAAGTGGTTGTATGTGTTTCCGGATTACTTCCGAGTAAGAGGATTATACAACCATGTGAAGTTAATCGTGCTTTATTGTTTAAATTGTTACTTGTGAAGTGTTATGCTATGAATTGATTGTACATGTTACCGGATAGCTTCCGAGCTAGAGGTGGGTACGATCATAAATTAGTGATATGAAGCTTATGAAGTTTATGATATAGAGTTGCTAGTTTTACTAGCATAGTGTTTATGTAGCTATGTTATGTATTATTTGGTTAAGTTGCTTATATGCTCACTAAGCAAAAGTGCTTATTGTTTAAGTGTTTCAATGTTTTAGGTGGAAGTGGACAAGGAAAGAGGAAGGCGGTTTAAGGGGATAGCGTGGATTGCTTAAAGTTAGTGTATGGCAAGTTTCTCTTTTATGTCGTTTGGATATACTTGTGTAAAATCGCCCTTTTAGACTTGTTTTAAAAGTGGGTCATGGTGAGCCATGACTTATGCATTTTTGATATTGGTTGACTTTGAAAGTCAACACACTTGTAAATGATGTAAATTATGGTCCTAAAGTTTTAATGTTAGTGGTTGAATTTAAATAGTGTTTATGAAAGGGATTCATGGGTGGAAATAGTCAAAATGTATTTTCAATGGATTTGGAGTGTTGACATGTAGTCAAGCACTTCATTGGTCAATTATGGGTTGTGATTGGCTAGTGAATGGGTCAAAATAGCTCTTATGGGCCAACGGGTCAAAAAGTGTCAAATTGGGTCATTAACGACCCAAGTGAGTAAAACGAGTTAGACCAAGGGTATAAAACTTTGGTCGATTGCTTTAAGTTTGTTTTGGTATATATGATATGTGGTTAAAAGCTCAACATCTCAACCTTCATGGTTTGAGATTTGGTTAGTGCACTAAAATGGTCATTTTATTGTCAAAATTGGTCATACGTCCGTTTTCTCGATAAACGTGTATTTTGAAAAAGTGTAAAAAGGGAAAGTTTCATTTTGGCATATTGAAGGTGCCTGCAAAATTTGGTGGTCTAACTCGTAACGAGTAAAAAGTTATGCGCGTTTGAAATTCGTATTTGGGTATTAGTTGTGCAGCCCTGATTCCCGGGGAATGGGAGTCATTCCTGGGGAATCCGTATCTAAATGTTAACAGCAAGCCTGATTCCTGGGGAATGGGAGTCATTCCTGGGGAATCACTTGTAATTTCAACATTTTCTTATTCGAGTCCTTATTTGATTGAGGGAATGATATAACGAGTCTATAATGTCATATTTTAGACGTGGGACCTTACAAAAAAAAAAAAAATGTTCACGAATTTGGGGCGTTTCATTTTTCATTCTGAAACATTCCACACAAATGAGAAATACGCAGGAAGCTATGAGCTAGGGTTTAATCATTAAAAAAATTTCAATTTATGATTCAAGCTTATGATTCTTAATTCATCATCTTCTTCAAATTCCATCTCTTGTAAGTTCTCCTATGAATTTTAACCTAGTTTATGAGTTTCATGGGGTTTTAAAGAATTGATGATTTAAATACGAAATTGAAGTTAGAAATTGATTGAATTAGTGTTAGTAAGTGTTTCTATGATCATTAGTAATCATATAACATATTGAAAGTGATTAATTTATGATTAGTGTTCTTGGGCAATTATGGGGGTTTTGATGGGGTTTCATGAACTAGTGATTTTATTATGAAATTAGTGTTTAATATGTTTAATTGAAGATAATAAAGCTTAATAGTGAATGAATTAGTGTTAAAATGGGTTAAAGATTTATAAGTTAGTAATATATTCATGAGGGTTTTGATGAATTAAGGTGAATTCATGTAGTAAACTTAATAGTGTAATTAAAAGTGTTGATAGAGTATGATTACTAGTTATTTTGATATTGATTATTAGTGTCTAAGTGTATTATATGTTGTTATGTATAATATGATTAGGTGCTAAAGGAGTGGAGGCTTATGATGATCAATATGGTGAAATCATCTAAGAGTTTGTGGTGAGTGATACGGGGGTTAAACAGGTGATGTGATTGTGTAGTACCGGATAGCTTGCGGGCTAGAGGTTTGCACAATCAAGGAATACGTTATTTGTTTATGTTTGTTTATTTATGTTTATTGCTTAATTTAGTTGTTGTGTTAAATTACTTGTTTATGTTTATTTGTTATGTGATTAAATGATATTTGGTAAGAAAAGTAGTGATTATCTCATTAGCTTGATGATAGCCAAGTAATGAGATTATCACTTGCTTAAAGGTAAAGGAAAAGAATTGGTGATGAATAGTGTATGATTCGATTGTGTTGGATCCGGCTTGCTTTCGAGTAAGAGGCTACACAATCGGGTGGAAGATGACTTGTTGATATATGTAGATTAAATAGTGATTATGTGGTGAACCGTGTATGAATTGGTTGTATGTGTTTCCGGATAGCTTCCGAGCTAGATGATCATACAATCAAGTGAGAGTTGCTTGTTATATGTTTTGTTTCTTATGTGTGTTTGTTTAAGATTATGTTAAAAAGGTGTTGTTGATTAGTGACTTGATTGTTGTTGGTTAATGATTATGTGTAATGATTCAGTGGTGATCAGAGAGTTAACTGCGGTTAACACAGTGTTCAGTGTTTAGTGTTTAGTGTTCAGAGCCCAGTGAATTTGTGCATATGTATTGTGTTGATAGGTGCTAAGTGTTATGTGTGTATTGCTTGTTTGATTGCCTGTGTACTTTCTAAGCAGTTGTGCTTACCCGTTTCAGTGTTTATGTTGTAGGTTGATGTTATGCTAGTGACATGCGGATAGAAGGGTTATGAGAAGCTAGTGACATGGATATGGAGCATGCTTGTGGTTAGAATATGCTTCTTTCTTTTGAATTATTGTTTTGATGCTCAATTGTGTAAATCGCCCAAACAAAGAGTTTTTGAATTAAATATGTTGGTAAATGTGTAGTAGTTGAGTTTGAAAGTCAAACCGAGTTATGATGTCTAGTGTATGTGGTTGTCAAGAGTATGAAGTCATATGATTGGTTTGGTTTGGGTCAAAGTGGTGAAAAGTGATTTAGTGTCGAATGTGATTGGTTGGTTAAATGTGAAGTTGACATATAGTCAACAGAGTTATAATAGTCAAACATATGTGGTTTTGGGTAGAGTTGTGGTTGTATATGGTAGATATGGTAAAAGTGTCCAAATGGACACCAAAACGGGTAAAAAGGGTTAAATCGGGTTAGAATGTAGTTATGTTGGTTTGGACAAGTGTGTTAGACTTGTTTTTGGTAGGTTGATAATGTGTGTAAAAAGTTAGAGTCAAAGTGTTTATGGTTTGTGATTTGGGTTGTAGTCAAAAAGTGGTTAAAATGGTCAAAAAGAGGTTATACGTCCGTTTTCTCGTAAAACGTGAATTTTGGAAAAGTGAAAAAAGGGAAAGCCTCATTTTGGTCATATGAATGCGCACGCAAAATTTCAGGTCATAACTCTCAACGAGTCAAGAGATATGCGTGTTTAAAAGTCGATAGTTTTGAGAAAATGGGGCAGTTTTGGAAGGCAGTTTTGAGTCAAATGGGCAGTTTTGGGGGCAGTTTTGAGGGTCAAGAAGCAGTTTTGAAAGAAAAGTGTAAACATGGAAAACCTTTATCTTGTTATAGTGAAGGTGTCTACAAAATTTGGTTGTCTAATTATTAACGAGTAAAAAGTTATATGTATTTGAAAAAGGTAGTTTTGGGCAAAAATAGTAGTTTTGAAAATGGGAAGTTTTGCCCATAACGTATGTTGGTTAGTTAATTCGAGTAGTCCTTTGGTACGTAATCGCGTATCATATTTATTTAGATGTTGGGACCTAAATAAGAGTAATAAAAAAAATGGTTCTGTTTTCGGGGCGTTTCACAAAATTTCTAACTTCCCGTAATATATCTATTTATCGTCTTTTCTCCCACGTCAAATTATGACTTCCGTTAGTATTAGAGAACTGATGACCCATTATTATTATTATTATTATTATTATTATTATTATTGTTATGTAAATAATTTATTTAATAATTATTATGTAAATATATAATTATATATCCTTTAGTTCTAATTTGATGCAGGAGCCACATTTACGCATCATAATTTTCTGATTTTGCAATTTGTAGTCTTAAGGGTTATGTTTAAGAGTTATATTCATGCATAAAAAGGTGGTACATCAAGTTGGTTGGGGGAAGTTATATTCGGGGGGTGGGTGGTTATTATTATGGTACAAACATTTGATGTGTATCTGAATCCCTTATTCATAGCCCTTAGGGCTATGTAAAGCATTTTCCTAATTTTATAAACAAGTTTCATCTTGTCGAAAGGATTCGAATTTGGTTGTTTGCTGTTGCTTTTTATGTTTATTTATGTTTTTATTTTTTGATGTTAATTAAATCGTTAATTGTGACTTTTTATATAAATTTATGAAGATGATGTTTACTGTAGCTGTTAAATCTTCAATTTAACATTAATTTGGTGTTCTTAGAAACTATTTGGTCTTTATTGTGGCTTTTAAATTGCTTCCAACAAATTTGGATGTCTAAAATAATTGAAACACCCCGATTTTTTTTTAATAATAATAAGGAACCATACGCAAATGATTCATAATTATACAACTGGGGTTTTCGCCGTATAGATCATGATTATGAAAGAGATTGACTTACTAATTACATAGCAAGTCCCACCAAAAGTTGTCCTCGGTCTCTATCCTAGAATGATACCATTAACTCGTTACCTACAACACAACAACAATAATAATAGAATAAGCGACAACGCTTAGTAACTAATAGTGATCCCTACCCCAATCTCATTTACAATATATAATCTCATTCTCAATTCTATAAATGCATAGCAAACCTTAAACATACGCAAATTAAATGATCACTTCTAGTAATAAATTATTAATCTTACTCAAAAGATTATTTACAACAATTTTCGCCACACGCAAGTGACCCACTAATGACCTAGATTTTGTCACCCTCAAGTGATTTACTACAATAGATGTTGGTCATACGCAAATTATCCGACCACAATGGATAATCTCTTATTTATAAGGACACAATATTACGGTGGAACTCAAGATAGCATGTCTCACTATTTATATGTGGGTAACTTTAATCGTTACAATCAACCAATAAATCGAATATATGTTTAAGACCAGAAATACCAAACATGGCCGGGTAAACCACTTAAACACGATCCTACTCAGGTCATGCGATTGCTTACTAATACCACTACCCGCCATATTCCCCGTATTGTAAAATACTCAACGACGTAAGAAAATAACTTGTTCCAAACCATTGTACGAGAAATAAAACATCACACAAAATGGCACAATACGCGATCCTGCGTGTTATACGCGATCGCGTATTTCACTTACTCGCGTGATCGTCCCACAAAATTTAAGCGATCGCGTGTCCTAACGTATGAGACCGACTATCACCGAATTACAAAGAAACATGCGATCCTCTATTTTCATGCGATCGCGTATTAGTCAACAATACGCGATCCTCTCTCAAATCCACGCGATCACGTGTTTTTCTCAAAACTCAGACTTGATTTTTAACTATTTAGATACGAACTTCAAACCGACATAACTTTTTACTCGTTAGCATTTAGACCATGAAAATTTGCGGACACCTCCACAATACTAAAATAAAGGTTTCTATTTTTACACTTTTCCAATATTCATAAAATTCGCGAATACAGACGTAGGACTAATTTATAGCCGTTTTGGGCCATTTTTGGAAACAACCAAGATTACAAACCATATGCAAATCTGGTTGGGACATTTTGCCCACGTCACAAACAAATCAAAACAAGTGTGGAACGTATCTCATATCAACCATACCACAGTCTCAACTCTAAGTATACAAAGTGCCAAGTTACGACCCGTTTGGATACTTTTGACCCATTTCACAATATCACTCTCTATGATCAACTCTTGATTAATTTACATGCCATAACAATGATAATAATCAAATAATCAATAATATCAACATAAGAAATTTTATGACAATTCATTAACAATGAATAGTTAGAAATTCAATATCTCTTTGTATATGTCCAATCTCTCTTATGGACATAACATAATCTCATTACCATCGCTTCTACTCGAATGGTTAAATCTCATATGTCAAGGTATGGTCGTTGAGGTTTCTCAAGTCTCAATACCATCCTCGACTCTTACCATTTAAGATATGCACGTTGAAACACACTCTAGTGTCTCAAGAACATTACTCGATTATGCTCATTAATTAGTCTCCTTTTTACGTTCTCACTAATTGCATACATAATACGAATATTAGTATCAAGCTCAAGTGACCATTACTTACCTCGCCCGAATGATGATTGTGTTAGCTTTAGCACGTTGTCAATGACTCTTTGAATCACCTAAACACATCATAACAATGTAATGTTAATCACTACTCAAAGTGATTTCTCATTATTTATCAAATCTCTCATTTCTTATGGTTACTCGCATGTAACTAACTAGTTTGGCCATATACTTGCAATAATCAACCCAATAACACTAAATCATAATCATCATCCTCATTACCTCTAACTCTTGCAACTTACTACAATTTAATGGCCATACTTCAAAACATATAAAACTTACAAGCACGTGATTAATTAGATGACAATTTAGCGATATAACACAACCACACAATTATCATCAATATCTCCATCATCTTAATTCTCTAGTTTCATCATATACTCATAATCATCTTTCTCATTCAAGACTTCTAACATCAAAATCTCATTATAAATCATAAACGCATTTTATCTAACTTCCACTAACTTAATTAGGTTGAACTAACATCATCTAATTCATAAACATATATGAATCATCCATTTTCTCAAAAACCCCACTTAGGGTTCATCTCATAAATTTCCTTAAAACATCAAATTAAACATATTAGAAGATAGATAATACCTTGGAGATCAAGAATATGTAAGAATTACACTTGGAGCTTCATGAATTTGTGATTAATTTGATGATTTCACCTCATTTTTGCTCCCTCTTTCTCTTTATCTCACTCTCTGTGTTTTCTCTGTGTTTTGAAACCAAAACCCACGACCATCCCCTCAAATATTTGAGGTGGGTGGTTTATTTAAGTGTATCCGACTTGGACTATTGTCCTATTACACCCCTCTAGTCTCGGTATTAAAATTTTAAAACCGTAAGGCTCGTTTTCTCTCATTTAAATTCTTTACTCAAATAAAAATGTAAATAATCCGTATTAATAATATTTATAATTATTTAACTCTTTGTAAATATTAAAATTGTGAACTTATAAAATTTGGAGTGTTACAATAATAATACGAAATAAATAGAATTTGCATTCCCTTACATTTCAACCAAGCAACATCTTTGATAATGATATACCCATTGCATTCCCCACCATTCCCTTCCCTATTCCTTATGTTTCAACCAAGCGCACCCTAATATTCAAAATAATTCTAGTGTATACTCAAGTTGGAGCGAGTGGTTTTATATTTTAATTTAGAGAAAATTACTCTGTTGGTCCCTGTGGTTATATTGAAATCACTCATTCAGTCCTTAAAGTTTTTTAATTACTTGGATAGTCCTTTATTTCAAAACTTGTTCCTTGTTTAGTCATTTAGCTAACGATTGTTAAATATTCGGTTAAAAAGGACCATATATGATATTTTTTTTTATTCTTTTCATTTATTTGTTAACGATCGTTAAGTAGTCTGTTAAAAAAAGGCCATATGTGATATTTTCTTTTATTTTTTTCATTTATTTTCTTTTCAGTAAAATATAAATTATAAATACATTGTTTGGTTCACGGAACATCATTTTCATTTTTCCATTTCACTTAACAAATTCAGTTACCTTCTCCACTAAAACATCAAATTTAAAAAGAATTGAGCAACAAATTATGAGTAATTCAACTTCATTTTCCATTTCACTTAACAAATTTGATTTAAGAGTAATCAATAATGACTACTAAGGTTTGAAGTTTATAAATGGAAAAGTGAACTTGCTTTCTCAATAGCAGAGCAAAAAATACAAGAATCTTCTTTTTATATATCATAACTTATAACTTAATTGAGGTTTTTTCAAACATTCCTTCAAGTCAAAATAAATTTGTTAAGTGAAATGGAAAAGAGAACTTGTTTTCTCAACAGGAGAGCAAAAAATGCAAGAATCCTCTTTTTCTATACCATAACTTATACTACATCCGTCCCAAAATAAGTGTCTTATTTTGACTTTTTGATTTCTTTCCTTTTCAACTTTGACTTTAATTTTACCAAAAAAAAAAAAAAACTTTGACTTTAAATATTTTTGTTATGTTATATAATACAAACAAAAAATATATATTTAAGTATTTAAATTTCAAATCTTAGCAGTTACTGTTGAGCACTCTTAAATCAAATTTGTTAAGTGAAATTGAAAATGGAACCGAATTACTCATTATTTGTTGCGTAATTCTTTTTAAAATTTGATGTTTTAGTGGAGAAGGTAACTGAATTTGTTAAGTGAAATGGAAAAATGAAAATAATGTTCCGTGCACCAAACAATGTATTTATAATTTAAATTTTACTGAAAAGAAAATAAATGATAAGAATAAAAGAAAATATCACATATGGCCTTTTTTTAACAGACTACTTAACGATCGTTAACAAATAAATGAAAAGAATAAAAAAAATATCACATATGGTCCTTTTTAACGGAATATATAACAATCGTTAGCTAAAGGACTAAACAAGGAACAAGTTTTGAAATAAAGGACTATCCAAGTAATTAAAAAACTTAAAGGACTGAATGAGTGATTCCAATATAACCACAGGAACCAACGGAGTAATTTTCTCAATTTCATCATATCAGAAATATTTAAATGAATAATGTGGAAATTATATTCGTTAGTGGTTGCTTAAATTGTGACATGAGACGTAAATATTTATGTTTGCACTTTCGTAAATGATAAATTTTTTGAAGAAAACAAACAAGCAAAAGAAAAATAATCAAACAAATTAATTAATTCTTTGCACATGAGTTGTAAAGATCGAGAAGACATCCCCCACCGAAGCAAAAGATTTGAAAAAATTAAAAATATGACCAAAAAAATATAACCACTACTCATCTACTCTTTTAATAATTGAATCCTAGTAATATTTTCTGTTTCCTTCGCTATCACCATCCTTTTTATATCTACCGCAATTTTCCCAAATTGTTTTCTTTTAGCAATAAATTCATGTGCTCTGTTCTTGAATCTCTCCCAAAATGTCAATTGAGAAACAAAAAAGTTTCTCAATCAAGCGCACAAAATTCTACATTTTTTCATTCACAATTTCATTTTCCATAATCTTTCTTACATTTTTCTCAACCTGGGTGTTCAAATCCGACCCATTTGTTACCAATCAAGAAACCCAACTCCACTTTAATCAGATTCTACTCAACCCAGTTACCTTTGTCCATAGTCAACCTTTGGTAAATTTAAGTCAAACCCATTTCAGTAATCCTTCAAATGCTTCAGAAATTACCAGCTTTTCATTAAAATTGAAAGGGGTTCAAAAGCAATCAAGTGGGGTTGAAAAAAAGATTCCAAATCTTGAAGTTGTAACGGTTACTAATTTTACAGATTTTAATGTCAGCAGTTCAGTTAGGAATGTGAATATATCTGATTTTAAAGAAATAAGTGATGGGGCTGACAAAATTGTGGAGAAAAAAGTTGAAAAATGGTGTGATGTTACAAAAGGGTCATGGGTTTATGATGAGGGTTACCCTTTGTATACTACTTTTACATGTCCTTTTATAGATGAAGGTTTTAATTGTGAAGCTAATGGTAGATTGGATAAAGATTATATGAACTGGAGGTGGAAACCTCATGATTGTGACATTCCAAGGCAATACAGTACCTACATACATACATACATACATACATACATACATACATACATACATATATATACAATGATTTATTTTACTTTTAATGTTTAGTCTTGCTAGCCTTTTTGACTTGAAAATGATTATATCGAATTATGAATGTGCATGGATTTGTAATTGTGTTAGAGTATTGATTAAGAATGTTCATTCATTTGCATATATTATGGATTTATGTTACTTTTAATATAAAAGTTTGGTCCTGTTAACCTTTTTTTTAATTTTGACTTGAAAATGATTATATTGATTATGATGAGATGGTTGTAATGTTGTATACTTGTATATAGGTTCAATGCAACAAATATGTTGGAATTGATTAGAGGACAAAGACTAGTGTTTGTTGGTGATTCCATCAATAGGAATCAATGGGAATCCATGTTATGTTTGCTAATGAGTGCCATTAAAGATCCAAAAAGGGTTTATGAGACACACGGCCGGCGTATCACTAAAGAGATGGGAAACTACTGTTTTAAATTTCTGGTAAGAATCTTTTAATACTTTAATAACCGCGTGTTGTTAATGTGACTTGATCTTTGTTTTTTATGATTCGGTTGGTTTTGTCGCAGGATTATAAGTGTACAGTTGAATATTATGTGTCCCATTTCTTGGTTCATGAGGGCAAAGCAAGAGTTGGTAGGAAACGCATACAGACGTTGAGAATTGACACTGTCGATAAGGGGTCATCAAGATGGAAAGGAGCTGATGTTCTGATCTTTAACACCGCGCATTGGTGGAGTCATTACAAAACGAAATCTGGGTGAGCTTTCACTATCCTAGACCTCATAATAGTAACTTGTTCTACTACATTTTGTTTCTTATATGTGTTTCGTATTAAGTAGTACATGTACACTAAGGTGTGCACAGTTTGGGCCAAGTTTTTAGATATCATCATCAAAAAAACATAATTAGTTATGCCTAAATATATAAATGTAACTATTGGTTCAAAGGTAAGTCTTACAACATATGTAAAGGGAAGAAATACATAATCCATGAAGATGAAAACCATACGGAGATAAAAAGTTATGAACTTGAGTAACATGTACTAATGCATATAAGATACAAACAGTATCAGTAAATTACTACACATGCAATTGCAATTAGTAGCCTTTCATTTCAAAGAATTATACATAACAATAGAGATCTCAACGTTTTGTGTAACCACATTCATCGCGTTGCTTCCTGGCTGTGGAATTACATCGAAACATGTTTTGAAACAAGAAATTTGCAAACTTTTAGGAATGATTCATTTTTGCGGAAACTTATAGTTTATTATGAATTTTCTGTTTTTTTTTTTTTTCTCTTCCTGAACAATGAATTTTCTGTTGAAAGCCTTTTAAAACAGGTTTATTACATCATATTAAACATATATAGAAACTCCCCCTATTATTTTTATTATTTTTATTATTTATTATTTTATAATGCATAGAAATCTTATATTTGTAGAACCGGATTTTTACAAATTTCTTATTTTGAAAAGACACACTTAAACATGCCTCACTAATTCCCAAAGCACTTTAGAATTAGTGTTTTCAAAATTTCGATTTTGTATGCTACTTTGTGTCAATCTGTTAATATCTTGAGATTCATTTTAACCTGACATTCAACTTATAACATATGTTCATTGTAACATATTAGACATCTTTAGAAGGTTCTTGCTTTCATATCTAAATGCATGTGAGATGTTGGTTCGATCATTGAACACATATATGCATAATGAATGTACTCTGTATATCATATACCCCCAATTGACTTTTGTGTGTGTGTGCGCGCGTGCGCGTGTGCAAGGTTTCTGATTGAAACACTTGTAACACATTCAATATACTCCAAATCTACACATAATAAATTCATATGTCTTTCAAGCATTTTAAATCAACGAACTGTTTGTATTTACTGTAAGTTCTTGCGTTCAATACTTCAATATACTACTGGATTCCAAACTGCCTCTTTTTCATGAAGCTATTTCATTCCATGAAGCATTTTCCTTAGCTTTTCACTTGTGTGCTATAGTTTCCTTTCTTATATACATATGTCTGAGTTTTATATGTATCTTTACAATCCGTAAGACATATTTTGTAATGGTTTGGCATATAGTGGTAGAATCCCATTGTTTAAACATTATTTTGGACTTTTTATTCATAGCTTTATGCCTTTATTCATAAACATGTTATCTGAACTTTTTGATGATTTACTCCATGTTCATATCTTTACCAATAACAAAAGTCAACATTTGAGAAAATTATAGTTTGACTTTCTGAATGTCATTTTATTTATTGATTCAATCCATCATATTATGTTTCTAGTCCTTGAAGCCCTTCTTACACATACTAGTCTTCTCTTAATCTATCAAAAAAACCAATTTTATCGTTTGTACCTGTATATTACATGAAAATCATGTGGTTATATCAAAATCACAATTTGACTTTACAATAGTCAACTTTTTCCCTAAGTCTTGAACTAAATCCCAATTAGGTGCATGTACCAGCCTCATACTTGCCACTTAAACAATAATGTTCAGCTCTGTAGGGAAGTAGTAGTACCTTCAGATAAACTTGCAACACAGAAAGTTTATTTTTTTTTAATTATTAATATTATTATTTTGTTTTTAATTCTTGCAAATTATATTAACGTTCGCCAAAGACACGGAGCACGTTGTAACGTTTACAAGAACTGTGACAGGGTGAATTACTATCAAGAAAGAGATAATGTTTTGCCTCATCTCGAGGTATCAAAGGCTTTCAGGAAATCTATGGCAACTTGGGCATCATGGGTTGATAAATACATCAATCCAAGAAAAACAGAAGTCGTGTTTAGAAGTTCGGCTCCTTCCCATTTTAAGGGAGGTGAATGGAACGCTGGAGGTCATTGTAAAGAAGCTTCTAGACCTCTCAACCAAACTGCAACCACCAGCAATTATCCAGAAAAGAATCTCGTTGTCGAAGAAATCATAAAACAGATGAAAACTCCCGTCAAGTACTTAAATATAACGACTTTATCAGATTACAGAATCGATGGTCACCCATCTATTTACGGAAGAAAAGGCGGTGGTTCGTTAAAAGGTGAAGATTGCAGCCATTGGTGCCTACCTGGCGTTCCAGATGTGTGGAATCAACTCTTGTATGTTCATCTGCTGTCTAACTCTAGAAACAGGTACGTGCAGTGACTTGATATTTTTGTATCTCACATTTTTGTAAAACAGTACGCAAATGTAACAATCTGTATAGTCAATTTCTTAAATAGAAGCATAGCTGGTATCATGTAGCAAGGTATAATGAGCCCACAGACCGGCTTTATTGAATGTCAAAACATGTAAAAGCTAAAGCGACAAAGTACACTTAGTCTTTAAACCAGTAACAAATAGTCAAGTACGATCCCCAAACAATATATAGTTTTACCAAAAAGATGATCTTCAAACCAAGAGAAGAAAGAGTGTTTAAACGGTGAGATTATGGTTTTTTTAATTGAGCTTGAGGAGGAACAGAAGAAGGGTCTTCTTTCGGATCATGCTGTGGCTTTTTTGATCGAGCGTTAGGAGCGGAAGGTCCTTCTTTTGGTTTACCGAGTTTGCGAGCCCAAGAAGGTGTTTGTTCAGGTCCGTAACAATAGTCGTAGAAAATCTCTTCCCCAGCTTGTATACGTTGTTTGGCAAATATGCCAACACGGTGATCACCTCCCACCTTAAAAACCTGCGCATCCCAAATTGTTTAGACGCCAAAAAGAATTTCATTAATTGTGTGAAAATGTATCAAACTTTACCCAAAATTATACTGTCTGTATCAAACACACTTAGCCTGAACTTGGGTTGAGGTAACCTAAGACAAAAAGAACATACGTACCCTGGCGTAACAGTTTGGATTAGGCGAGTGATTAGCAAATTTCAACTTGTTTCCTTGACGAAGAGAGTCAACAACATACTGTGCCACATAAACAAGTTGCTTTCAGTGTCATGGTTGAATGTAAACTGCTAATGTTAAAATAAGTTAAGTAGCAGTTTCTAAGTTATCACCTGATCATTTAAGTTAAAAAGGAAAGATGAATTCAAATCATCATATATATTGCCTCGCACATCTGCTTCGAATTGCGAGACCAACTCCCCATTATACTCTCCAAGAAACTCATCTTTCTCGACGGTATTCTGGGGAAAAAAGCCGTTAATTTTTTTATCGAACCGATCATATTAAAACCAACAAGATAGGCTAAAGAGAGGTTTATCCTTGTAGTACCTTTAGAAATGCTCCCCATCCAGTAATATCAGATATGCCCAACAAAATCTGATGACAACAAAATTTGGCCATAAAGTTTCAAACATAATAATGTGTTTAAGGGAATTGGTGAATAAAGATCGAGTTTTGTTGACGAAAGCTCTCAAAGTCATGGTTAACGGCTTAGAATATGTATAAATTGCCTTATTTTGGAGATAAATGATTTAAGTACTACACTTTATAAACGTTTATAAATGGTTAACCATAACCCTTAAGGCGGTCGTTACAAAACTGTTTCAAAACGTTTATAAAGTACTCACCTTTTGTTGCTTCCTTAAAAGGAGCCTCATGTTACCACATTGACCTTCTCCTTTCCTAGGGGGCTCACCTAATTCCTCATCACCACCACAGCTGCAACAAATCAACAATAGAGGGATATGAGAGGTGATAGATACAACAAATAAAATGTTTCATACAACAACATTATGCTACTATATACTTGTACTGTAAGCTTTGAATGTTGTACAATTTGGTGTATTAAACAATTTCTTTGTTGTATCTATCAAGTCCCAAGGGATATTATTAGTATATATAACAAAATATGTACCATTTTATAAGATTCATAGAAAATTTTCATTTCATGGAGAAGGGCTGCTTTTTATTCATGTCATTTAGTGAAATAACAGATATAAAAAACATATCTTAAATGAGCGGGTTAAGAAATATTAAAAGAAAAATGTATGGTGCATTTAAGGCATTACTAATGTCACATATTTATGCTAACACAAGGTAAAGGTGGTCAATAAGTCTCATATCCCAGAATACAACATTCAGTACCACGTTTATATAGAAACTATATTACCTGACCCAACAATTTCGACATATGTCTGGGTCGCATTCACGTCTAGCAGCAAAGCACGGGCATTGCTGGCTTCGACATTGGCTCTTAGCACAATGACATCCCCTAAACCGATATCTGCAGCTTTTTGAACACCTAAAAAATCATATATATCCATTTTAGATGACCCGTGCAAATACATGTGTATTTGATGTATTCCTGATCGATCTTAACATGATGAATAATGTTAGTTTATTACATACCCGCAATACTTTTCACAAGTAGCAATTTTTACGCACTGGCAATCCTTTCCACAAACTGGCTTGCATTCACATGGCGTGTACTGCTTGTCGTACCACTTCCCACCAGCAATTCCTCTATACCTTTGTGGATGTCCGGGAGACTTCCAGCTATGTTTCTTTCCTTTACCTTTTCTTCGATATGATTTCACTGCTGGTGGAAGTTCTTGCTCCTATAAGAACATTGAACACATAGCAAAGTTGATGTTATTGTACATAGCTATGATTGAGGGATGAAGAAGGGGTAAGCATTTGAAAATGTATCGAGTTTAGCCAAAATTCTACAGTATGTATTCAATTTTAAAATTTTCTCTTTTATGTATTTAACCTCTTATAACTTGTAAATCGGTGACGTTACATCGGTTTTTATAACGTGGCAACTTATATGGAAGCACATCAGCAAGAAAATAAGTAATACTGGTAACGTGATGAATAACTCATCGGACGCATATAATAAAAATAGTGGAAGTTGGATAAATACGGTAGAATTTTTGGGTAAAGTTTGATACAGTTGCAAATACTCAACCAAATGAAGAACCTACAGAAAGTATAAAAGAAACCTCATCATATGCCTCGGCTGAAGACCCCCCTGGTCCACCATTGTTCATATAGTTGTATACTTCGATGCAGGTTTTCAGTCCAGAAAGTAAGTTTCTCGTTATGAGGCAACTGCAAGTTATAAGGTTTATATAACAGTTCAACGTAACTAAACAGTTTGTGCATTGAGAACCAATGAATTGAAGTACACACGAGATCCTCATACCTGCTTCTTCCAAACATCTCTAGTCCCTTCAGGAATAGCTCTTTCTCGAGAAGTCTCCATCGAGTATCTTCCTTATTATTGTTCTTGACGATATCTACTGTAACACCAAAACCAGAAGTGCATCAACAAACGCATCTAATCGCTTCTTTATTCTTTGTCACAGATCATCTAGTATTTTCCCGAAATGATAATATCTATCTCTGCCATGGTTATCTAGAGTTTGACTTTCGTCAATGTTTTAGATGCACTAGCAAATGTTATACACATGATCATAAGAAACAGTTAATCACGTATAATCAATGAAATTATGTTGTGCAGTATCACCTGGATCATCACCATTCAAAGAGTCCTCATACGGGCAGTCACTCGGAGATCTCATGTCGAAGTTACCTGAGCCACCTGTTTCTGCAGCCTGTAATTACGATAACAGGCTGTTTAGCCATCTTTATCGTTTCTATGAGAACAATACAAATAATTAATCACAGAGATGTGATATACCTTCTTGAAACATTGATCACTACACGGTTCTTCATCTTCTACCAATTCAACGGCAGGCTTCAATTTTTCAGCCTACAAATCATGCAAGCGAAATATATAAAATGCAGGTTTTACAGCAACTCGGTGATAAACAGGTAAGGATTCTAAGCAAAGATGCTTACAGGAGTGATAACAGGCTGGCCATAGCCATGAAGATTGCAATCGAATACCTATAAAGTAACTGAGAGTGTTTAGCATATAGTTAACAAAATCTAGCAAATGAACAATGAAATAAGAAAACTAGTGAGCGTAAGTACCAAACATCGTCTGCAGAATAGAGTATCAAACGTATCCATACAAGTTCCGAGGCTTTTATTCAAATGCATGTTCATGCCAAACTCAACTTTTGGTTGAACAGAGGCATTTGGGTTCTTTGCACCTTCATCTTGTTTCTTAAGCATTTTAAAGATCTCCTGCATCATAGCAGAAACACAACCAATTAATGCTAAGATACTATCTCAATGTATGTTGTATACTGAAAAGTAGTAATATAATATACTATATAGTACGAAAACTTTCAAAATGAGCGTCTGACTAAGATATAGGAGTAACATTATTACATGGATCTCAGGAGCTTTTCCATGGATGAACTTTTGCAGGACTTGAACCACTTCATCGGTTGGTTCGTAACATTGGCTAACCATCCTGAAAAAAAAAATCCAGAGATTCGGTTTTTGACTGATATCGAGTTGTGGACTATAAAACTTGTGCAACAAATGTAGATCACACAACCGCAGTAATACAAATATATGGTAGAAAAAAAAGTTATAACTACACTTCTTTCATTTCAAAGCTATACATATATATGAATGTTCATTGTTGTTGGACAACTGAGAGTCTGAGATCAAGTCTTAAGGAAATTTACCTTATGACACGTTTTTCTCCTTCAGAAAATTCATGTTTCTCATCAGGATCTTCCTTCACAACTCGTTCCGGAGCCTTACCCCCGATTTTATCATATTTTACAGGTTCTTTCCCGACGATTGATTGATCTTCACCCATTAGCTGGTTTCTGTACCATTTCGACAAGAATTTCATATACTACATCACATCATGATCTTTTTTTCATCAGGGACAACAAGAAATTCAATGGGCTGTTTGTAAACTGATCTACTTAAACAAGTAGGCACCAGGCAGCTTATTTTCAAGTGCTTATATCAATAAGCTGATAATCAGTTTAAAAAAATATTTTGGATTACCTATCTACAAAAAAGAAAATCAATAAGCAGATAATACACATTTAAATAAGAAAATCCTAAACACCTCAATAAAACCACATTTAACGAAGGACTGATAATATGGGGAAAAGAGAAGTTAGAGAAATACCGGGTCGAAAGTACCCAAGTAGTGAATTTTGGTATTCTCTCAACAGCTGGAAGTTTGGCAGTTACATGGAACGCTTTGTTGCTATCTTGGACACTTGATCCTTGAGCAATTCCAGGTATTATGCAAATGGGATTTTTCATCCTTAATGAAAGCATGTTACCTGAGCCACTATTGCGTTCAGACATACCGTCATTTCTGGACTCTGCGAGCGATAAGCCACTAGCCACATCCATTTCTATCTTCTTATTGTTCTGCATGATTCTCTCCTGTGGAGTAGGTACTTGATGGTTACGTACTTCAATTCACATTTATATGACATAAAAAATGCGCGCAACAGATATTTAAGAATTTCATTAGGATAACATTTGTGTTACATAAATATGTAGCATACAACAAAGTAATTTAAAATAAGGGATTTAACTTACTTTGACATAGGCAGCCCTTTCTGCTTGAATATGTTCTTTCAGTTGAGTTATGTCGCTTGTTAACGATGTTAAATCGTCCTGCATTTGTTCATCTTGTTGTTGCAGTTCAAGGGCGTCTAAGAGATTTAAAAGGCCCTGAGTAGTAAAACATCAATTAGTAAAATGACTATCAATCAAAGAGAGTAATACGGATTTAACATGACATTTTTATGAATTAATAGAACACACAGCAACTAGTTATATATCATATGATAGTATATATATGTATGCTGGTATAATCCACAGTCCACGTAGGATTTTGTTCAGCAAACAGCCAAGGCTGGCAGGCTTCTATATAGTTGTATGGCATTTTTGCAGTAAAGAATGCATCAAACATACATTATTCGCATAATTTTATATATCATTTTTGACATCATGGCTATTTGGCTACAAACCGACCCGTTAAAGAAAAACAGAATAAACATGAACTATTCAAGATCGTCTAATATGAATTACAAAAATCATATTCCGAAAATCTTTCTTTTGAGTCACATAATCCATAATTTGTATAAAAAATGTCTAATTTTATTTGTAAAATGGCATAAACAAAACTTAATTGTATTTTACGAAGAAAAAAAACCCTTTGAAGAAAAACAAAAAAATTTTAATCGAACATACTTGAGCAATTAAAATTAAAAACGCCTACGCCTCAAAGAAATTATCAGCATATATAAATTTATAATTTTCTTTTAAATCGCGTATTCAGAATACACAAAATTTATAATCTTAAGCAATCGTCTATTCAATTATATCAACAAACACATAAATGCTTTTTTCTGATCTAAACTTTCTAAATTTACGACGTATAAGTCATTGTATGTTTGCACATAATTCATATGAATCAAAAGATAACATATATAGATATAATCAAAAATCAAGTCTATGCATATAAAAGACCGGGATCGATCCGTGAATAGACCCTGACATTCGACGTAACGTTGGAGGTGGAATCCATGACCGATGACGGACGGCGGCGGCGGCTGATGGTGGAAGAATGTAGGTCACGGTGACAAAGGTGGTGGTGACTGGTGAGTAATATGTGAAAGTAGTGTGTGTTTGTTATAGTAAAAGGTTGACTTGAGGATTTTAACCTGAGTTAGTCTATTTGGGTCCACTAGTTAAGTAAGCAGTAGGCCCACAAAATACTCCTTTTGTCATGTGATTTTTTAGGATAAACAAATCATTCTCTCACACATAACGGTTAACGGTTCTTTTTATTGTTTTATCTTATTTTTCTCATTATTAAAAGTCTAAATTTTGTGTTTTAGAAATTGAAAATAAATTCTATTTAAAATTAATATTGTTTACCTTTTTATAAGTTAAAACCAGTGTCTGAAAAACTATATTATCTTTATCTTTATATATGACTTGATGAGATTTATATATAAAAAAAATTTGAGCGAAGAATTTTTTTTATACGGGTAAAGGGGAGTTCATCCCGACAAATTAAATTGAATTATATATGGATCAATATGTTGCGATTTCACATTTATAAAATTGTTTTTGTTTAACAAATGTTGTATAAGGACATATATCGTTGTCATGTGTCAATGCTAGATAATGTATATATATATCACATGTTATGTTATTAGATATTCTTTTATTATTCTTTATTAAATGTAACGGATGGGTTAATGGCTAGATTTGTCATCTTTTACGTACTTTAAATAGTTTATTAAATTGACGAAATGAAAATGGATTTAGAAAATTGTACATACATGTGACATGAGAATATGGATGAATTAAATTAGTTTGAGTTTTATATGAAGTGCGCATACTCAATATATCTTTTAGTTTGGATAAAATATGAATTTTTATAACGATAGCCATAAGGGCTATCTTTAAGATATTCGGACACATATTATTTTGTTGTAATATGGTGATAACTACCCACTAACTTTTTAAGAAACGTCCCACCCACCTTAATGTACCATCATTTATGCACAAAATTATCTTTTAAACACGGCCCTTATGGCTATCATTAGAAAAATCCTATAAATATATCGCAAAGCCGCATTTAATGAAGTCTAAATTTCCTTAAATATCAGAATTTGCAATTAATATGTGTATAAAAAATGTAAATATTAAATTGAATTAATGAGTATTAAATGCAAATAATAATATTTAAGGAAATTTAGACTTCATTAAATGCGGCTTAACGTATGCCACGGGGGCACACGTCAACAAAACCCTATATATATACTCCCTCTGTCTCAATTTTATTGTCCACAGACAAAAAACACGTAATTTAAGAAAAATGTACTAGTTGTACTTTACAACCAATAAGATTTAATCTCTCACCATATTCAAATGTTTTGATTGGTTGAAAAATACAAGTGGAAAATAAATTTGGGACATCATAAAATGGAAAGGTGGACTATAAATTTGGGACGGAGGGAGTATATATATATATACACACACACACTAAAATTAATTTCTTATTTAATGTATAAACATAATACCATAATGATGAGGTCATACCTTGTTAATTTACATGTCTTATATTGATCAGATTATTCGAATTTTCTTTGAATGTAAATTTATGAGCATTCAATGATTTGTTCGAATAATAATTTTATATTATATAAGAAAAACATCGTATTAAATACAATATAGGAAGCGATTGATTATATCCTAAAATTAAATTAATCAATTAAATTTTTTAATTTTGTTTAATTAACTAAAATTTAGGACATTATATCTTATATCTCATAATTAACACTTAGTAATTTAACAAGATTAATTACGAAGTAAACTAAAAGACAACTAAATTTGAATAACTATTTTATACAAGTCAGTTTCTCTTTATCACAAAAACAAACATCAATTTAGTCATTTTATCTAGTATTAATAGAAAATAGTACCCTTTTTTATTTTATAATATACACCATGATAATTTTGTATAATAAAACAAATAACTAGTGTGACTACACGAGTTTAAAAGCTAGCGAATCATATAGTAAACCTTACATTTTTATAGCAATAGCATTATTATTAATGTTAAATTAATTCAGATTAAATTATGTAACACAACCACCATAAAATAGACAAAAGATGATACTATACTACATACCAGTGACATATATGAAATTTTCCTTACTTATTTTATAAAATTTCTTTTTTTCTCATGTACCTTTAATTTATAATTTGAATATGAATTAATGCTAAATAAATATTTAATCACGTAATATATTATAGATTAATAATATAATTTTTATATTATTATAGCAATAATAATAATAATAACAATAATAATAATAATAATAATAATAATAATAGAGTATGGTTCAAATGAGTACAAAGATTTAGATTGAGAATAGGGGAATGCATGTGAGCCATTAGATCTAACAAATCAAGGGCCTAGATTAATACCTCATTTATTAATTAAAAAAATTAAATTAAATCAGATTTTGGGCGGAGGGGTAGGATTGTAATTTTACCATCTAATTAATTACAATTTTTTTTCACTTTATTTAAAAAAAAAACATACAGAACCTAAAATATATATATCTCTCTCTCTTCCGCTCGCTCTATCCTCTGCTATTGAATTTCCCAAATCCAAGAAATCGAAATATGTTCGATTAATCATTAAATTGGTGTCGTTTTTTGATAAAATTATCGTTTCCTTCGTCTACATTGTTCGATTAATCATTCTAACTGTGTAGTTTTCACTGAAATTCATTTTTGTGAAACCCTAATTCTTGAACAGTTGTTAAAAATCATCATCCAGGCCGATTTATTAGTACAATGGACGTTCGTGACGAGATTGCTCAAGGAACAACATCATCAAGGGCGATTGCTGCTAGGCCTCTTCGATCCGTGCCATTCCGTGAGCTTTTTCGAAGTTTATGTTTAGTTTTTACTGTTAAATATGTTGATATTGCGTTTTTAGGTGGTTTTTGATCTTGTATTACATGATGATAAATGTGTATATGTGTTTTTGTTTGAATTTAGGGTTTGGTAACACATGTGTTAGCTACGTTTTGTTTGTATTTAGTGTCTGGTGATACAAGTGTAGTGAGTTTGTATATAGTTGCATTGAGAATGAATATCATGTTTAGGATTATGATATATGTGTGAACAAAGTGATATTTGTGTATTTGTAATAATTAAAGTAAACTTGCATATAAGGTGTTCGATGAAATGTCTCAATGAAATACGAATCAACTTTTGTCGTCATAGTGATTGATTAGCATGAAACTTTAGGATCAGGAACTGTAAAAATACAGATTCTGAAGAGTTGACTGTGACAACCGGCAAAAATTTCTGATTTAACTCCGCTCAGGTAATAAACTTGGAGAATTTTTTTTTTTTTAGTTAAACTATAGGATTGGTGAATTAACGCCTATAATTAAATGGCATTGACCTTAGGCGCCCTATCGTTACAACCCGACACTAAGCAAACGTTTATTCATGGATATGCATAATGTGACAAAGTGCTTACGTCTATGTTTATTAATTTATTTAGTAAACACTAATCTAAGATGTGTATATATACATATATATATATATATATATATATATATATATATATATATATATGTGGTACAAGAATGTGATTTTGATGACACTTACTTGCATGAAAAAAATCTCTCATCACCTTGCATGGAATAACATCATAATAATTAAATAAATACTTATACTTAAATCAATTAAAAACTTAATTAACTAATAAAATAAAAATCTGATTTTTATTTTTGAATCAATTAAATTAAATTAATTAAATAGAACATTTAAACACCAACTAATTACCTCCCACCCTTTTAAATCATCTCCACTCTCCACCAATCACCAACTCCACCCCTACCCCTCCCCTCCACCCCCCCCCCCCCCCCCCCCCGCCCCGCTCTCCCTTCTCCTATTTAAAGGACCCTTATTCTCCATTTTTCCATTTTTCACACACACACACACACTTTCTCTCTACCAAAAAACACTCTCTTCTCTTCCATTTTCTCTCCAAAAATCAGCCATCATAACACACCCAAAACCACCACAAATCACCACTTTAGAAGCATCTTCATATACTAAAAGCAATCTAGTATCATACTAGGTTGTATTAGTGAGGTATTACAAGATATTTTCTTGATTTTTCCTTTTGTTTTATACTAATCATCACCCATGGATGACTAATAACAAAACTTATATAAATATATGTATATCTATGTAAATATATCATATATCTTGTTCTATACATATGTATGATTTTATGTAAGGCTATGCCTACAAATCTACATATGTATATATGCTTTTTATATTTCATTTTTGTTATGATCTTATGTATGGCTATGCCTACAATCATATATGTATACATGCATATTCGTATTTCATTTTTGTTATAAACTTATGTATGGCAAAGCCTACATGCATCTCTTTTACTCATCTTCATCTCCATTTTCTTTTAATTTGAAATATTGAAAGGTATGGCTAAGCTTACAAAATAACTTGATGTTTGTAGATTTTCACTTGCACATGTTCATGTGTTAAAAAGAGGTGATAATCCATGATCAAACCTATGTCAAGTTTAAAGATGTAAAATTTTACTTATTACATATCTATAAAATCTTTCAAGGATTTCATGCTTGTAATGTACTCAAAATCTATGGAAAAATGATGGCAAATGCATGTGGGAAAAAGGGCTAAATCAATGATTCGTACCTATGAGTTAGGTTAATAGTCTATGACTCGAAATCCTAACCCACACATACCCATGCAAATCTGTCCAGATTTCCCATACCTCGTTTTGTGAGAATCATCTAAACCCTTTTCATTATTCTTATTGCATGCTACTGATTTTGATGATTTACAACCCATCTAACATATTAATGTCCAATTATAAGCTTAAAAATCATTTTTATAAAGTATACTTGAAGATGCATAATCTGTCCCTAAAAACACAGTTTAGTAGAAAAATCTTATAAAATCATATACTAAGAGTTAGATGATGCATTTTTTTTAACATTTGCGTATCGAAAATATCTACAACTTTCATGTTTTACACTTTTTCCATAAATGCACACATTTTTCTCTATAAGCCGATTTATGGGTCTGGTCTGGAAGCTTTCTGGAAATATGTTGGATTCATACTAGAAATTACTTAAAAATGTGTAAATGTACCCGACAATGGTTGAATAAAACGTGACACTTAAACTAAAACTATGGGTGATGAAACTTTACAAAAATTAGAATTAACATGTATATGCTATATAACTAAACTTAAGCTTTTTTATGTAATCTAGGACGCGTTAATCCCACCGAGACCCAAACCAATACTTGCTAATTTCCGCTCTCTCACTAAGGTGAGTCTCATGGCCCCTATTTCTTTAAATGCTTTGAATTGTTTTTGGGGTGAGAATACATGTTCTTTTCTTTGTGGACACAAATTAAACCGTTACGTATTGCATAAGTTAACACTATCCATATTGTGAGCCTTTATCATGAATTGTTAGTTAAGGACTTAAACGTGAATGTCATGAATAGATCTATTTGGGTTGACGCCCCCATCCGGGTTGGTAGCGCCAACATGACTATAAGTCAAACGGGTGCATTGTCATTTGAGAACTACTTGTATTTGGATAGGACACTTGCGAGGCACTAAATGTTAAGGTTTCAATTCATGAGCTTATGGCAATAGTAATACAATTTTTGCTATATTGTTGAATGGCAATATAACTTGAAATCTCGTGATCCATGGTAATGTTTTGCAACTACTAAAACCTATGAGCTCACCAACTTTATGTTGACCCATTTTAACATGTTATTCTCAGGTAATTAAGATGCTTGCTAGTCGTGAAGATGGCATAGCCCTTTTGAAGTTAGGAACTACATTTGCATGGACGAAACATTGCTTTGAACTTATTATCTTAAATTCCTTGCTATTTTGTAACTTATGGGAAATGCTTTGTTAAACTTTTAAGACAAATGTTCTAAGTCTTTAAGACAATTTAAATCTTTATGAAGTATGTTTAAAACGTATAACACCCCTCGTTAATTATAAACATTTAATATAATATTTGCGACTCGGAAGCGTATATTTAAAACATACTATCAATGTACTCAAAATGTCGATAAACTTTTTCAAATCCAATACATGACATTTCAACAAACTCGGTGTTATATAATTCAAATACTTCCTTGATTTTCAAAATTAAATCAGAGTAACAGCCTGTCAAACATTCCATCCAGTCCAACAACCTCCTGCCCTACCCAATATGTCCCATCTATTTTAACCTGCAGGAAGAACTGTGGTGGAGTTAGCATAAAGCTAAGTGAATGAAACTATAAGCAACAGTACAGCTTAGCATAACAATCTGTTTACATCAATTAACAATAAACAGAAAATCAATCAATCACTCAACATCCAATCAATGTCATACACGCAACATCATGAGGATCGGTGGTCCCTGAGACACCCTAATACCGGTTTGGTACTCAAGGAACTCTTATCAATCATCTGTATTGGCCCATACAGAACTACCGATAACTTGTTGTCAATCACACACGACCTAGATCTCTAAACCAACATTTCAAGTTTCCGAGATCTCCTGTCGTCTACAATAACAACAAGTCCAACCATCAAATCAAGTTGACCTCAAAATCTTACATACTAGCACAATCGGCCAAGTAAGCAACTAATTAAACTATCATGGCAAGATATCTCTACAGATGTATCATATCAAAGTAATACTATAAATTACTTGTTGTAAATCAAATCATTACAACTAAATCACACTGAGGTTACAGATCCACTCACCGACTACCTCAGGCGCGAGCTCAGAGGTCTAATATTACTGAGCCTTCTCCACATCTGAGAATACAATCAATAAACAATAAGTTAGTAGCTTGTCTCAACTGATAATACTTAGGTAATTAATATCGTTATACAATCATAACATAATTACATGTATCAAGTGATTCCTAAGATCACAGCAAACAAAGATTCAATTCGGAACAAAATCAAAAGTCCCGAAATAGGGTTCAAAAACTGTAAAATGCCATTTTCGACCCCTAAACGACCCCGAAACACCAAAAACCATATAGACTCTTAGAATAGAGCTTTGATCATTGGGCCGTTTTCGAGTCACCATGTAAATTTCAACCCAATCCGAGTTAATGAAAATTTATCAATTTCAAGTGTCGCTAAAAACACCACCTTCTAAACACTTATGCATTTTCAAAATTTACAAAAAGGTACTGACAAACGCGATCCAGAAAACCATGGTGGGATCGCGTTCCTCTTTGTAAAATAATTCTGTGACAAATTATAACTAAGCAACGCGATCCGGACAAATTCTTGGGATCGCGTTCCCAAGAACAAAACTCGTCCGATTCCTTTTATAACTAACGAACGCGATCCTGGCTAGGGTTCTGGGATCGCGTTTGAGCCTTTTTCAGCTCATCTTCATCCCTGATCAAACCCTAACCTACGGGTTTAATCATCCAAATCGCCCAAACTCACTTTCTAACAGTTATAAACACTTAATAACTTCACATAATCAATATGCAACAGTTATAATGAAGTTCTAACATCAAATTCATGTTTTTCAATCCAAATCAATCAATTCAAAACTTATAAACTACTTGATTCAATTCAAACTTACCTCTAAATTGAAGAACACTGAATTGAAAGATGATAATGGTGAAACTGGAATCAATCATAGCTCCAATTCGTAGGTTTCAAGTTTTTGATTTGGATTTCATAAGGTTTCTGTGAGTTTTTGAAGTTTCTAATGAAACTTTCCTAAAACAGAAAGCTAAATATATAGTCGGTTCACAAACCGCCTTCAATTATACGGGTATAATTTAATACCCCATCTCAATCTATTGTCTGGAACCCGAAAACCACTTACGAGCCCAAACATTTTATTGTACCGTCAACTATATTAATTTACAACAATTAATATTTCACTTATCACATTGGAATATTTAACTCCTATTCCAATTATTTCAACTATTTCAAACAATATTATTTCCAAACACATTTAAATACATATTTAAATCAAGAAATAATACTATACAAACAACTAGGTCCGTTTCGAGGATGTTACAACTCTCCCCCCCTTAAAGAGATTTCGTCCCCGAAATCTAACCTCGTTCAATCTGACTAATGTGATATAATCACATATAACTTATCATACATTTGTCCTCAATAGCAACTTATAACTATTCTTAGACTAGTTGAATTCTTTCCACATGCACATATCCAAATGTACATGCTTATATCTTTTCCTATGCACACTTACAGTGCATCCATCCAACATCTCATAGGAACCAATCATCTATCTAATTCCTTTATCACCAATCAGATAAAAGTTTAAAGCACCCAATCACTTTAACCAACATCAATAAGTGAAACCTAACATCACTTACTAGGTCTACGCAACCAGAAATTAGCAATGTGCTAAAATCTTTAACATTTTCTCACTATTCATCTCTGTTAACAATAAAACAGCAATCACATTATCACAATAGTGGTTATTAAACCACAATGTACCTAGCAACATTGAAATATAATTCAACTCACGACTAACAATCAATCTAATATACATATCACAATCTTAAATCTCTACCATCAAAGATCTGAAATCCAAATCTAGGTCAACTTTTCATCCAAAAGTTTCATACCTACTTTCTTTTGAATACCCTATCATATTCACATATCATTTCAATCATATGAAACCTTTTACTTAAAAGTACTTCAGATTCATATCACCTTAATAAGCAAAGCAGAGCTCAAACTCAGTAGGTAAAACCACAATCAACAAGTACTTAGCATCGATCAACAAAAGTACCAAAATCAACTATTACCTACATTCAACCAACCTCTACATTGACTTATTTCCATTTGTAATTCCTTTCATTACTACCTATCAATTGTCAACAACATCAAAGTCGACAACAACTACTGCTCAAACAATAATCACAACACTAGTGATTATACATTCCAGTACACCTATCAGTACTTTAATATTTGTCTTCAAACTCTAACTAACCATCAAGTTAGGATTTATATACTATTAAACTGGTAAGACATCAAAATCTATTCTTAGCAACCAGTTATTTCAACTCAACCTTACAATCATAAACTACTAATCACAAACCATTAGAAAATTATACAACTTTAACCACCCAATCATTCAACACTAGATCCCGTCAATCTAGCAACTAAGTCAATCTTAATCCACATATTATGATACTACAGGTCAAGCATCACAATATCACATTATCAAAATGTGCTACTTTCCAACACATTTCCAACAAAATCTACATCAAGTTAATCACAATTAACTAACCTCCACATATCTTATGGCATATTTTAATTCATTCTATTAAAACTTATCATGCCATTTATTATCATGTATACCACACATACATACCTACACAATTTCAAAGTTTCTCTTACTCTCTAACACATACAATTTCTTAAAATATGAACAATCATTCAATTCATATTTCCTCAATTTATCAAACAAAGATCAACTAAATCTTTAACACCATCCAATTCCAGATATACTTTCATATCATGCCTTATTTGGATCTAATCTCAGTTTTTCCACTTTATCACTTACTTTACTTGTATACTATCAACAAATAACTAAAGAATTCATCCAATTCTTTCAATACTTAAGTAATTCACCATAAGGTACAAATCAACCTAGACAACTATTTATAATAACTTTCAATTATTTCTTATCTCACCTTCTTACCCAATCAAAGCTATCATCACAAGCTTCACACACTGGTAAGATTTTCTTATCACAATTCTAATCAATGTGATTTAATTATTCTAACATATCTTAGCAAATTATAACTGTCATATCAAACAATGGCTTTATATTCGTATAATTCTTCAACACATATTCAGTTCAAATATCAAATATTACTTAACTGAATACTCAATTATACTTAACACTATTTCAATTACTTAATACTAGCCTTAAGTAATGAATCAAATTTCACAAATTTAAACCAATTTAGGAATTTAATCACATTCCACGCAATCATAACATTTCAATCTATGTTAGACTATTTCAACACACACAGTTGACTAAATGTCAACTTTGATTGAAATCAACCAATCAATAAAATCTTCTAACTGCTTTTTCTCAAGTTTGACCTATCCTCAAACCAATCACAAGCAATTAATTTTATACACAGTTCTCTATTCATGGTTTGACTTTCAAAGTTAACATACCATCAATATTAACTCACAACAAACCATTTCATCTTATATGTTCACCTTCAAACATATATTTTAAATTATTACTTTCAATAATCTTATCAATCTTTTACAAGGACAAGGTCAACCTACATCAATCTTGGCTCCATACAAGCCATTTCATATTGTATGTTTACTTTTAAACATATACTTCAAATTATTACATTCAATAATACTAGAAATTCCTCAAGCAAGACAATATCAACCTATTTCAACTTTGGCTTCATACAAGCCAAATACAAAATAGTGACTCATTTAAACACTATCAAATTCGCCTACATGTAATCTATCACAATCAATCACAATTACATATTCAACACAATCAAATTAGTCACTTAGGTTTATCATCAAAGCCTCTATCAATGACAACTATCATTTACACTCTCACCTTTACAGTCTAAAGGTCACAGTTCTATCAACTGATTGTTTTCTTATCAAAACAACTATTAAACAACTTAGCATACTATCATGCTCCACATCCAAAATCACATTACATTTCTTTTATACCAAGTAGCCTCAACAAGTTCATGTGACACAACATAATATAACAACGGTGATCAGGCGTTGCAAGATTATGTTCTTCACAATCCATTCTCAGGCTACTCTACCTTATAATTATCAATGTGATCTATTCTCATCTCATATGATTTCAAATCAATCAAAATTTATTTAATAGTTTCTAACAGCTGATACATACTCAAAATCAGCTTACTACTTACATATTCAACCTTACATATGCAAGCCATCTCACATAATTTATTTTCAACAACTGAATTACTCAGTATATCTACTGGTCTGAAACCTCAAACATATGATAACCTATCATCATAATTTCAATACTTAACACAATTCAATGTCCCTACTTACTACAAAATTCAGGACACATCTTAATTAATTATCATCACTTTGACATATGCTATACTATCAAGCATCACTGTCACAACAAGCCTACTCAATCATGTTACTATAAAACATTTCATTCCTTAATGCTCAATTGACCAGAAAGATCTATCACTTCCCAAATCAATTTAGCTTTATCATAAGCCCTATTTCTTATAAACCTATCAGTCATGGTTTAGATCAAGTGTTTGACTATAGTCAACACATATCATATAATCACATAAATACATATTTTCTCAAATAGTAGTCATTATCAATTCAAATGACACCACAGTTCTTAAACATGATTCAACTCACACCCTGTAACCAATCTACTAATATAATACTATCAATTATCTTGTCTCACCAATAAAGACACTCCTTAGGTTCTAACATCAATCTTGCTAAAACCTTAATCAATTCTTTTCTGCTTACTTAACCACATTTCTGCATTTTCAATTTAATCAGAAATACTCACAACAATGAACAACAATAAACATCTCATTTAACATTTCTCTCCTCATGTCAACATATAGCAATCATTAGTTGACTCAAAACTGGGGAATCATATCAGTCTGACTTAATTAACTTCACAACAAAGCTTACTCAACATAACAGAGTAAACAATTCAAGTTAATTTAAATTAACACAGGCTTATCGAAGATTACCTGACAAATCTTAAACCCACGAGTGTTGAGGAAACATGAAATATACCAATCAGATACTCATGTCCCTCCGTCTCTGCAATCAAACAACAACTTCACAACTTGTTAAGGGTTAGTACATATTCAACTAATCACTTTTCACACATCAACTAATCAACTAAACCCGCACCCATTGGAATGTTTGAATCAACTCAATCAAAGTTTAGGATTGAACATTCTATCAAGTCCAATTCACCCAAACTATTGCTCTGATACCAACTTATAACACCCCTCGTTAATTATAAACATTTAATATAATATTTGCGACTCGGAAGCGTATATTTAAAACATACTATCAATGTACTCAAAATGTCGATAAACTTTTTCAAATCCAATACATGACATTTCAACAAACTCGGTGTTATATAATTCAAATACTTCCTTGATTTTCAAAATTAAATCAGAGTAACAGCCTGTCAAACATTCCATCCAGTCCAACAACCTCCTGCCCTGCCCAATATGTCCCATCTATTTTAACCTGCAGGAAGAACTGTGGTGGAGTTAGCACAAAGCTAAGTGAATGAAACTATAAGCAACAGTACAGCTTAGCATAACAATCTGTTTACATCAATTAACAATAAACAGAAAATCAATCAATCACTCAACATCCAATCAATGTCATACACGCAACATCAAGAGGATCGGTGGTCCCTGAGACACCCTAATACCGGTTTGGTACTCAAGGAACTCTTATCAATCATCTGTATTGGCCCATACAGAACTACCGATAACTTGTTGTCAATCACACACGACCTAGATCTCTAAACCAACATTTCAAGTTTCCGAGATCTCCTGTCGTCTACAATAACAACAAGTCCAACCATCAAATCAAGTTGACCTCAAAATCTTACATACTAGCACAATCGGCCAAGTAAGCAACTAATTAAACTATCATGGCAAGATATCTCTACAGATGTATCATATCAAAGTAATACTATAAATTACTTGTTGTAAATCAAATCATTACAACTAAATCACACTGAGGTTACAGATCCACTCACCGACTACCTCAGGCGCGAGCTCAGAGGTCTAATATTACTGAGCCTTCTCCACATCTGAGAATACAATCAATAAAATATAAGTTAGTAGCTTGTCTCAACTGATAATACTTAGGTAATTAATATCGTTATACAATCATAACATAATTACATGTATCAAGTGATTCCTAAGATCACAGCAAACAAAGATTCAATTCGGAACAAAATCAAAAGTCCCGAAATAGGGTTCAAAAACTGTAAAATGCCATTTTCGACCCCTAAACGACCCCGAAACACCAAAAACCATATAGACTCTTAGAATAGAGCTTTGATCATTGGGCCGTTTTCGAGTCACCATGTAAATTTCAACCCAATCCGAGTTAATGAAAATTTATCAATTTCAAGTGTCGCTAAAAACACCACCTTCTAAACACTTATGCATTTTCAAAATTTACAAAAAGGTACTGACAAACGCGATCCAGAAAACCATGGTGGGATCGCGTTCCTCTTTGTAAAATAATTCCGTGACAAATTATAACTAAGCAACGCGATCCGGACAAATTCTTGGGATCGCGTTCCCAAGAACAAAACTCGTCCGATTCCTTTTATAACTAACGAACGCGATCCTGGCTAGGGTTCTGGGATCGCGTTTGAGCCTTTTTCAGCTCATTTTCATCCCTGATCAAACCCTAACCTACGGGTTTAATCATCCAAATCGCCCAAACTCACTTTCTAACAGTTATAAACACTTAATAACTTCACATAATCAATATGCAACAGTTATAATGAAGTTCTAACATCAAATTCATGTTTTTCAATCCAAATCAATCAATTCAAAACTTATAAACTACTTGATTCAATTCAAACTTACCTCTAAATTGAAGAACACTGAATTGAAAGATGATAATGGTGAAACTGGAATCAATCATAGCTCCAATTCGTAGGTTTCAAGTTTTTGATTTGGATTTCATAAGGTTTCTGTGAGTTTTTGAAGTTTCTAATGAAACTTTCCTAAAACAGAAAGCTAAATATATAGTCGGTTCACAAACCGCCTTCAATTATACGGGTATAATTTAATACCCCATCTCAATCTATTGTCTGGAACCCGAAAACCACTTACGAGCCCAAACATTTTATTGTACCGTCAACTATATTAATTTACAACAATTAATATTTCACTTATCACATTGGAATATTTAACTCCTATTCCAATTATTTCAACTATTTCAAACAATATTATTTCCAAACACATTTAAATACATATTTAAATCAAGAAATAATACTATACAAACAACTAGGTCCGTTTCGAGGATGTTACAACTCTCCCCCCCTTAAAGAGATTTCGTCCCCGAAATCTAACCTCGTTCAATCTGACTAATGTGATATAATCACATATAACTTATCATACATTTGTCCTCAATAGCAACTTATAACTATTCTTAGACTAGTTGAATTCTTTCCACATGCACATATCCAAATGTACATGCTTCTATCTTTTCCTATGCACACTTACAGTGCATCCATCCAACATCTCATAGGAACCAATCATCTATCTAATTCCTTTATCACCAATCAGATAAAAGTTTAAAGCACCCAATCACTTTAACCAACATCAATAAGTGAAACCTAACATCACTTACTAGGTCTACGCAACCAGAAATTAGCAATGTGCTAAAATCTTTAACATTTTCTCACTATTCATCTCTGTTAACAATAAAACAGCAATCACATTATCACAATAGTGGTTATTAAACCACAATGTACCTAGCAACATTGAAATATAATTCAACTCACGACTAACAATCAATCTAATATACATATCACAATCTTAAATCTCTACCATCAAAGATCTGAAATCCAAATCTAGGTCAACTTTTCATCCAAAAGTTTCATACCTACTTTCTTTTGAATACCCTATCATATTCACATATCATTTCAATCATATGAAACCTTTTACTTAAAAGTACTTCAGATTCATATCACCTTAATAAGCAAAGCAGAGCTCAAACTCAGTAGGTAAAACCACAATCAACAAGTACTTAGCATCGATCAACAAAAGTACCAAAATCAACTATTACCTACATTCAACCAACCTCTACATTGACTTATTTCCATTTGTAATTCCTTTCATTACTACCTATCAATTGTCAACAACATCAAAGTCGACAACAACTACTGCTCAAACAATAATCACAACACTAGTGATTATACATTCCAGTACACCTATCAGTACTTTAATATTTGTCTTCAAACTCTAACTAACCATCAAGTTAGAATTTATATACTATTAAACTGGTAAGACATCAAAATCTATTCTTAGCAACCAGTTATTTCAACTCAACCTTACAATCATAAACTACTAATCACAAACCATTAGAAAATTATACAACTTTAACCACCCAATCATTCAACACTAGATCCCGTCAATCTAGCAACTAAGTCAATCTTAATCCACATATTATGATACTACAGGTCAAGCATCACAATATCACATTATCAAAATGTGCTACTTTCCAACACATTTCTAACAAAATCTACATCAAGTTAATCACAATTAACTAACCTCCACATATCTTATGGCATATTTTAATTCATTCTATTAAAACTTATCATGCCATTTATTATCATGTATACCACACATACATACCTACACAATTTCAAAGTTTCTCTTACTCTCTAACACATACAATTTCTTAAAATATGAACAATCATTCAATTCATATTTCCTCAATTTATCAAACAAAGATCAACTAAATCTTTAACACCATCCAATTCCAGATATACTTTCATATCATGCCTTATTTGGATCTAATCTCAGTTTTTCCACTTTATCACTTACTTTACTTGTATACTATCAACAAATAACTAAAGAATTCATCCAATTCTTTCAATACTTAAGTAATTCACCATAAGGTACAAATCAACCTAGACAACTATTTATAATAACTTTCAATTATTTCTTATCTCACCTTCTTACCCAATCAAAGCTATCATCACAAGCTTCACACACTGGTAAGATTTTCTTATCACAATTCTAATCAATGTGATTTAATTATTCTAACATATCTTAGCAAATTATAACTGTCATATCAAACAATGGCTTTATATTCGTATAATTCTTCAACACATATTCAGTTCAAATATCAAATATTACTTAACTGAATACTCAATTATACTTAACACTATTTCAATTACTTAATACTAGCCTTAAGTAATGAATCAAATTTCACAAATTTAAACCAATTTAGGAATTTAATCACATTCCACGCAATCATAACATTTCAATCTATGTTAGACTATTTCAACACACACAGTTGACTAAATGTCAACTTTGATTGAAATCAACCAATCAATAAAATCTTCTAACTGCTTTTTCTCAAGTTTGACCTATCCTCAAACCAATCACAAGCAATTAATTTTATACACAGTTCTCTATTCATGGTTTGACTTTCAAAGTTAACATACCATCAATATTAACTCACAACAAACCATTTCATCTTATATGTTCACCTTCAAACATATATTTTAAATTATTACTTTCAATAATCTTATCAATCTTTTACAAGGACAAGGTCAACCTACATCAATCTTGGCTCCATACAAGCCATTTCATATTGTATGTTTACTTTTAAACATATACTTCAAATTATTACATTCAATAATACTAGAAATTCCTCAAGCAAGACAATATCAACCTATTTCAACTTTGGCTTCATACAAGCCAAATACAAAATAGTGACTCATTTAAACACTATCAAATTCGCCTACATATAATCTATCACAATCAATCACAATTACATATTCAACACAATCAAATTAGTCACTTAGGTTTATCATCAAAGCCTCTATCAATGACAACTATCATTTACACTCTCACCTTTACAGTCTAAAGGTCACAGTTCTATCAACTGATTGTTTTCTTATCAAAACAACTATTAAACAACTTAGCATACTATCATGCTCCACATCCAAAATCACATTACATTTCTTTTATACCAAGTAGCCTCAACAAGTTCATGTGACACAACATAATATAACAACGGTGATCAGGCGTTGCAAGATTATGTTCTTCACAATCCATTCTCAGGCTACTCTACCTTATAATTATCAATGTGATCTATTCTCATCTCATATGATTTCAAATCAATCAAAATTTATTTAATAGTTTCTAACAGCTGATACATACTCAAAATCAGCTTACTACTTACATATTCAACCTTACATATGCAAGCCATCTCACATAATTTATTTTCAACAACTGAATTACTCAGTATATCTACTGGTCTGAAACCTCAAACATATGATAACCTATCATCATAATTTCAATACTTAACACAATTCAATGTCCCTACTTACTACAAAATTCAGGACACATCTTAATTAATTATCATCACTTTGACATATGCTATACTATCAAGCATCACTGTCACAACAAGCCTACTCAATCATGTTACTATAAAACATTTCATTCCTTAATGCTCAATTGACCAGAAAGATCTATCACTTCCCAAATCAATTTAGCTTTATCATAAGCCCTATTTCTTATAAACCTATCAGTCATGGTTTAGATCAAGTGTTTGACTATAGTCAACACATATCATATAATCACATAAATACATATTTTCTCAAATAGTAGTCATTATCAATTCAAATGACACCACAGTTCTTAAACATGATTCAAATCACACCCTGTAACCAATCTACTAATATAATACTATCAATTATCTTGTCTCACCAATAAAGACACTCCTTAGGTTCCAACATCAATCTTGCTAAAACCTTAATCAATTCTTTTCTGCTTACTTAACCACATTTCTGCATTTTCAATTTAATCAGAAATACTCACAACAATGAACAACAATAAACATCTCATTTAACATTTCTCTCCTCATGTCAACATATAGCAATCATTAGTTGACTCAAAACTGGGGAATCATATCAGTCTGACTTAATTAACTTCACAACAAAGCTTACTCAACATAACAGAGTAAACAATTCAAGTTAATTTAAATTAACACAGGCTTATCGAAGATTACCTGACAAATCTTAAACCCACGAGTGTTGAGGAAACATGAAATATACCAATCAGATACTCATGTCCCTCCGTCTCTGCAATCAAACAACAACTTCACAACTTGTTAAGGGTTAGTACATATTCAACTAATCACTTTTCACACATCAACTAATCAACTAAACCCGCACCCATTGGAATGTTTGACTCAACTCAATCAAAGTTTAGGATTGAACATTCTATCAAGTCCAATTCACCCAAACTATTGCTCTGATACCAACTTATAACACCCCTCGTTAATTATAAACATTTAATATAATATTTGCGACTCGGAAGCGTATATTTAAAACATACTATCAATGTACTCAAAATGTCGATAAACTTTTTCAAATCCAATACATGACATTTCAACAAACTCGGTGTTATATAATTCAAATACTTCCTTGATTTTCAAAATTAAATCAGAGTAACAGCCTGTCAAACATTCCATCCAGTCCAACAACCTCCTGCCCTGCCCAATATGTCCCATCTATTTTAACCTGCAGGAAGAACTGTGGTGGAGTTAGCATAAAGCTAAGTGAATGAAACTATAAGCAACAGTACAGCTTAGCATAACAATCTGTTTACATCAATTAACAATAAACAGAAAATCAATCAATCACTCAACATCCAATCAATGTCATACACGCAACATCATGAGGATCGGTGGTCCCTGAGACACCCTAATACCGGTTTGGTACTCAAGGAACTCTTATCAATCATCTGTATTGGCCCATACAGAACTACCGATAACTTGTTGTCAATCACACACGACCTAGATCTCTAAACCAACATTTCAAGTTTCCGAGATCTCCTGTCGTCTACAATAACAACAAGTCCAACCATCAAATCAAGTTGACCTCAAAATCTTACATACTAGCACAATCGGCCAAGTAAGCAACTAATTAAACTATCATGGCAAGATATCTCTACAGATGTATCATATCAAAGTAATACTATAAATTACTTGTTGTAAATCAAATCATTACAACTAAATCACACTGAGGTTACAGATCCACTCACCGACTACCTCAGGCGCGAGCTCAGAGGTCTAATATTACTGAGCCTTCTCCACATCTGAGAATACAATCAATAAAATATAAGTTAGTAGCTTGTCTCAACTGATAATACTTAGGTAATTAATATCGTTATACAATCATAACATAATTACATGTATCAAGTGATTCCTAAGATCACAGCAAACAAAGATTCAATTCGGAACAAAATCAAAAGTCCCGAAATAGGGTTCAAAAACTGTAAAATGCCATTTTCGACCCCTAAACGACCCCGAAACACCAAAAACCATATAGACTCTTAGAATAGAGCTTTGATCATTGGGCCGTTTTCGAGTCACCATGTAAATTTCAACCCAATCCGAGTTAATGAAAATTTATCAATTTCAAGTGTCGCTAAAAACACCACCTTCTAAACACTTATGCATTTTCAAAATTTACAAAAAGGTACTGACAAACGCGATCCAGAAAACCATGGTGGGATCGCATTCCTCTTTGTAAAATAATTCCGTGACAAATTATAACTAAGCAACGCGATCCGGACAAATTCTTGGGATCGCGTTCCCAAGAACAAAACTCGTCCGATTCCTTTTATAACTAACGAACGCGATCCTGGCTAGGGTTCTGGGATCGCGTTTGAGCCTTTTTCAGCTCATCTTCATCCCTGATCAAACCCTAACCTACGGGTTTAATCATCCAAATCGCCCAAACTCACTTTCTAACAGTTATAAACACTTAATAACTTCACATAATCAATATGCAACAGTTATAATGAAGTTCTAACATCAAATTCATGTTTTTCAATCCAAATCAATCAATTCAAAACTTATAAACTACTTGATTCAATTCAAACTTACCTCTAAATTGAAGAACACTGAATTGAAAGATGATAATGGTGAAACTGGAATCAATCATAGCTCCAATTCGTAGGTTTCAAGTTTTTGATTTGGATTTCATAAGGTTTCTGTGAGTTTTTGAAGTTTCTAATGAAACTTTCCTAAAACAGAAAGCTAAATATATAGTCGGTTCACAAACCGCCTTCAATTATACGGGTATAATTTAATACCCCATCTCAATCTATTGTCTGGAACCCGAAAACCACTTACGAGCCCAAACATTTTATTGTACCGTCAACTATATTAATTTACAACAATTAATATTTCACTTATCACATTGGAATATTTAACTCCTATTCCAATTATTTCAACTATTTCAAACAATATTATTTCCAAACACATTTAAATACATATTTAAATCAAGAAATAATACTATACAAACAACTAGGTCCATTTCGAGGATGTTACAAAACGACTCATTTAGTGGTCGTTCATTATAATACTTGTGTTGTGATCTCATAGACGTCGCACCTCGCAACCTTCCGCCGAGGCGGGGTGTGACAGAATTGGTATCAGAGCCCAAGGTTATAGTTAACTAGGTTGCATTAGTGGGCCTAGACTATAGCCGTAACTAGAATAAGGATTTTTTTTAGGGTACTTGCTAATTATTAAATCCGTACATCCTTGCCTACTTATCCAATATTTGTTCCATGCATGCTTATTACATGTTAAATCGATAAGTTGGTACATACATGTTAAATATTTATTTATTTTATATGCTCCCTATTTATATACTATTATCTTATATGACAGAGTATGTCGAACCCTAATAGCCCTGTCCAAATCATGTCCGACGATGACATAGAGATTGCACAATTCCTCGTCACCTCACCTAAGTCACCCTCATTCGTGCCTGTGTCCGCTACTCAAGTTGAGAAGACTGTTTCCTCCACTGAGACCGAGCCATTCGAGGATGAGTCCGAGCCTACTGAGGACAAGTCCGATCCTGAGGAATCCCATCCCTCCCCTGTCGTACCTACTCAGACTGCACCTGCTCCCCCTACCCAACCGAGACAAACCCCTTCACTCCGATCATTCCGCCTCGGGGGACCACGGATGATGCGCACCCCTCGGATAACCGTGTTCCCACCCTTGACTGAGACACTCTCCATCCCTCCTACTGAGACCCCCCCCCCCCCATTCCACCCACTGAGACTACCAACACCACTACTAGGCGAGTGCGATCCCGCAAGTGGACCTGGATGCAGGAGAAGATTCAGTCTTGGAGAGAAGAAGAAGGAGTACCTGTGACATTAGAGGTTGGGGAGTCCTCCACCACTATACCCATACCCTCTCTCACTTTGGAGCTTGTACACCACACTATCCCCGTTGTAGTAGCCCGTTTGGTTAATCAGGAGAGGAGACTTGATCAGTTGGAGTACGACCAGGATGAGTTACATTCTGGTAAGGTGGAACTCTTGCAGGCACAAGTTTCAGAGGTTGAGAAGATGACCAACCGCATGTATTATTCAGTCTACTGTGCTGATGACGACATCAAGATGCTTCGAGAGGAGGTCACTGCTTTACGCCAACGGGTGGAGCACAGCGAGCGGTGCGCTGAACTAGCGGAGGAGCGCGCGATCAGGTCGGAGCAGCGTATGGCCACGGTGGAGCAGAGTTTGGGACGTGTTAGTGCACTGTGGGATCAGTTTCGCGGATAGTTTTATTTCAGTTTTTAACCTACTATGGCGGGTTGTGCCTAGAGGATAAATTATGGATTTGCTTGGATTTTTCCAGAAGTTTTTCCCGAAGACTTGCCTGGACTTCCACCAGTCCGATAAGTGGAATTCCATATCGATTTAGTGCCTGGATCTGCACCAGTTGCCCGAGCACCATACTGATTGGCCCTTGCCGAAATGCAAGAATTGTCTATCCAATTACAAGAACTACTAGATAAAGGATTTATCCGACCAAGTTCCTCACCTTGGGGAGCTCCCATCCTATTTGTGAAGAAAAAGGATGGATCCTTGAGGATGTGCATCGATTACCGAGAGTTGAACAAACTGACCGTGAAGAATCGTTATCCACTCCCTAGGATTGACGATTTATTCGATCAGCTACAAGGCTCGAGCTTTTACTCAAAGATTGACCTGTGATCGGGGTATTATCAATTGAGAGTCGGAGAAGAAAGTATTCCAAAGACAGCATTTAGAACACGGTATAGTCATTACGAGTTCCAAGTAATGCCATTTGGTCTTACTAAGGCACCGGCAGTGTTCGTGGACCTCATGAATCGCGTATGTAAACCCTACTTAGATAAGTTCGTCATCGTGTTCATTGATGATATCTTGATCTATTCAAAAAGCAAGGAAGAACATGAGCGGCATTTAAAATCAATCTTAGAACTGCTTAAGAAGGAGGAACTGTATGCCAAATTCTCAAAGTGCGAGTTTTGGTTACGAAGAGTGCAATTCCTAGGACATGTTATTGATAGTCAGGGAATACACATCGACCCTGCCAAGGTTGAAGCTATCAAAAATTGGGAGACGCCTAGAACCCCAACGGAGGTACGACAATTCTTAGGTCTCGCTGGTTATTATAGACGATTCATCGAGAGTTTTTCTAAAATAGCCAAACCTTTGACACTGCTAACTTAGAAAATGACGAAGTATAATTGGAATGATGAGCAGGAGGAGGCTTTCCAATTGCTGAAGCAAAAACTCTGTAGCGCACCAGTATTATCACTGCCAGAGGGAACCAAAAATTTTGTAGTCTTCTGCGACGCATCACCACAAGGGCTAGGATGTGTGTTGATGCAAAAGGAGAAGGTCATAGCTTATGCTTCTCGTCAACTTAAGGTGCATGAGAAAAACTACACAACCCATGACCTGGAATTGGGAGCAGTGGTGTTTGCACTCAAGATCTGGAGGCATTACCTCTATGGTACGAAGTGTACCGTGTTTACGGATCATAAAAGCCTTCAGCACATTTTCGATCAAAAGGATCTGAATATGAGACAACGTAGATGGGTTGAATTGCTCAGTGATTACGATTGCGAGATTCGTTATCACCCGGGCAAGGCAAATGTTATAGCTGACGCCTTGAGCAGAAAAGAACGGATGAAACCACTACAAGTTAGGGCTTTAGGTATGACCATTCATACGAACCTTACCTCTCAAATTCGTGATGCTCAACTCGAGGCAATCAAGGAGGAGAATCTAAAAGGTGAATCCCTACGCGGCATGGATAAACAATTTGAGGTTATGTCCGATGGGATCCGATATTTTAAGAATCGAATATGGATACCAAGTTTTGGTAACTTGAGAAAGTTAGTAATGGACGAGGCACATAAATCTAGATATTCCAGCCATCCGGGGGCTGACAAGATGTACCATGGGCTTAAGGACTTGTATTGGTGGCCAAACATGAAGGCTGAGGTGGCCACCTACGTTAGCAATTGCTTGACGTGTTCCAAGGTAAAGATCGAGTACCAGAAACCATCAGGTCTCTTACAACAACCCGAAATACCCCAATGGAAGTGGGAACAAATAACAATGGACTTTATTACTAAGCTTCCTAAGACAGCAAATGGTTGTGATACGATTTGGGTAATTGTTGATCGCCTGAAAAAGTCCGCCCACTTTCTAGCAATCAAGGAGACCGACACAATGGAAAGATTGATTAGAATCTACTTGAAGGAGGTGGTGTCAAGACACGGGGTGCCCATCTCGATTATCTCTGATCGAGATAGCCGCTTCACCTCGAGATCTTGGCAGTTACTCCAGAAAGCTCTAGGTACTCGCTTAGATATGAGTACCGCATACCACCCTCAGACAGATGGCCAAAGCAAAAGGACAATTCAAACCCTAGAGGATTTGTTACGCGCATGTGTTATCGACTTTGGACGTGGTTGGGAGAACCATCTGCGACTATGCGAGTTCTCATACAACAACAGTTATCACACAATCATCAAAGCCGCCCCATTCGAAGCACTTTATGGGCGAAAGTGTCGATCGCCCATATGTTGGACTGAGGTGGGAGATAGTCAACTCCTTGGTCTAGAGATTATACACGAAACAACTGAGAAGATTGTGCAAATCCAAAACAGGCTAAAGGCAGCGCGTGACCGCCAAAAGAGTTATGCAGATACGAGGCGCAGACCGCTAGAATTTCAAGTTGGGGATAGAGTCATGTTGAAAGTATCGCCTTGGAAAGGCATGGTCCGTTTTGGGAAACGAGGAAAGCTGAACCCTAGATATGTCGGACCATTCGAAATACTAGAGAGAATTGGTCCAGTTGCGTATAAACTTAAGTTGCCTCAAGAACTCAGTAATGTACATGACGCGTTTCATGTGTCAAACCTGAAAAAGTGTTTATCGGATGAATCACTTGTCATTCCAGTCAGAGAAGTGCAAATCGATGAGAAATTGCATTTTGTCGAAGAACCGATCGAGATCATGGACCGAGAAATAAAGACCTTGAAGCGGAGTCGCATACCCATTGTTAAGGTTAGGTGGAATTCGAAACGAGGTCCGGAATTCACCTGGGAACGCGAGGATCAAATCCGTCGCAAGTATCCTCACCTATTCTCAAACCCTGCACCACCCGAGGTCACGAACTAAATTTCGGGACGAAATTCTTTTAACAGGGGGAGAATGTGACAACCGGCATAAATTTCTGATTTAACTCCGCTCAGGTAATAAACTTGGAGAATTTTTTTTTTTTTTTAGTTAAACTATAGGATTGGTGAATTACCGCCTATAATTAAATGGCATTGACCTTAGGCGCCCTATCGTTACAACCTGACACTAAGCAAACGTTTATTCATGGATATGTATAATGTGACAAAGTGCTTACGTCTATGTTTATTAATTTATTTAGTAAACACTAATCTAAGATGTGTATACATATATATATATATATATATATATATATATATATATATATATATATATATATATATATATATGTGGTACAAGAATGTGATTTTGATGACACTTACTTGCATGAAAGAAATCTCTCATCACCTTGCATGGAATAACATCATAATAATTAAATAAATACTTATACTAAAATCAATTAAAAACTTAATTAACTAATAAAATAAAAATCTGATTTTTATTTTTGAATCAATTAAATTAAATTAATTTAATTTAATACAACATTTAAACACCAACTAATCACCTCTCACCCTTTTAAATCATCTTCACTCTTCACCAATCACCAACTCCTCCCCTCCCCCCTCTCCCTTCTCCTATTTAAAGGACCCTTATTCTCCATTTTTCCATTTTTCACACACACACACTTTCTCTCTACCAAAAAACACTCTTTTCTCTTCCATTTTCTCTCCCAAAATTGTAACATCCTCTCCGGTAGCCTGGTATTTTTCTATTTATAATCGTGTATTTAATTACTTTAAATAATTGTTTGCGATAAATTGTTATTTGTGAAATAGGGGAAATAAGTCTCAGGATTTATTGCGGTTAATAAAATGTTGCTTATTTTAAAATATTGAAGTTGACGGTATAATAAAATAAATTTCTCGCAATTGATTTTTAGGTTCCAGACAATATGTTTAGAGCGGGTATTAAATACCCAAAGTTGTAGGTCGGTTTAAATAAGGTCTGACCTTTATTTGGGAATCACTTTCCCAATTTCTTTCTTGCTCTCTCATTTCAATTCCATTAACCAACACATAAACCCTAAATATGATCCATTAAATTTGGCAAGAATCATAATCAAGATTTAAAGCTTCAAGTTGTGATTCAAGCTAGTAGCTCTCATCTTTTCTAGTCTTCATCTTCTTCATTTAGTAAGGTAAGAAAACTTATAGTTTATAAGTTCAAATGTTAAATAGAAATGAAATTGATGAATTGAATGATTCTTGTAAGTTTATATAGTGATTGTTTGTGTTATATGATGATGTGTGGTAATATTGGAGATGTTTGTAGCATTAGAATTGAGTTTGATGAGCTTGAATAATGAAAATGGAGTTAGGGTTCGTTCAGGTCTGTTCTTGAGCTGAAGAATAGCTGAACGCGATCCTGGCTACGATTCCGGATCGCGTTCCCTTGTTATAAATGTCTTAGTCGAGTTTTTGGCCTTAGAAACGCGATCCAGGCCTATTCTCCGGATCGCGTTTGCTAGTGTTTTTCGGTGACAGAATTATTTCCTAAGGACAAACGCGATCCAGCCCTATCTAGTCAGGATCGCGTTTGCATGGTTAATTTTGATGGATTTTACAAATTTCAAAAATGCATAAGTGTTTAGAAGGTGGTGTTTATAGTGGCACTTTTTATTTCATATACCTATAGTGGCACTTAAGGGGTACTTTAGTGGCACTTTTTGACTGAAAAATATGTTATAACGTGAACATTTTAAATGAGTTACGGGACGTAACAAAGATGTTTTGAGTCAAGTGAGTATTGTATATGAAATGTGTGACACCCCCAAATTTAATGATTTGCGGAAGCTTGATTTGGGTGTCACTAATCAATATACAAAGCACATAAGATATAATGAACGACCACTATATGCGTCGTTTTAAACTTGTATAGATAAAGTAAATGTTTACATCAAAATATAGTTACATTAACTCGATTCCTGAAATTGAGAGATTACATAGCATAATTACTTTTACAAAATATAATAATGCAGTCCAATCTCTAGTTGTATGTATGCTGACTCGAGCTAATATTTCTTGCTTGTGCAGCCAACCTACTGCTGGGTACCTGTGATAAATACTAAAATGGGTCAGCGAAAACGCTGGTGAGCTCACAGGTTTGTATGTCAATGTATAGTTGTCAGAACCGCAAGATTTATATTGAATTTAAAATGCAATTAAGCAAAATAAAAGTTATACTGTCCATGAGCACATAGTCTGAGCTTAACTTGATTTGTCAGGCCCACTTAAGGAAACCTAACTTGAAATGCCTCCTACGAGTGCCTAATCAACACTCGTCTTCCCAAATGCTAATACATCCGTTTGACCGGTTAGTGCGTGCTAACCCGGATGAGGATTGTCAATCCTATATGATATCATATACTAACATTCACGCTATAAAATACTAGAGACTATGCTTATGGAGGACTTTAAATTGATTAGCTTGAAACTCATGTAGTATTTGAAGTTTGGCACTTGCGTTCTACTTGTAAAACAAAATCGAGTAGTAATATCACACCCCTAGTTGTAAAGCAGTGAAAATGGGGCTATGAAACTCACCTGAGTCTTGGAGTGTTTAAGTTAATAAACTTGAAGTAATTAGCGGTGAATTGATGTCCAAAGACTTGAAACCTGAATGTGTTCACGACACTTGATTGTTATTAATTGTACCGGTATCCCGAAAGACTACCTTTGTAGTTGTTATACAACTATATATATATATATGTCCAAATTACTACGATTTGGTTGATTGAATTGATACAAGTTACAACGACTTGTTTGATTTAATTGATACAAGTTACAATGACTTGTTTGAGTGAATTTATACAAGTTACAACGACTTGTTTGATTCTGAAGTATGTTTTGAAAACGTGTACGGCCCGTTGGTGATTTAGTTGAAATAATAATAATTCTAAAATGTTGACTTTGCTACAGTACTGCTACAGTACTGCTACAGTAAATTTGACTTTTTTGAACAGTAACTTTGACTTCAAAATTCTGGTTTTTCTGTGTTTTACGACACAACATGCGACACAAAGATTTGACATGCGACACAATGGTTGTGTCGCAGACGTCATGCGACACAAGGATACGACACAGGGACTGTGTCGCATCAAATACGAAATGCTAATTTAATAGCGACATAGTGGTTGTGTCGTATAGAAGTACGACATAGTTTGCGACATAGAGTGCGACACAATATTGTGTCGCATGAGTTACGACACTAAAGGATTTATACGACACAAGGTGCGACATAAAGGGCAAAATACGACACAACATGCGACACAAGGCTTGTGTCGCATGGATGAACACCAGCCCAGAAAGTCCGGCTGTTCGCGATTTTTCCGGCCAAAACTCAATTTAAACTCGTTTTTAAGCTATAAAACTGTGTTCTAATCTTTGTAATGGACATATATAAGTTGTGTAAACATCAAAACATCAAAATATTACATAAAACTAAACAAATCTAAGTTTTTAGAAATTTCCTTACAAATGCAAATCGAAGAAGATGGAGGCCGAAAACGATGGTAGAGCTTTTGTTAATCTTGTTCCTCACTTGATGGTGGTTCCGAAAATGTAAGTTTTGTTGTCGGATTTGATGATTCCGAAATTTTGTATGAATTTGGTGAGAGTGTTTTTGGTGTGTGTGTGTGTGTTTTTGGAGAATGAAAATGAAAGAAAGAATGAAGGAGAGGTGGGGTGTAGGTGAAAGCCTCACCTCGCAGTCTCCGTCCCGTGCTCCGCGTGGTGTTCGTTTTCTCAGTCATTTAACGTTAAATATTTATTTTATTCGTTTAAATTTTCCATTTTAAATTATAAATTATTATAAAATATTTTATTGTAAAATTTTACCAGTTATCTATTTATGATATTTAAAAGGGAAATTCGTTTTATTTGTTTGCGCGTTTGTATTTTTAATCTCGTATACATTAATTGTGTAATAAAACTTGGATACGAAATATTACAATAAATGAGATTCTGAATAAAATTGAGTTATTAGATAATATTTGTATTTCTTAATAAAATTATTCACCAACGTCCGTATTTATTGTATCGAAATTCATTTGATTTGAAACTCGTACGATTTAAATAAACCGCATAATTGTGTAGATATATATTCAACAATATATATGATAATTGATACATTAATTAGCCTAACACATAACTAATTACATGTATTAAAACTTGATTAGGCACTAAATTCTAGTCCTAAATTGACGGTTGTCACAAAATGCCTTTAGTGGCACGTATTGGATGCTATAGTGGCATTTTATAAAAAAAATGCTCATTTTGATATTTACAAATTATGAGGCAAAGTACTAACTTATGTTGATTATTGATTCTCAGATCCTCCGAAAGATAAGTGATCTCTGGAATCAGAGATTTTGAAGGCAAAGGTATCGGTGAGTGGATTCGGAACTCATCATTTGATTTAGTTGTAATCATTTGATTACAACGGATAAACGTTGATATGATTGTTGACTTATTTAATTTCATTGTGATTATATATATCTATGTGATTTGTGTGGCCTTCGGGCATTGTTGTTAATGAGGTCAACTAGTTGATGAACTGTTGGTTGGGCTAGTGGGTTGTTGTGTGAGTGGTACAGGGATGTACTTCATGTGTTGTGTGTGCTGAACTGTACCCAAGTATGATAACCACTAGCTATCGGTCTCGTTCGTTATGGCCATACGGATATGTTTGGATAAGTGATCTTGGGGAGCCGCCCGAGTGCTAAGGTTATCCCCGGATCCGCCGATCCTCATTAAGTTGTTTTTGATTGTTGTGTTCGCGAATATTTGTTGTAGTTAATTGATTTAGCTAAGTTGAATGTTGGTTGTTGGATTTACTCACTTAGCTATGTGCTAACCCCTCGTTGTTACTTCCTGCAGACTTTTGTGTTGTGCATGCGGGTGGGTAGCAGGAAGGTCAAACCTTGGAAGCATGGAATGTTTGATATTCAAGCTACTCTGATTATTTTGTAAAAACTATGTTTAGCTTATATAATACCCCGACATGCTAGTCTTTTGAACAAGTTTTAAATTTGAAGTGTCTTAAACATCTAAACTGTATTTTGGTACTTTATAAAAATATGTAATCAAGTATTGCGTTTTAATTACTTGCGCTTCCGTATTATCTTTAATATTATTACTATGGAATGAGGGGTGTTATAAAAATCAGCCACCATAACACACCCAAAACCACCACAAATCACCACTTTAGAAGCATCTTCATATACTAAAAGCAATCTAGTATCATATTAGGTTGTATTAGTGAGGTATTACAAGATATTTTCTTGATTTTTCCTTTTGTTTTATACTAATCATCACCCATGGATGACTGATGTGTAAAAACCTAGTTATAAAATTAAGTTAGAAAAGTATCTAAGTATAGACTATTACACAACTAGGCAAGTGTACCTAATCGAGTAGTAGTATAGCAAAGATAAGTTTCCAGGTATCGTCCACAAGAACAGTTTATGTGTATTTTGAAGTTATTTCCAATTAATAGTTAACTAAATAGAAAGCAAGTAAAATTGGGAGTTTATGCCTCTTAACGATAGACAGTCGAATGATTTTAATTAAAAGTAAAGACTTAAACTAAGTAAAGCAAATAAAGATAGATTTATCTCAGATTATAAAAACATGTTCATCTAGACTTTTTACCTCTAGTGTTGGACAAGTTTAATTAAGAACTAGATTAAAACCTAACATATGTGAATTAACCAATTGGATTACGTGTTCTCACAATGCAATCACTTAATTAAGATTACAAAATGCAAGTATCCTTGACACCTTAGACCTCTCAATTATAATCAATTAATCCTACTAAAATGATGACTTAATCGTGTGATATTACTCTCGTAAAAACCAATAATCATATATACAAGACCTCTCTTAATATGATCCACCCATATTACAATTAGTTTAATTCAAATCAATTCTTTTATTGTCTCCAATCAAAAGCACAAGATGAATAATCAAGCAAACACAACGTTAAATGCAAGAGTTCTCACTCATTGAAACAAACGCAACATCAATTGATTGAACTAAATAAATTATAATACGAACCGTTCGATGATTAAGCATCAAATTATCATACGAATCAAGAATCAATCACAAAAGCATGTCCAACAACTAGAGTTATTAATCTAGACGAACATAAAGGATTTAGCCCATGATCATGGACACAAACAAACAAGTAACGATAATCATAGAAGAATTCATGTTTTAGTAAAAACGAGAATTAACCGAGTAGAATAATGTTTCCAAATGTTTGATGATGAATCCTCACTTCCGTAATGATTAGAATGATGATTAGTAGCCTAGGATCTCTCCAAAAGCTGCCCTTGGTCGTCTCCAATCGCATAAGCTGAAGTCCCCCTCTAATTTTAGGGTTTAATTTCGTATTTATACTCATTCAGGTCATCAGACGCCATGGCCATGGCGTTTTGGAGGACATGGTCGTGGCCTCTCTCAGGATGTAGCAATTATCAGGTAAGCAGCAACATGGCCATGGCCTCTACAAGGACATGGTCGTGTCCAACATCAGAATGCAATTATCAATCAGGTACGTACATCATGGCCATGACCCATCTGAGAACATGGTCGTGGCCTTAATCAGGAAGCAATATACAATAAGATACTAGGGACATGGGCATGGCCATTGTATGACATTGGCATGGCCTCACTACTTTTGCTCGGTTTCACATATTCTTCCACTTTTAACACAATTTCTTCCATATGAACACCTGAAATCAATTTCCTACTAGATAAGTATCAAAAGTTCATGGAATCAAATGAAATGGTACACAATTAGGATCTATATCGCCTCTAAAAATATGCATAAATTAAGCGATATCAAAATCCCCCACACTTGAACTTTGCTTGTCCTCAAGCAAACTATAATTTAACAATACCAAACAACTCCCCTTGCAATTCAGAAACAGTGGCCAAGTTTTACAAAAACAATACCAACAATAATCACCTAAGTAATCACGTTAGTATTAAGTATATAATTACTAGAAAACTTGAGATGATTTAAATGTCAAGCCCGAATGCACGACCTAGCACCTCACCAAAGGATAAGTGTTTAAATCACACAACTCTCAACCTATTCTACAAGGTAGGGAATATTAATGATAACAACACTCAATAAAGCCAAGTCGTGATGCAATAGTTACCATAGGCTTGCAAGAGGATCAAATCTCCACCGACTTGGCGTGAGCACCAAGTGAAGTATCAGACGAGGCATTTCAGTATGTGTTGCAATCATATAGGTGTGGATGGAATGGGTATGGCAGACTCGTAAATTGGTTTAAAGTGGTAGTCAAGACCCGCTAAAAATGTTGATGAAATGTTACCTAGAAATTTTATGATGTGACTAAAAATAAGCTTAGGATTCTTATATGTTATTTCATTTAAACTCCAACCTGATATTACCATTCACAGTTCAATACAGCAATCTCAATAGACAAATATTCAATAAACAAACTTTATTGTAATCTATGACTTTCTATGAAACCCTTTAGCAAACTTTCGGACCAACCATCCCAGACCGGAGAAAGATCTTAGGTGATTAGGTGACAAGCACCCCTCGGGAACTACTTGTTCAAGTTTCAGAGGCCATTTAGTTGATTACAATTCACTTTAACATTCACTTCCATAACCTTTAATTATTCAACTTTAAGCATTTACATTTTATCTTTAACACTATCAATTAAGCACAATTAACTTATGATATTTAAGAATCCTTTCAAAATGTTTTTAAAGGTCACATTTCTCACAAAATCAGTTCAAAATTCTAACTAGGCAACATTAATGAAAATATGGTTCATGAATTGACTACACAAAAACAAGGCTTATATTATGATGGAATGAATGTGGAAGTGTCTACGGGTTTCTAGCACTAAAAATGAGTGCTACGACCTGGGTGGACTGGATATAAATGGTTTTAAAGAAAATAATCCCTAAATAATTAAGATTCCTTGACCGATTATTGAGATTCGTATCGACCAAATGAGATCAACGCAGACTCGATAATTGATTAGAAGATCAAAATTATTAGGCTTCAGCATTATCCTAATAAATACCTCATCATCATACTCCTTCACCTATATCACAAAGTGCGATCTCACAGCGGCCTCGAAATGTATCACTAGGGCAAGTTCTAGAACAAAATGCAAACACCGGCACACTCATAGCAATAATAAACACTAAAGATAAGTGTTTTCAAGTAAGGCTCAAAATTCTCACATATTAGTGGGGCTACAAGCGTGCTAGTCATGCAATTCACCCAATGAAGTTGCTTTTTGTGACACATCTCCTAAATAAAACAGTTAAGCAAGGGGAGTGGAGATTAAGCTAGATAAGCCAACCGAATGGGTAGGAACACCTACTGTCGAGGATTGGTGTTAGACTCATCAACTTACAAGTTACTTTTATTCTAATAGAATTAATCCTAAACATGTGAAGTATCCTATCTCCTAAGGACAAGATTGATGAACAAAGTTCAAGTGAAACACAACCCCCCCCCCCCCCCAACACTTGAGTTATGCATTGCCCTCAATGCATTCAGAACATATTATAATCCAAAATAAAAATGTGTGGAAGTAAAAGGGAGCGAGTACTTCCCCCGGGGTGCGTGTGGAGATCATAAGATGGAGGGGAAAACCTTGCCGTGGAGGCTAATCGCCGACATATGCACATTTTCCACTCCATTACTCCTGCCAACCAATAAAAAACAAATACAAAGAAAAGAAAATATTTTATTTTTTATTTTTTTATTTTTTTTCGAACTTACTATACAATTACACATGCTTATTTATTAACGAGTCATAAGCTTGACTCAGCCCCAAAAAGAACTGTTTAGTGGGGTTTAAGCTCCCCCACACTTGTTCCAACGTGAGGATCATGAGCAGAACAAGTACCATGAACTAGTGAAGTCAACCAGTTATTCGTATCTCGTGTGGTGTTGACAATCTCGAGAAGCTTTCCTTTCTCTTTCTTCAAAAGCTTTGAAACAATACGAGTACCACAAAAAGTATCACCTTTTAACGCGGCTTGATGCACCCTATTGTATATCTTTCTCACCGATTTTTCAATGACCTAATCAGCAATCTTCTTCACCTCATTCTTCAACTTGAAAGTTACACTTTTATCTTCCATACCCTTCTCATGAACCTCATGACCAACTGGCAATTTCCCTTGACTATCAATACAAACTGAATTGACAACTTCAGGTGTAGGTGATTCAACCGGCTTGTTATAAAAAATCACCTCTGAATCATCAACTCTAAGGGTCAATTTACCACCCTTCACATCAACAAGTGCACTAGCGGTAGCAAGAAATGGTCTACCCAAAATGAGTGGGGTTTCCGGGTCTTCCTCTATGTCAACTATAACAAAATCAACTGGAAAGAGGAAATGCTCAACCTTAACAAGAACATTTTCCACGATGCCTTTACGATAAGTTAATGACCTATCGGCTAATCGTATACTCATGTTTGTACTTTTCGGCTCACCTAGGTTGAGTCTAGCATACATCGAGTAAGGCATGATGTTTATGCTAGCCCCTAGATCGGCTAAAGCATTGCTCACAGGTAAACTACCTAATTGGCAAGGGATAAGAAAACTTCCCGGATCCTTCATCTTCGGAGGTAGTTTACCTGACATAACCGCTGAACAATCACCATCCATGGTCATAACCGTCAACCCATCTAACTTCTTCTTATTCTTTAGAAGCTCTTTCAGGAAACCCACATACTTTGGCATATGAGAAATAGCTTCAACAAATGGTAAATTGATATGAATAGATCTTAGAAGATCAAGAAACTTACCATTTTTCTCCCGAACTCGGTCTCGAAGCAATACATTAGGATATGGTACCTTTGGTTTATACTCCTTTACAACGGGTTTGGTTCGAATGATGGGTCGTGGTGTTGTTGTTTGTTCTTTATCACTTTCATCCTCCACTCTCTCTTCCTCAACAACTGAATATATGGCATTCACGTGCTCATTCCGGGGGTTAACTTTCGTATCACTCGGTAAGGCACCCGGTTGCCTCTCAGCCAACATCCTCGAGATGTTGCTAACCTGCTGCTCTAAATTCTGAATGGAAGCTTGTTGAGTTTTGAAAGACTGAGCAGTTATCGCATTTGTCTGACTTTGAGCTACAACAAACTTATTAACAAGATCTTCCAAGTTTGAATTCTTGACCTCTGTTTACGGTTGTGGATGTTGGTAGTATCCCGGACCCGACTGTTGATAGGCTGAATTGTAATTCCCATTGAAGTTGTTCCGATCCCTCTGAAAGTTATTTGGTCTCTGATTCATAAATGATACATTCTCCAACTGATCCATTGGTTTATCCGCATTGCAGTCCTTGGTCAAGTGCATACCACCACACGTCTCGTAACCAACCTTTATGGCATGAATGTCCTTGGTCATTTTCTCAATATGTCTTCCGAATGTGGCCATTTGAGCAGTCAAAGCAGCAATACTATCATTGGTTTCAGCACTAGCCACTCTGGATGATCTAGATTTTTCCTTCTTTTGATGCCACTCATGAGTGTGAGCAGCTAACTCGGAGATAACAGTGTGAGCTTGAGCAGCTGTCTTCTTCATTATAGAACCCCCTGCTGCAGTATCTATTGCCTTTCTGGTATCAATATCAGCTCCCTTGTAAAATATCTGAACCTGCTGAAAGACATTTAATCCATGTTGAGGACACATTCGGAGCATCTTCCCAAACCTAGTCCAAGCTTCATATAAGGTTTCCATGGGTTTCTGTTCGAATTGAGAAATCTCCCCCTGTAGCTCGGCTGCTTTTGAAGCAGAGAAGAATCTCTGAAGAAACCTGTCAACCATTATTTCCCAGGTGGTGATCTCTCCTTCAGGCAAGGAATTCAACCAATCCTTAGCCTCTCCCGTGAGAGTCCAAGGAAACACCCTGAGGTACACAACTTCATTTTCAACAGCTCGTAATTTAAAAAGAGTGCAAATCCCCAAAAATTTCCTCATATGCTCGTTTGGGTCTTCCTTTTCAGCTCCGCTGAACTGGCATTGATTGTTGATCATGTGCAAAAATTGCCCCTTGATCTCAAAGTCATCCGTAATTGTGGGCTGAGTGATAGATGAACCCTGACCATCCCGAGTGGCCTTCATCCGAGCTTCCATTGTTTGGTTATCCATTGTGGGCTTTGGTGATTCTTCCCGTTCTGTGGTTGGTTCCAATAGAAAACTGGTAGCTGAAATATCAATCCGTGCGAGTCTCCTAAATTCTCTTTCCGGGTCAAAGAATGGCTCAAAAAGTGGTGATTTAGAAAAACGGGTCATACACCACCTGTGATCTATCAAAACAAAACCAACAACTGGTTAAAAGCACCGATACTATAAAAGTGAGACAAAAATAAAAATAATAAAAATAAAAATAAAAATAGAGCAAGTAACTTTCAAGGGAATGAATTACAATGAAAGGATCAATTAACTAGAAACTAAAAACAAATTCAAAATGACACAACTGTTCCCCGGCAGCGGCGCCAAAAACTTGATGTGTAAAAACCTAGTTATAAAATTAAGTTAGAAAAGTATCTAAGTATAGACTATTACACAACTAGGCAAGTGTACCTAATCGAGTAGTAGTATAGCAAAGATAAGTTTCCAGGTATCGTCCACAAGAACAGTTTATGTGTATTTTGAAGTTATTTCCAATTAATAGTTTACTAAATAGAAAGCAAGTAAAATTGGGAGTTTATGCCTCTTAACGACAGACAGTCGAATGATTTTAATTAAAAGTAAAGACTTAAACTAAGTAAAGCAAATAAAGATAGATTTATCTCAGATTATAAAAACATGTTCATCTAGACTTTTTACCTCTAGTGTTGGACAAGTTTAATTAAGAACTAGATTAAAACCTAACATATGTGAATTAACCAATTGGATTACATGTTCTCACAATGCAATCACTTAATTAAGATTACAAAATGCAAGTCTCCTTGACACCTTAGACCTCTCAATTATAATCAATTAATCCTACTAAAATGATGACTTAATCGTGTGATATTACTCTCGTAAAAACCAATAATCATACAAGACCTCTCTTAATATGATCCACCCATATTACAATTAGCTTAATTCAAATCAATTCTTTTATTGTCTCCAATCAAAAGCACAAGATTAATAATCAAGCAAACACAACGTTAAATGCAAGAGTTCTCACTCATTGAAACAAACGCAACATCAATTGATTGAACTAAATAAATTATAATACGAACCGTTCGATGATTAAGCATCAAATTATCATACGAATCAAGAATCAATCACAAAAGCATGTCCAACAACTAGAGTTATTAATCTAGACGAACATAAAGGATTTAGCCCATGATCATGGACACAAACAAACAAGTAACAATAATCATAGAAGAATTCATGTTTTAGTAAAAACGAGAATTAACCGAGTAGAATAATGTTTCCAAACGTTTGATGATGAATCCTCACTTCCGTAATGATTAGAATGATGATTAGTAGCCTAGGATCTCTCCAAAAGCTGCCCTTGGTCGTCTCCAATCGCATAAGCTGAAGTCCCCCTCTAATTTTAGGGTTTAATTTCGTATTTATACTCATTCAGGTCATCAAACGCCATGGCCATGGCGTTTTGGAGGACATGGTCATGGCCTCTCTCAGGATGTAGCAATGATCAGGTAAGCAGCAACATTGCCATGGCCTCTACAAGGACATGGTCGTGTCCAACATCAGAATGCAATTATCAATCAGGTACGTACATCATGGCCATGACCCATCTGAGAACATCTTCGTGGCCTTAATCAGGAAGCAATATACAATAAGATACTAGGGACATGGGCATGGCCATTGTATGACATTGGCATGGCCTCACTACTTTTGCTCGGTTTCACATATTCTTCCACTTTTAACACAATTTCTTCCATATGAACACCTGAAATCAATTTCCAACTAGATAAGTATCAAAAGTTCATGGAATCAAATGAAATGGTACACAATTAGGATCTATATCGCCTCTAAAAATATGCATAAATTAAGCGATATCAATGACTAATAACAAAACTTATATAAATATATGTATATCTATGTAAATATATCATATATCTTGTTCTATACATATGTATGATTTTATGTAAGGCTATGCCTACAAATCTACATATGTATATATGCTCTTTATATTTCATTTTTGTTATGATCTTATGTATGGCTATGCCTACAATCATATATGTATACATGCAAATTTGTATTTCATTTTTGTTATAAACTTATGTATGGCAAAGCCTACATGCATCTCTTTTACTCATCTTCATCTCCATTTTCTTTTAATTTGAAATATTGAAAGGTATGGCTAAGCCTACAAAATAATTTGATGTTTGTAGATTTTCACTTGCAAATGTTCATGTGTTAAAAAGAGGTGATAATCCATGATCAAACCTATGTCAAGTTTAAAGATGTAAAATTTTACTTATTACATATCTATAAAATCTTTCAAGGATTTCATGCTTGTAAAGTACTCAAAATCTATGGAAAAATGATGGCAAATGCATGTGGGAAAAAGGGATAAATCAATGATTCGTACCTATGAGTTAGGTTAATAGTCTATGACTCGAAATCCTAACCCACACATACCCATGCAAATCTGTCCAGATTTCCCATACCTCGTTTTGTGAGAATCATCTAAACCCTTTTCATTATTCTTATTGCATGCTACTGATTTTGATGATTTACAGCCCATCTAACATATTAATGTCCAATTATAAGCTTAAAAATCATTTTTATAAAGTATACTTGAAGATGCATAATCTGTCCCTAAAAACACAGTTTAGTAGAAAAATCTTATAAAATCATATACTAAGAGTTAGATGATGCATTGTTTTTTAACATTTGCGTATCAAAAATATCTACAACTTTCATGTTTTACACTTTTTCCAGAAATGCACACATTTTTCTCTATAAGCCGATTTATGGGTCTGGTCTGGAAGCTTTCTGGAAATATGTTGGATTCATACTAGAAATTACTTAAAAATGTGTAAATGTACCCGACAATGGTTGAATAAAACGTGACACTTAAACTAAAACTATGGGTGATGAAACTTTACAAAAATTAGAATTAACATGTATACGCTATATAACTAAACTTAAGCGTTTTTATGTGATCTAGGACGCGTTAATCCCACCGAGACCCAAACCAATACTTGCTAATTTCCGCTCTCTCACTAAGGTGAGTCTCATGACCCCTATTTCTTTAAATGCTTTGAATTGTTTTTTGGGTGAGAATACATGTTCTTTTCTTTGTGGACACAAATTAAACCGTTACGTATTGCATAAGTTAACACTATCCATATTGTGAGCCTTTATCATGAATTGTTAGTGAAGGACTTAAACGTGAATGTCATGAATAGATCTATTTGGGTTGACGCCCCCATCCGGGTTGGTAGCGCCAACATGACTATAAGTAAAACGGGTGCATTGTCATTTGAGAACTACTTGTGTTTGGATAGGACACTTGCGAGGCACTAAATGTTAAGGTTTCAATTCACGAGCTTATGGCAATAGTAATACAATTTTTGCTATATTGTTGAATGGCAATATAACTTGAAATCTCGTGATCCATGGTAATGTTTTGCAACTACTAAAACCTATGAGCTCATCAACTTTATGTTGACCCATTTTAACATGTTATTCTCATGTAATTAAGATGCTTGCTAGTCGTGAAGATGGCATACCCCTTTTGAAGTTAGGAACTATATTTGCATGGACGAAACATTGCTTTGAACTTATTATCTTAAATTCCTAGCTATTTTGTAACTTATGGGAAATGCTTTGTTAAACTTTTAAGACAAATGTTCTAAGTCTTTAAGACAATTTAAATCTTTATGAAGTATGTTTAAAACGACTCATTTAATGGTCGTTCGTTATAATACTTGTGTTGTGATCTCATGGACGTCGCACCTCGCAACCTTCCGTCGAGGCGGGGTGTGACATTGACTGAACACAAGGATTGATAGGAGTTACTGTCAAATGTGATATTGTACGGTATCACATGTGTTTCTAGACTGTTATTTACATTTCCACTTTGCTGTGTATTCTGATGTATATTCTTCATAGTATCACATGTGTTACTAGATACTATCACACGTGTTAATAATTTACATTTACCTTTAACTGATTTATTTTTCAACTATCTTAACTGATTTGTTTCTTTTGCTATTTTGCCTCAGTACCACATGTGTTAGCAATATGTATCGCATGCGTCAGATGTACATTCTTTCATTATTATATGTTTTTGCAATGATACATATGTAGCAGTATCCTGGTGAAGCTTCTTCAAAGTATGAGTGCGGACTTGCTGAGTAAGGTAGTTTGCATAACATGCAACTTATCCGTTTGAGGATATAGTATGCTGCAAAAATGTTGCTGCCTGAGCAAAACAATCACAGAGAACGTGTTCACACATTTTGTTGATCATTTCATGCATTCATACTCACGTGACTTGATAGTAAAGCAAGTCAAAGATGCCATTAGAAATTGCCAGAAGGAGGTCGAAGAGTTAGCAAGTGCTGAATAAGACATTGAAGAGAATGCCATGGAGCCTATTTTAGAAAAATTGATATTCTGATGATGTAATCGAGTACATTTGTTTATAACAGTATGATTTATGTTTTTTTTTTTAAATCGGATGTGTTCGCTACAATGTAATCAAGTACATTTGTTTATAACAGTATTGTTTATGTTTTTTTTTTTTCTAAATCGTTGTATGTTGTTTTCATTATTTCATTTTTTACTGCTGTTGTACGTTGTTTCACAAATACTAACACATGTGTTATCAACCACTAACACATGTGTTACAAACCACTAACACATGTGGTACTAAACAAAGTAATACATTTGTTAATGGTGTTAACACATGTGTTACAGACCATTAATGCATGTGTTACAGATCGTCAACGCATGTGTTACAGACCATTAATAGATGTGTTACCAAACCACTAACACATGTGTTACAAGAAATTTAAAGTCACATGTGTTAAACACATGATAGTTAGTAAAATAACATGATAGTTTTAAAATAGTTTGGTGTATACTTTTGAATTGGATGGTTTGTGTTACACATGTGTTTGTATACTTTTGTTTCTAATTCTGAAAATATATCTACAACCCTTATAATGGGTTTCACTCTTGACATTAAAGAGATATCCGAAACTACAATTATACCCTCTCTTATTATGGCAATGGGTAAAAATTTTTGGCAACTTTTTATTATTTGTTAACATCATTTTAATTTTAATTCTATTGACTTTTATTGATAATTTATTTTCTACCAACTTTGTATCTACATTTTCTTTTTCAATAGCCAATTTTCTGTTGAGTTTTTGTATTTAATTAGAATATATTAATTTAATTTCGATTTAAATATTCATAAGAAATTAAATATACACATTAGAACTATCAAAAAAGCAGTTTAGTCTACACTTATTTCAATTTTTAAAGGTAAAAAACGTACAATAATGCTAAAGTATATATATTTTAAATAAATTATTTTAGCAAAACTTAATTTGAGTGCTGCTAACTGCATATTTGCTAACCGTCAAAATTAGGTATATATGTTTCAAGATAATACTACGTCATTTTTATATATTCATCATAATTTACAGTATCCATTTGATTTCTTAAATGTCCGTCGCATTACACGGAAAACTTACGATCATGTTTTAGTTCACAATTAACACCCAAACAAGAAAAAGAAAGCATGCAATTATCATCAAGTTACAAGCTTGTACATTGTTGCATAGTGCAAAAATAATTATAGTTTCAAACAAATGTTGTTTTTTTTCAAGAAATAATATATAACCAATTGTTTAAAAGTATATACACTCAATTTGAAATAATGCCTACACATTTGAAAAACTACACTGTAAAAGTGCTGAAAAAAATATAATATTAGAATATCTGAAATACGACATCAACTTTTCTTTTTATAAAAACGTACCGCCGCATTGCGCGGGTACAAGGATAGTTTTGGTATCAATTACTTTCATCTTTCTAATACACACTAGATTCGTAAACAAAAGAATATAAACAAGTATAACATGTCACACATTAATGGTAACATATTTGATAGTAATAGTATCACATGTGGTACTAACCAGTAGCAACCAGTAACACATGTTTACCAACCAACAACACATGTCGTACTAACCAGTAACACATGTGGTACTTATGGTACTAACTGAATCATATGAATTCACTAATACTGATCTTTGTGTGATACTATTATCATATATGATACCGCACAAGTTTTGTGTGATTCAAGTCCACAGAGTTTCATGATCATCATCATAATCCATTTTTTTTTGTTTCGAATCGAATGACATAGATTGATGAATAAGTAGAAATCAGTAGAATCAAATTAGTACAAATCTACAACTGTAACAAAACATATCCAATAATAAATTGATTATATTCAACATTTATTGTGAAATCACATGTGATACAATAACATAACACATGTGTTACAGTGACATAACACATGTGTTACAGTGACCTAACACATGTGTTACAACAACTTAACACGTGATACCTTAACTTAAACATATACGATACTGAGGTGGAATCAAATGTGCATTGTGTTACAATAACATAATACACGGGTTACAATAGCTTAACACATGCGATACATAGTGCCGACATCCATTTTCTAAGTTCTCACGCCTTATTAATTTTATCTCTATTGCCCCCTTCCTTTCTAAGTATATCTTCTTACACCAAATCCATCATTAGCTCCATATGTTTCACAACAGTTGTATGCATTGTCAAGTGATAGAGGTAAATGATTTATTAGCATCAGGTGCATGGAGTATTCATAGTGGAGTTGAGAATCTGTAGAAGTAGGTAAAATATTAAACTCTTAACATATACATGTGATAGAACTATATAACACATGTGTTGTTATTACTAACACATGTGTTATCAGAAATTTACAATCACATTTGTTTGTGTTACAGATGATAGTTGGTAATATAACACGTCTTATTATAACTAACACATGTACTCTCATAAATTTACAATCACATGTGTTTTTGTTACACAACTACATGATATTTAGTAATAACAACACATGTGTTGGTTATAGTATAACACGTGTTATTATTCTTAACACATGTGTTATTTAAAATTTACAATTAAATGTGTTTGTGCTAATAGTTAGTAATAATAACAAGTGTTCTTATAAGTAACACATGTGTTATCAAATAGTCATAATCACATGTATTTTTGTTACACATTATATTTAGTAACACTAGCACATGTGTTAATGTTACTAACACACGTGTTATCAAAAAATAAGAATCACCTATGTTATTAGAAAATCAATATCACATGTGTTAGCATTCCTTTAATAGGTTGCTCGTCTTGAGTTTCTGTATGATTTTCGAATTCAACCATTTTTTTACGTTGATCATCGGTTCTACCATCAAATAAATTTTACTCTGTATATGATTAAATATCACATGTGTCATATATATGTTTTGCCTTTAACATGTCGTTTTCTATCGAATAAATCACACGATATCAAATGTCATCTCATGTATCCAAATTAGCTTAAATTTGATGATTAATGATAATCAATTATTTCCAGAAACTACGAATCAATTTCATTATAAATATTTCACTTAAAAAATAATAAATATCAATCAGCAACATCACGTGTCAATACAAAAACAAGCAAAATCATGAATGATGAATTAATCTGTAATCACAGCTTCAATTAGATGAATTCGAAACATCATACGTGAAACTCATAACATATTTTAATCACTAACATCACATGTTATTCAGTAAAAAAAAAAAAAAAAAACTCACATATGATGAATCAATTCGTAATCGCATCTACAATTGGAGGAATTCACAACATCAATTACGTGGAATTCACAGCAGATCAAACAGCAACATCAAGAGTTATTCAAAGAAAAAACTAAGGAAAATCACGTATGATGAATCAATTCTGAATCGTAGCTTCAATTAGATGAATTTGCAGCACCAATTACCTTAAATTCGCAGCATATATCAAACGATTGTTTAATAGTAGATTGCAAGGACTTTGAATGTTAAAACCCTAATTTCTTCTATCACTCTGCTGCAAGTTCTAAGCGTGTTTTATGTATATGATTATTTACTTTTCTTTTTAAAATTAATTAGGGCAATTTGCAAATGACAAGAATACCCTTCCGCCTTTAATGAGAATGGAGCATTCTCATTGGTTATCTCATTCTCTCACAATTTGTCATTCTCATTTGAACCTCACCCAATAATAATAATAATAATAATAATAATAATAATAATAATAATAATAATAATAATAATAATAATAATAATAATAATAATAATAATAATAATAAAATTAATAATAATAATAATAATAATAATAATAATAATAATAATAATAATAATAGTGTTTGGCGTTTATAAAAAGTTATATAGTGTTTTACAGTATAATCATGTTCTTTTGTTTAAGATTTACGAACTGTATTTATTACTATTGTACTATTATTTGAAGTATGATTTTTTTGTGAAAAAGCAAGCTTTATTTGAAAAGTTCATTCTTACATCATAAGTCCCTATCTACACTTAACATCACGCAAGGTTGCGTAGTGTTAACGTTAAACATTATTTCTTCTGTAATTAGATTGATATTAAGTAAGAGTTCGCATGTCTATAACGCGATGAAATGAAACTATTATAATTAAATTATTAGTTAATCGTGAATTCTAATATATGAATGTTACTCGGTATCATATTAGTCGAATCACTTAAATTACTAACTACAAAACGAAAGCTAGAGAGAAAAGACACAAGGTATTAACGTTTATTAAAAATATTTCTATGGGCCAAAGTGAAAAATTGGATTAAGCCCATTTTTGACCCACTCTTTTTCTACACATTTAATAATTTTATGTTCTTCCAGTAATCCAGTCTAGGCTTGAACAAAAAAACCGGGTATTAAACCCTACCCGGTTTCAAACCCGAAAACCCGACCCGGTCAAACCCGGTTTGACCCTACCCGGTTCGGGGTTTTTTGAATACCCGGCGGGTACGTACCCGGGTAGGGTTTTTAGAATTCGAAATCGGGTTGGACCCGGGTTGAAATAGGGTCGGGTTGGAAACCCGGTCAAAAACCCGTTCAAAAACCCGAAACCCGGTCAAATACCCGGTTGAAAACCCGAAAAAAACCCGGTTCGGGTTGGGTCCAACCCGATTTTTGACTTTTTGACCAAAACCCGGTTCGGTTTTTGGGTCGGGTCGGGTGAAAACCCGGTTTTGTTCATGCCTAAATTCCAGTCTAGCCTACCAAGCCCGTTTGACAACTATTAATATTTTTTTTTCTACAAATATCAATTGAAAACCATATAATATTGCAATATTAGCTAAAGTATCAAAATAATAGAAAGTGTAATATCACATTATGTGTGATGAATTGATAGTAACCTTTGTATAAACAATACATCATATGACCATTTCTATATCGTGTACAAAATTTAGAACATAGATAAAAAATCAAAGTAGATAAAAAAAAGGTTAGACTTTTTCTTGAACTCTAAGTGAGTCATTATCATCTCTAACTTGGTCCACCTTCCTGTATAGCAAAACCACACCGAACCAAAAGAGACACTTGACCACCCTAACCATACCAATGGTCACAACCAAATAGTACAACCACCAACCCATTAAGTCAACCACACCAACACTAATATTCAATCCATTTTTCATCTCGGTTACCATCACCAAAGACTCCACCTCATCTCTCAATCTCCACCACCATAAACCACCTAAACTACCACCCATAACCACCCTCTCTATCCACCTCTCCTCCGTTTCAAACCCGAACATCGTATCATCTACCACCGGTTTTACAATCGTCCTCCACCAATACACGGTTGTCGCATGCAACCCTAAGAAAAACACAATGCTACATATCAAGTTTCTTTTTTGACCAAAACTTGAACCATCTATTCCTGCACCTATGCTTCCCTCAATCCCAAGACCAACACAAACCTGAACACCAAAAAGATGTCAGAATATATAAAATAATAAAAATAACACATACATGAACATTACACCGCTGAATTTTATTTGTTAATATGCTCTGATACCATAAAAAGTAATAAAAGTACCTGCAATGTGCACAACACAATCCAAGCCGTGTACAATCGTGGTCTCACGGTTTCCGAATCAGAAAAGCTCGAGAAAGTGATCCGGCCGTCGTTTAAGGTATGAGCAAGGGAAGCGATGCATAAAAGGGAGACAAGTAAGTGAAGTGGGCTAATTGGAATGGAATTAAGGAGAAGAGAGAAGAAGACGGTCGATGGCGGGTTAGCGGTTGGAAACTCATTCAAGGATATAAGGTAATCCGCGGTTGAAAGACGAGCTAAGAGAAGGAAGGAGAGGGGAAGAAGGAGACTAAGAAGAGTAGTTGTGAAAATTTGAAGTGTCCCTCTCCATTTCAAGAAAATATTTTCCATGATTTGATCAAAACTTGTTGTTTCCTTGATGGAAGCCATAAATTATTTGAATTTGATTCAAGAAAAAAACAAGAATTTTGATTTGATTTGTGACATATGTTAAAGTGTGATTTATATATGACCTGTTAAGTTTATCGAACGACTTATGAAAAGCTAGAGTGGTATCCACGACTTGGTGGTTAGTTGACAATTGACAAGGTTACATTTCATGTCATTGAGGACGACGACTAAATATTATGAGAATATATTAATAAAAAGCCCAACAATAACTCAACAAGTTGATATGATATTCATATGCTAACATTTACGTTGTTTATATTTTAACACTAGGGAAAGGTTGTAGGCTTTGCATACGCAAAGCCCATGTCACATAATATCCGTGTTTTCGAAAATAAACTTGCATCGAATCGAAGATAATAATAAATTGATCCTTCATTCCCACTGTTTTGTTTTTAATCTTTATTTAGTGTTCGGATAATTCCAAACCTATCAATTTGAAAAGTCAATAAATCGCTAAACTGTTTATGGGAAACATCAACAGTAATGTTCTCATATTAAAGAATTTAATAAGTATTTTTTTTTATTGTTTTTCCTTATAGATACATAGAAGATCAATCTCGTAAATTATGGTGCAAACAGGATACTTCATCAACTTCAAACTTGATAGGATCGTCATTTATATATACTATACTACTGAATCAAATCTAAATAATGCAATATACTTTAGTTAATGGTAATGAAATTAAGAAGAAAACGAATACAGAGCAACATAACAAGTGATTAATCAATATATCGAGTAACTACTCATATAAACTGTGACACCCGGTCAAAAAGGGCTAAAATTAGCGCCAAATTTAAACTTTAATTACTCGTACTCGGTACGTGTTAAAACCAAAGTATCCGAATATTATATATGCACTTATATATATATAATACAACGAACACGCAATAATCACATACAAACAAATCTGAAAGAATAAGCAATCTCAAATACAGACGTTGGTGAAAAACATTTTTAAATAATGTATTATCAACGAGAATAATAATTATTTACTTGATTGAAATTTTAAATACGTTTTGTACACTGAAAACTATCCGTCAAAGTAAGGTGAAACAAAGATATATTTTTGTATCTCATTAAAAGTATTTTTATGAAATACTTCAATGGAAAACATATACGATTTAATTTCTAGAAAATTATCATTTGAAAATATTATACTATATTACAATCGGGTACGAAAACACGGGTCCAAATACCACGAAACGGAGCGAACCAGGCCAACCACCTCCAATTATTGGAGATGGCCGGCCTCCCTTTTCTTTCCCCCCATCCCATTTCTTCCTTACCATTTTCATCTTTCATCACCATTCTCATCTCCCTCTCTCACTCGATCCGTCACCACCACCACCATTTTCGGAATCATCAAAGGAAACGGAAGCAAAGGAGAGCAACAACAACATCATCACCATCGTTGTTCATCATCATCTTCTTCGCGATCATCATTTCGGTCCACCTTTTCGATCCGTAAGATCCACCACCTCTCCCTTTGATTATTATGTTTAAAAGTAGTAATACATCATGTATTTATGTTATAACAACTTAGTATACTCGAAAATGTGGATTTGGAACTCGATCCGTGAGTTTTGGTGCGAACAGACCCTGTTCAGGCCCTCAGCAGATCTGCTGACCCAGTCCAGCGGATCGGTTATACTCCAGCTGATCGGCTAACAAGTCCCAGCCGATCGGCTAACAAGTCCCAGCCGTTCGGCTAAGAAACCTTAGCCGATCGGCTATGTGTTATTTTCCAGCAAACCATATTATGTAGTTTTGTAGCCCTCTGACTCACGGTCGTCTGGGCAGCTTGATCGCCTAAATCCGAATTCGTATGAGGGAGATATGACCAAAACGGTGCAGCCCTGTCAAATCGGTTTAACAACAAAGTTTTATCATATATATATATATATATATATATATATATATATATATATATATATAATACGAGATGGCTATTTTTATAAAAACAAATCATATTAGATTTTGAAACAAGAATATACGAGTTATATTCATACAAACAAACATACCTTATGTTTTAGAACATTATATATATATATATATATATATATATACACGATGAATATTTCTACGAAAACAAAGCAAGATATGTTTTTGAAACATAATCTCATGTCACCACCAACGGGTTATACTTTTTACAAACTTTGAAATGAAAATACAAACATAAACATTCGGACATAATTTAAACGGATAAACATTGATTCGCAATACATTAGACAAAGGAATGCTCATTAGAATCTTGCGTGTTTAGGACACTAGGATACTTCGAGGGATTGTCTATTCCACGTCGGATATACTCATTGCTCGGATAGACTCAGGTGAGTCTCACGGCCCCATTTTTACTGTTTACATGTTTTAATAATTGGGGGAGATGCAACACAAATTGTTTTCGTGATCACTGTTATTCGGTTAGTTAATTTAGTATTAACTCAAGTTATCTGCATTGTTATTTAATTCGGTTAATCCCATTGGTTACATTGTTCAGTTATCATTGTTAGTCATGATTTTCATTGTACGGTATATGCACGAGTGTTTTAATTCGGTAAAAGTCCTCAACAGTGTATGATTCATTTACTTAATAAGGCGCGATTACTAAAGGATAGTACTATCATGGGAGTGACGTCCCCGTCCGGGTTGCTAACTACAACCAAGTTAAAAACGGGGCACTTTAGTAATTGTTACGGGTGTATCACCAAAACGGGAGGCAAAGATCGGGTTATGCTTTGAATCATAGCTCAGTGCAATATCAGTGTCGGTCAATCATTGTTCGGTAACCTTAATGGTTAACTCATTGTTCGGGAACCTAATTGGTTCATCATTGTTCGGTTACGTTACATATCGCTGTTCGGTTTACATTGTTTACTCATTGTTTGGTTATAAAATCGTCGGATAATCATGTTGATCACATCAATGTTTATTTGAAAACCTGTGAGATTCACCAGCTTTATAGCTGACCCTTTTAGTGTTGCATTCTCAGGTACACAGCAACAGTAGGGTTGCTCAGTAAGGATGGCCCGCAGGATATGCTAGTTAGTATGAGTCGCATGCTTGCAAACAGAACGAAGATTTTCTTGCATTATATTTTGTTAATCGTTATGTATTAAAAATCATTTTCGCAAACTCATTTAACGATGTATTATTATGACTTAAAACCTTGTATTACTTTTGTAATGTAAAGTATTTTTGAAACGTCTCATTTAGAGTCGTTTGCTTGTACTTTGGTGCTTTGATTATTGATTAGTCACACTCAAATCGTCGCTTCCGCAAACCATGAAATTGGGGGTGTGATAGATTGGTATCAGAGCCTAAGGTTATAGTGAACTAGGTTGCATGTAGTGGGCCTAGACTATGACCGTTAGGCAGTATTCCTTATTAGGTATGACTGGTTCAGGGATTACATCATACGAATTTAATTTAACATAGCGTAGCTAACTATGTACAATTAAATAAAGATGATTTGAGATCTGAAAGGGGTTATATTGAAAAGGAATGCATTAGTAGACTCTGGTCACGAGAGAACCGGGACTCATGATTGTTTTGTGCTAGACACAACTAGGTGGATATATGTACGTATATATGGTAAATACATATATGATTAGGCTATTATATATATTGAAGATATATTGATAAGCCTCATTTATTGGGTACTATAAATGATATGTATATCAATTGGTTTCAGATGTTCGGTAATATACTCGGTATATGTATATATATGGTATATGTTCATATAGGTCTCGGATACACTTCAACATATTCGGTCACAATGTACGGTTATTTAACTGGAACAAAGGATCGGTTATCACTTTGGTGATCTTGTTGGTTATTACATCTGTGAACTTGTTCGGTTAACACTTAGGTAATCTAATTCGGCTAACACTTTGGAGATATAATTCAGTAATATGATCGGTATATATATATATATATATATATATATATATATATATATATATATATATATATATATATATATATATATATAATATATATAAAACTCGGGTATTTGGAAATATACTTGGTATACATGTTAATAGGCCACGGACACAGGATATACTATAGGTTATCGTATATATAATTGTAGGCCTCGGATACTCAGAAACACTCTCACTGTTCGGATGTTGATTTAGGTTTCGTGTCTACCCAGTTTAGACCACTATTAGAAACTAAATCGCTTAAGGTAACCAGATACACTAAAGGACTTACCGGTTGTAAGTGGATTGAATCCGGAAAATAGTACCGGTATGCACCCTAGCTTTAGAGGGTCATCTTTTCAATGTAGACTTACCCCGGTAGAGTTAGGAAAATTTCGACATAGTATTCGGTACACTGGTTATTGAAAAAAAAAAAAAGTTTCCTATTATTTCTATCAAGTTCATTTGAACAGTAATGGCAAACCCTACGACGGATAAATCTTCGTCGAATGACGAACCAATTTTGAAAATATCCCTCCGGATGTGATAGCTTCCGGCATTTTTGTAAACTTTGACTCTTGAAATCTTTGGATACATATGTTTAATAATTTTCAACTTCGATTCCATCTATGGTTAAACATCGGTTTTAGAAATGGCATACTTTGATTTGGCATATGTGCCAACTTTGAAAACTCTGACAACTTTAAAAATTCTGACAAACTTTGAAAACTTAGGGATTTAAACTATGATTTTTACTATGGTTTTAACAGTGATTCTTACTATGATTTCAACCACGAATTCTACTATAGTTTCGACTATCATTGAAAATCTGCATACTCTGTTTTGGCATTTGTACAAACTTTGGAAATATGTGATTCATACTACGATTTTTACCTACGATTTCAACTACAACCTCAACTATAGTCTTTACAATGTTTTCAACTATGATTTGTAACTATGTTTTATAAACTACTTGTCTCTTTTTATGAACTATTTGGAACTGTTTTACGAACCACGTTAGATAGTACATGAGTTTTAAATCGGGCGTAATAACTATTTTATTCCTCGACGTTAAAAATATAACTAGATTAGCAAATGGTGGCTAGTCGAATCCGGTAGTGTAATACGTAATTATACTTTAGAATTTAATGGTGAGGCTTTCTGTTGAGATCGGTAATTCGGATATTATAGGTAATATACATGGGCAAATAAGCCATCTTGTCGGAATCATTCATTCGGAGGAAAACTAATTGTTTTCCTAATCATGGATAAACCATTGATAGTGTAAGCTATAGCATTCGGTTAGCTAATACGGTATATAATTCAGTATACATGATTATGTATATAAATCGGTTAAGATATAAGTTCGGTATTCACTTCGGTGATCCGGTTCGGTGATATTATTCGGTTTAGGTATTCGAAACCTATACATGTTAACATAGAGCGGTTATACATCTTGTATGGTATTGATATCTTTTATATGTTCCCTAGATTCTAACTGCACGTTAGGATTAGAGAAAAACGACAAAGAAGATTCTATAGTTTCTATTGGGGACGAGGTTTAGCTTACATACGAATAGGAATAACATATCCTACCCTGTTTTATACCGGAAAACATACCGGTTAACGTTATACAATGGGTAACATCCCATATAGAATTAATGTATGCTAAATCACTCTGTTTTCATATGAGACTGATAGGGTCTAGGTTATGCATCTGCTATGGTAGGAGACAGTAAGATTTACAAAGTTCGGTGAACTATAAGTTTAATTCATTGTTAACCTCAGCAACATAGACCAACCCTGTCGTGAAGACAATGGTCGTGTGAATATCGGAAATCTTACTATCAAACCTCCAAAATGATCGGTAGAGTTTAGTTCGGAATAATAGATCGGTAGTTACTCTAAACTCTAAGAACACGGAAGGACTCACTGAATTCGGTGGATTAGTCATCCAAACCAAAGTAACACTCGCTAATACGGGACGACCTGGTCAAGTAGACATAACGGTCGGGTAGAATTTGGACCTCTCCATTTCTTAAGTAATCGGTAGGTCAAAGCCTAACAAGGGGAGATGACATGGATAAATCGGATGTCTTGGTACTAGACATATCACATAGTCGGCCTTAGAAACACGCGGATCTAGGTTTCACTTGAATTTCGGGACGAAATTCTCCTAACAAGGGGAGAATGTGACACCCGGTCAAAAAGGGCTAAAATTAGCGCCAAATTTAAACTTTAATTACTCGTACTCGGTACGTGTTAAAACCAAAGTATCCGAATATTATATATGCACTTATATATATATAATACAACGAACACGCAATAATCACATACAAACAAATCTGAAAGAACGCGCAATCTCAAATACGAACGTTGGTGAAAAACATTTTTAAATAATGTATTATCAACGAGAATAATAATTATTTACTTGATTGAAATTTTAAATACGTTTTGTACACTGAAAACTATCCGTCAAAGTAAGGTGAAACAAAGATATATTTTTGTATCTCATTAAAAGTATTTTTATGAAATACTTCAATGGAAAACATATACGATTTAATTTCTAGAAAATTATCATTTGAAAATATTATACTATATTACAATCGGGTACGAAAACAGGGGTCCAAATACCACGAAACGGAGCGAACCAGGCCAACCACCTCCAATTATTGGAGATGGCCGGCCTCCCTTTTCTTTCCCCCCATCCCATTTCTTCCTTACCATTTTCATTTTTCGTCACCATTCTCATCTCCCTCTCTCACTCGATCCGTCACCACCACCACCATTTTCGGAATCATCAAAGGAAACGGAAGCAAAGGAGAGCAACAACAACATCATCACCATCATTGTTCATCATCATCTTCTTCGCGATCATCATTTCGGTCCACCTTTTCGATCCGTAAGATCCACCACCTCTCCCTTTGATTATTATGTTTAAAAGTAGTAATACATCATGTATTTATGTTATAACAACTTAGTATACTCGAAAATGTGGATTTGGAACTCAATCCGTGAGTTTTGGTGCGAACAGACCCTGTTCAGGCCCTCAGCAGATCTGCTGACCCAGTCCAGCGGATCGGTTATACTCCAGCTGATCGGCTAACAAGTCCCAGCCGATCGGCTAACAAGTCCCAGCCGTTCGGCTAAGAAACCTTAGCCGATCGGCTATGTGTTATTTTCCAGCAAACCATATTATGTAGTTTTGTAGCCCTCTGAGTCACGGTCGTCTGGGCAGCTTGATCGCCTAAATCCGAGTTCGTATGAGGGAGATATGACCAAAACGGTGCAGCCTTGTCAAATCGGTTTAACAACAAAGTTTTATCATATATATATATATATATATATATATATATATATATATATATATATATATATATATATATATATATATATATATATATAATACGAGATGGCTATTTTTATAAAAACAAATCATATTAGATTTTGAAACACGAATATACGAGTTATATTCATACAAACAAACATACCTTATGTTTTAGAACATTATATATATATATACACGATGAATATTTCTACGAAAACAAAGCAAGATATGTTTTTGAAACATAATCTCATGTCACCACCAACGGGCTATACTTTTTACAAACTTTGAAATGGAAATACAAACATAAACATTCGGACATAATTTAAACGGATAAACATTGATTCGGAATACATTAGACAAACGAATGCTCATTAGAATCTTGCGTGTTTAGGACACTAGGATACTTCGGGGGATTGTCTATTCCACGTCGGATATACTCATTGCTCGGATAGACTCAGGTGAGTCTCCCGGCCCCATTTTTACTATTTACATGTTTTAATAATTGGGGGAGATGCAACACAAATTGTTTTCGTGATCACTGTTATTCGGTTAGTTAATTTAGTATTAACTCAAGTTATCTGCATTGTTATTTATTTCGGTTAATCACATTGGTTACATTGTTCGGTTATCATTGTTAGTCATTGATAGTCCCGTACACGTATAGATCTGATCGGATCGCTTAATCAATGAATAACAAACGATAATGATTCACGAACACACAAACGATTCTCTATAATCTTGTATATATTCACAATTGAAATATAAACGATTACAGGATACAAACTCGTTTCTCTCTGTCTCTCTCACACCAAAAACGGCTCACCTCACTCTAACTCGTCCAACACTAAATCAGAACTCTAACATTTCTATTTATATCAAACCTAATGGACCCTGCGACGTTAAGCCCAACGTCGCAGGCCCAGACCCTTGCGACGTCTGACCCGACGTCGCAGGCCCAATTACAATGTCACCATTCTATGTATATTCTATAATTACATTTCGTTTACATACTCGAATATACACACTAAACACATCATACGTAGACTAATTGACTTTGACAATTACAATAGTTTGACCAACTGACTGACACACAAAATGCACCAACAAACTCCCCCTTGTCAGCAGCTTGGTCAAATAAGTCTTCAATTAGTCTTCATCAACAAACTCTTTCATGTCTTTGACTATCAGAAACTCCCCCTTTGAGATAGCATGGTCTTCCAAGAAATCTTGATGTCCAAATTCATGTGACTGACACAAATTTATCATACAATAAGATCTTCAAACTATGTGACCATCTCTCAATCATCAGCAGCTTCTCCGATAGAATTATCTTCACAGTCTTTGGAGAATAACCGACATCCTTTACATCTTCAATATTTGACTTTAACAAGATATGTGATATTGAAGAAAATAACATAGAAAAAAAATCTTTTTGAATTTTTCTTTATAAATGAAAAGTAAAGAACGAAGATTAAAATAAATTGGGGATAGGATTGTTTTAAGTCTGCTTAGGGATCATATCAGGCCAACATGCAATTATTAGCAAATAGTAAGTGTTATCTCGATTATCAGTATATTTGTCCACTTTAAATTTACTTAGCACATTTAATACACCTTTTATAAAAATTATTTCAAGATGATTACTGGTATTGTTTTTCCACTTAAACACGTTACATCCGTGTCTTTGGTTAAACCTATTATTGTTAGTATGAATATTTCACCGTGGTCCCCACCATAGACATACCCCTTTAGCCCAGACAAGAACATAGTTTCCAATTTTAGAAAGAATATAAGAGAATCAATTTTAAGAATCAAGCCAGCGGTGACAGGTCTGCACTTGTGTACAACAGAGCAACATACACTTGATTCAGGTTTAAGCAAAACCAAACGCAGTCAAACCAAATTTGTGGCGACCTTGTTTAGTACCTTAAATTTAAGACTTTGCAAGTGCATTGACTCACGTTTGCTTAGTTTTGAGCTTATACTAACTGAGACCAGTTCTGTACTTACGTACAACAGAGGAAACAATCAGCATAAACCCCCAAATGATCTCAGATATCCGATCCAAAAATAGAAGTATGTCAAGCTACGCTAAGGAATTAAGACTTAGTGTCGTACATCACTAGGTGTTTACCACAAGATCATAGACACGTATTTGAATTACTTCTTAATAACCCATAGACCAGTATGTATCATGCCTACCAATACATCATATGATGAAGATAATTTTCATAAAAACTGTATTAAGTATGCTAGATAAACCTACTGATACATCAAGGATAAACCTTAAAACTTCCATTTTGTGCATGTTCCCCGATGTACTATCATATCCCAAGTTGTTTACAGACACAACCCATCGTCTTTTCAAGACTTAAGAATCTTGTTGTTCACATTTCTGAATTAAATAATCAGAATTTTTAATATTCAGAATTACTCCCCCTGAACAGCAAATTCTTATATCCAATCCAAAAATACTCCCGTTAAACATTAAACATATTTTTGTATTTTTTTTATTGAATAAATTTCGCAACATTGCATTTCTTTAATACTAAAAAGTATAAAGAATGGCTGTTGCACTTCTAACAAAAAAAAAAAAGAAAATTATCAAAATCACATATCAAGTCAAATCAAATGACTTTTAACGCTTTTACCACCTCGAAACTTCAATAAACTCATCCAAATCACAACTCATCACACATAACCACCATGACAAAATCATTCAAAAATGTTCACATCCTCTCAGTCACTAAAAATATTAGCTTATAACAACCTGACTGCACCACCACAAACAAACAAACATTAGTACTTATGGGACACCCAAGCCTTGATAGACTTGGGTTGTCCATGGTCATCCATAATCATCACATCAATGAGTTTATGATATTTTAAAAATTCGGAAGATTTCATTGATGTGTTGTTTGTGGATTTGGGTTTCCAAACCTTTGTAGGTTCAGATGAGTTGTTTTCAACAATGTTGTGCTGTTGAACTTGAGGTTTACTAGGCACAACTTTGTTTACTCTAGCCACAGGTTTTAGAGAGTTTGATGCCCAACTAGATACAGGCGAATAGGAACGACGCCTTGAAAAAGAATTCCTAAAAGAGGAAGTTCTTGGCATCCCTCTACCAAACCTATCTTGGGATAATAACCGACAATCCCTAATTATATGTCCTTGTTGTCCACAATGGAAACAAGAACGTCGTTCAATGTAGGACCTATTCCAATGATTACCCACAAAAGCTTGAGGTGGAGAATGAACTGTTGGAGGCTTAGAAGAGGAGGCATTTACAGGACGTGAACACTTATGTGTACACGTTGATGTAGAAGCCTCAGAAGTTGAACAAGTTGATGTTGAAGGTTGTTCACTTTTAGATTTTACATTTGAATCCTTCATTTGATGTTGAACCCTTTTGGATTCATTTTCAAACTTGTTTTTACCCTTTGTATTTGAAACCTTTACAGTTTCATTGGTAAGTATATAATTTTCTGGCTTTACATTAACTTTTTCAACTTTGATTTCAGCCTCTTCCGGTAGATCCTCTATCTCAACACCCTCCTCTACACTAACTGGAGGTGTACTATCAGACTTAACAAAAGTAGGCAAGGGATACTCTGTCCGTTTAGTTTTCTCCTTTGCCTGCCTTTTGGGATTGAATTTAGCATCTTTAGACTTTGTAGCTGGCCATGATGAGTAGCCAGCCACAAGTTCTTCGGTGCCTTCCTTAACAGGCTTAGGATAATAGTTAGTGGGAGGTGGATACCCAAGTCCCGCTTTACTTTTATCTGTCCTCATCTTGTCAACCATTTCATCGAAGAGTTTATGAGAATTTGAGAAATTTGTGATACCCTTTTTAAAATTGTCAGACTCGGACTTTAGCTCAGAAAGTTCTTTATTCAAAAGTTCAATTTCTTTAAGATAGTTATTAATAGCATCTTGTTGGCTAAAAACTTTAGACTTGTATTTTTCAGTGTCTAACTTATAAGCCTCAATTTGTTTTTCATAAAGAAATTCATTAACTTTCAAAAACTTGTTTGAGTCGGTGAGTTTAACAACTTTTTCTCGCAACTCTAAATTGTCATATTGATAATTCTCAAGAGATTCAGTCAATGTAAAACAGGAAACACAGTTTATGGGTACCTCAGGTTCATCATGTACCGCATGTATCTTTGCCAAAAGCGCACTGTGTTGAACCTCTCCTTGAAGTGCACTTAAATCAAACATTCCCTGAGAATACACCGTCATAGCCTGTGATGTTGTGTTCTTCTCTGGAGTCGTTGGAGCTGTAGGAGTAGTGAATCCAGATGAAGGATATTTTACTTTCTCACACTCCTTAGCAAAGTGTCCATGAGTCTGACAGATTTTGCATTTCACCTTGCTTTTATTAAAACCAAGACCTGTATCACCGTCATCATCCAGGTCTTTTCTACCCGTTCTTTGAAGAAACTTCTTGGTTCTTTGGGTTATCATGGCCATGCTCCATTTGATGTCCATCTGCTCGAGATCATCAGAATCAATCTGTTCAAAGTCTTCTTCAGTAAGCTGTAGAGTACTGGCCTTCTTGGAAAGAAAGTTCTCATAAGAGTTGAGGAAAGCTGCAAAGATTTTAGCATGGTCCTCAGTAGCCTTTAAAGGAGCTGTATGAGCAGTATGAGCAGTATGAGAAGTATCAGAAGCAAATGAAGTGATAGTAGAAGTAGATGCTGCTGAGTTGGAAGTAGATCTGGAAGTATCATTTAGACTAGGAACTTGAATATTAGCCTCTGACTTCTTTTCCTTTTGATCGTAAGCCACTATAAGAGTATCCCATAAACTTATAGAAGTTGCTTGATTTTTAAATTCATTAATCACAACTTCTGGCAAACACTTGGTAATCATCTCATATGCTCTATTGTCTTTATCAAACTCTGCTCGTTCCTTGACGGACATTTGTGCTCTTTATTTAAGCACCCCATCGAGTCTTGGTTGCTCATATAGATCAATGGTGTTAAACCAATTCCACAGATTTGGATCTTTGTATTCAATGAAATTGCATAACTTAATCTTCCAACTAGCAAAATCACTATAGAACAAGGATGTAGAAGGAGGCACTTTGTTACCAAAAGCCATTTACGAATGTTCCCTCCAAAATTGTATTCGAAAATTTCGAAAACCGACAGAGTGTAGCGAAACTTTTCCGACACTAAAATGAAGCTATTCTAAGCCTAAAAAACAAAAGTTGAAATTACAAAATTTTCGCGTTTTTCCCGCCAAAATTTCGTCCGAAAACGTCAAAAACTGGCCGGGTAAAATGAAACTTTTTCCAGGCTAAAATCAAATACTTTTTTTTTTTTTTTTTTTTTTTTTTTTTACGAAACTAGAACGAGGTTAATGTCGGAGAAAAATAGCAACGTCGCAGCGGTACGTCGCAGAAGTCCGATTACTCAATTAAGAATCGAAAATGCGACGTTGAGAGTTACGTCGCAGAGGACGTCGTAGAGACACACGGCGTCGTAGAAGACTAATTAAAGTCAAAATAGCGACGTCGCAGATGACGTCGCAACAGTACGTCGCACAGACTAATTAAAGTCCAAAACACTACGTCGCACGCGACGTCGCAGCTGACGTCGCAGGTAATGTCGCAGAACTTAGCGACGTCGCAGGTGACGTCGCAGGTGACGTCGCACAATCGGGCTGCAGCGGCCAAAACCCCAAAAAAACGAAAATTTTCGAAACCCTAACGAAATTCCGAAATCCAAACGTCGAACCAACCCAAAAACACTTCCAGAAATCGATTTCTTCAAGCAAACTAACTCAGAAACGAAGATTAATCAATTAAACCTTCGCGAATCAAACCAAAAACGTTCAAAATACGATCCGAAACCGACGAATCCTTGATTCTACGGCTCTGATACCAGTTGATAGTCCCGTACACGTATAGATCTGATCGGATCGCTTAATCAATGAATAACAAACGATAATGATTCACGAACACACAAACGATTCTCTATAATCTTGTATATATTCACAATTGAAATATAAACGATTACAGAATACAAACTCGTTTCTCTCTGTCTCTCTCACACCAAAAACGGCTCACCTCACTCTAACTAGTCCAACACTAAATCAGAACTCTAACATTTCTATTTATATCAACCCTAATGGACCCTGCGACGTTAAGCCCAACGTCGCAGGCCCAGACCCTTGCGACGTCTGACCCGATGTCGCAGGCCCAATTACAATGTCACCATTCTATGTATATTCTATAATTACATTTCGTTTACATACTCGAATATACACACTAAACACATCATACGTAGACTAATTGACTTTGACAATTACAATAGTTTGACCAACTGACTGACACACAAAATGCACCAACAGTCATGATTTTCATTGTACGGTATATGCACGAGTGTTTTAATTCGGTAAAAGTCCTCAACAGTGTGTGATTCATTAACTTAATAAGGCGCGATTACTAAAGGATAGTACTATCATGGGAGTGACGTCCCCGTCCGGGTTGCTAGCTACAACCAAGTTAAAAATGGGCACTTTAGTAATTGTTACGGGTGTATCACCAAAACGGGAGGCAAAGATCGGGTTATGCTTTGAATCATAGCTCAGTGCAATATCAGTGTCGGCCAATCATTGTTCGGTAACCTTAATGATTAACTCATTGTTCGGGAACCTAATTGGTTCATCATTGTTCGGTTACATTACATATCACTGTTCGGTTTACATTGTTTACTCATTGTTTGGTTATAAAATCGTCGGATAATCATGTTGATCACATCAATGTTTATTTGAAAACCTGTGAGATTCACCAGCTTTATAGCTGACCCTTTTAGTGTTGCATTCTCAGGTACACAGAAACAGTAGGGTTGCTCAGTAAGGATGGCCCGCAGGATATGCTAGTTAGTATGAGTCGCATGCTTGCAAACAGAACGAAGATTTTCTTGCATTATATTTTGTAAATCGTTATGTATTAAAAATCATTTTCGCAAACTCATTTAACGATGTATTATTATGACTTAAAACCTTGTATTACTTTTGTAATGTAAAGTATTTTTGAAACGTCTCATTTAGAGTCGTTTGCTTGTACTTTGGTGCTTTGATTATTGATTAGTCACACCCAAATCGTCGCTTCCGCAAACCATGAAATTGGGGGTGTGACATAAACTTTTCTTTTTTAATCAAACGGCTTCTTTCTTTAAAATAATTTCTTCTTACACCACATCCACATCCCCTCAATGACAATGATGCAACAAACGAAGTTTAGAATGTAATGAAAGAGCTAGCATATTATCTATGACAACGAGTAGTTAAGATTAATGACAATATAATCATTGTGATGCATGTACGTGTTCTAAATATGTTCTTTTATAACACATTAATTTCATGACAACCAAAAGATTCTTAATACTACTAACATAAAGCTACCTGAAAATATAAATAGAATCCATGCCATCTAAGATACACAATGTGACAACTCTCCAAATTAGGTATAAGTTTAATCTTAAGCATGTGCATTCTTACGCTAATTTCCTGATTAAGTTTAAATAAAACTTTCGATGTGATTTAAGCCTAACAAGCCCAAATACTTTTAAACAAAAAGCATTACAAATTATGTGATTAATTATAATCGCGTACAAACGTATCGGAACGAACCCGACAAAAATAGATGACAAAAGTTCGTGACACAAAAATAATTAATAATTCAATTATTAATTACGAGTATTAATATATCTATAACATATAGGTAGAATGATTTAAATATACGTTGAACATAAAACGTATTATAAAACGAACAGAAACAATTTTAAAACATACCCAGAGATAGCAAATCATAAAAGTTCTATTTTTCTCATACGTTTGAAAGTATTTAGAACATTACCTCAAAATATGAAATGATAATTTAACTGAAATTTGGCGCCCAATTAACTGCGCGCAGTAAAATGTACAAAAATGTACAACTATCAAAAATAATGATAATATCATTATTCTAATTTTATATAACGAACCAGGAGAACACCTACAAAATAAAAATATAAAATGTTTACTTTTATATAGCTATAATTATACTTGTACTCGAAATTAACGGGCTTAAAAACAACCACCTAAACTCAATTATTGGAGACAGGGTTCTGTTGAACCCCATTCCCTTTGAAATTTAACTCGTATCATGTTAAAATATATACTTCCTCACACCCACATACTTAGACACCAACACTCCAATTATTTCTCATTTGGAACTAGAGGAAGGAGTAGAACAGAAGCAATTTAATCAACCTATAAACTTATAACAATAATCAAACTCATCAACCGATCTTCATCATCTTCATCTCAAAATCTTTGTAAGCAACTCTTTCCATTATAAATTTCTTTTATAAAATCTTTAATTTATGATTTTTGTATTATGATTATGGTTGATTGGAAATGATAAACACAGAACTTAGTTGGTGATGATGATGATGTATATAAAAAAAAAAAACCAAAAGGTTCATTTTGTATATAAAAAAAATGGAATACATATAAATGAGTTATATAAATGTGAAATCGAAAGGTAGAAACTTGTGTAAACATCTCCTATAACATTGTGTATAAACATAAACCAAAAACATAGCAAAAACCTTGTGTTTAATTCGGACTAAAAGTTGAACCACGAACACAGCACGAACTGGAACACACATACCCGAACGGCTAGGGGACGAGTGAGCCGAACGGCTCAAGAGAGTAAGAGCCGAACAGCTCTTGGAGCTGTGATTATAACCGATTGGCTATATGGCCAAAGAGCCGTATGGCTCAAATTAAAAAAGACCAAAAACACACACATTGTTATACATATAAATATTAATTACATAAAAAGGACACTAATCATCTTGGTGGCTTAGTGGTTAAATGGCTAACTTTTAAGGGAAAGGTCACAGGTTCGAGTCCTGTGACCTGTGTTATTTTTGTTTTGGTTTATTTTACTTTGCTTCTTTAATTTAAATAAGTTGTTGCGTATTAATCTTAAAATTTTAACTAATAATTGGTTCGAGTAAACAACTTTGTATATAAAAGTTTCGTATAATTATTTTTGAAACGATAACAATTATATCTTATATAATCGGGGTAAGAATGTATACAAACATTAAAACGATTATATCAGTACGAGACAACTATATGATTAACAATTTATTGATGATTTGTAGATAGGGTCAATACGAGATACGAATATTGGTTTTAAAATCTCGCTCAAATATATAAATATATATATAACGTATATATATACGAAAACTAGCACGTTTATATTATCGTGAAAATCGAGTCAAAATTCATTAACAATGATATTTGTTGAACCTACACGATGATTTTCAAAACAATAACATTTATTTATTTTATAAACGGAAATAAAAACGACGAGTAATATACGACAGATATATTTTTATACATATATATACATAGAACAATTATATATATGAACGAAGAAAACGAAACGATATTTATATATATACACACAACTATGTACATGTATATATATACGTAACAAATAATATGATTCGTGAAATAATAACTATATTTCCAACATCATCACCAACAAATTGTACAACTTTCCAAAACAAACCTATTATTAACATAATTTGATACTTATGTTAATACACATTTTACATAGGATAACTTATTGGGCAACTATATCCGCTATACATCAAAGCACAAAAGGTGAGTTCACAGCCCCTACTTTACAAATGTTTTATGCTTTTAAACATAGGGGTGTAAACATAGAAACTGCATGCGAACACATGCAGCAAATTATATAAATGCTTTATTGCTTTATACAACTGTTTGATATGAAATTATATATTTCACAACTGTTTTGGGAATTAGACAACATATCCTAGTACGGACCCAGACTCCCAATGTATGCATGAAAAGTCCTTATGTCATGCAAACTATAACCATTAGCTAGGTGACTCTAGCCACTGAGTATACGAGTAGTACTATTGCCGTGACGACCCTCCTGTGGATGGAGCGTATACTTAAATGTCCTTCAGGCAAACAACATAAGTTCTGGTTGTGGTTTGGTTATAGGGTTAGGTCGCGTTACTTTAACCTGTGAGGTTTAGCTCACCTTTCAGGGGATTATAAGTCTAAGCATTTCCCACTTAAATTATTGGATGAACTTATCCTACAACTAATTTATACCAGATAAACAATCTGGTCATCTTTAAATACTGGTAAACAACCAGACATAAGCTTTGGGTGACAACCCACATAAAACTATATTTTAGGGTAACAACCCTACAAATACTTATATTTTACAAAACCTGCAAACATTTATTTATTGAATAACAATTCAATATTTCAAACATAAAAGGATTAACAAACCTCATATTTATACAAAACCTGTGAATTCACTCAACATATTTGTTGACGACTTTCTTTCTATATTTTACAGGAAATTAGCCATGTAAGTAAGAATCGCATGCATACAGGATGGACAACCCTGGACTACATAAGATGCCACGTACTTTTGGGACAAGCTTTTGAGGATTTCCCTTGTATAACTGCAAACATTGCAGTCATATCTGTGAAATCTTATTTATAACTTATGGATTGTAAAACTTAATGTTTTAAAACTCTACTACTACTGTACGACTCACATAGTCGTACTACTTTTGTAACAACTGTTTTAAACTGGCATCCTTATCTCTCATGTTACGCAATAGCCATATGCTCTGAGTATGTATGTGTGTATTGATTGGATTGATTAAACTGCTCATGCCCCGTCACGTCATTAAGGCTTCCGCATTTTTTATTTAGTATTGATCGTGATTAGCGTTTGGCGGGGTGTGACACACAAAGTTCATAACTAATTGTAAGAGAAGAAGAAGTAATTAAGAAGGAAGAACAACAAATTTGTTGTTGGAGTAAAGGATGCTAGAAAGCTTAAATAGAAGTAAAAGATAGTGCCATAGAATAATGTGAAACTCTAATAATACATGTGTTAAGTGTATAAACACATTAGAAAGATGTGCTCATGATGTGTCCAATTGTGAATACATGACGTGTATGTTTAGAAGCAAATGATCGTTTTTTTAACCGCCTTTTACTCTTTAAAAGGCACAAAAGATTAATTTAATGTTTGATCAATTTTTAAAGAATTAAATTTATGTAAAATACGTGTTAGTTAATTAAGTGTATACGTGTCTAATTATAAAGTGATATGCCTTTCTTTATATAAGAAGAGAAGAGAAAGAATGAATGAAATTGTGTATTTGGATTATATGGTTGATTTTTTAATCATAGAATATACGGAGTATATGATTTAAATGTTGTGATGATACATTTCTAATTACTAATTGATTCATTTTTTGGATTAGAGGTTACATTATATCTAGTTTACCAATATAAATATTATTCATGCATATCCATGAATATGAACAAATGAACGAACAATCATTGTCTCGAATATTTTAAGGAAGCTACAACTTACATTTGCTAAAGTTAAGTTGCAAATTAAAAACATAATTTAAGTAAATTGCATTTCTCATCCGTGTAGTCTTATATTTTAGCATATATTGTCCTTAAACTCTTGGGTTAATCTACAAAATCGGCTATGAACTGCCACATTTCTTGCAAGTAAGCAACCAACCCAAAGTATTGTTCATGTACGCAACAAATTGGATGTTTTTGTACTCATGTAAGTAACATGGTAACCAGTTACCTGATCAGCCGGTAAACCCACATTATTTGGCATTGTTTATATTTCTTATTGCTTACGTGGATTATTTATACACACATGGCATTTTTTTATTAAAGAAAAAAATAAAGAAGGAAAATGGTTGGTGTGGAGTCGGGAACAAACCAGCAACAATTCCGATGAACACTATTATCAAATTTCCACCAAATCCAGATCTACCATTTTGTTTTCGTTATCAGGTTAATTACCTTAGTCTCATCGATGTTCTTGCCGGACACGATTGAACAAATTGGAACCGGAAAAATGGAACGCTTGCCGGAGATGTGGCATGAGACCGTTTTTGTTCGAATGGCATCCATATCGATCTACGATCAAACTGCCACCACCATCGGATATAATATCAGTTATACACCGGAAAGCTACGGGTTTATGACGGATGAACGCGTGTGGACACTAATTTAGATCTATCTCTTCTAGATCTGCACGAATTTATGTTTGTTTAGATCTGTTCGAATTTCTAGTTGTTTAGATCTGTTCGATTTTCTGGTTATTTAGATCTGCTCGTTTTTTATTGGTTTAGATCTTGATTTTTCAGTTTGAAATGGTGATGAGCGCATGCTTTCCGACGAACGGTCACCAGCGAAAGTAAATGTGCCAATTTCACTTATGAATTCTTGTTCTATTGTAAACCGAAAAACACGAGTGAGCGATTTCTGTGGTATTGTACAAATTGTTACAACACACTTTGATAATACTCGTCGGAAAACGCGAAGGTATTGGTGGTGGTTGAGGTGTGAGTTTCTTGATGAAAAGGAGGGAACGATAGAGGTTGTAATAGTGATTTGTAAACCGGCGGCGATAGCGGCAGTACAGACCGGAAAAAAAAACCACTGAACGACGAGGAACATGTGATGGTTTTTTTTAGTAACAGGAGTTCAATGCCGACATCAAAAGGTAAAATCTCACTTTGCAGGATCCCAGCACGAAACCAACCAGTTTGTTACGTACATGAACAATACTTTGGATTGGTTGCTTACATGCAACGAAATGTGACAGTTCAATGCCGATTTTGTTGATTAACCCTAAACTCTTTATTCTCACACTATCCATCCCTCAACTTGTTAAATTTTGTAACTTTTATCTTTTTCCAATAAGTTTTTAGCATATAAGCCATATATAAAGTCATAAACAAATAACCAAATTTACCATTATTCTTAATCTTTGTCTTGGTTCATTTATGATACATATATCAACGTTAATCATGGCCAAATTAATATAATCAACATATAAAATATCCCGAACCTACAAATCATAGTTCTTATACATCATGTGCAACACGTTGACATCAAATATATTAAAAAATACAAAGTACATACATATAGGTATATAATAATTGTTCATGACATCACCAACGGACACATATAAAGTTCGCATCGCCATGATCCTTTTATCATGATTTAACAAAGAAAACTAACTGAATGTGGACGTGAAAACAATAATTTTTAAACATGACAAGTTGAAGTATAAATGCGACGAATACATGAGTCTAAGGACAAAAACGATGAAACTGAAAGACTACGTGAACAGTACTCTAATATCAATAACTTTTTTTTTTTTTTTTTTTTGGTACACCTGGGTTTCCAACTCGCTTTGCGAGCTGACTAATCCCAGGGCGACTACTCGCTTTGCGAGTAGCCCGGAGTCATCGCGGGTGAACCTCCGTGGCCACAAGGAAGATTAACTTGTTTTAAAGTCATTCTAGAAGAGCATTAACATATATGAGTTTACATTCAATCACTCATTTTATATAACGCTTTTCTAGACCAATTATTTTATTCCTGTTACTATAACAAATGAATATTGATCAAGAGCCTTTAACCTTTTGTTAATTTTCGGGTTTATAATATGCTAATCAATATGGTCAACATAATAATGTCTCAGTTGCAGTTATATATATAGATTGAGCACGAAACCATTATTTTTTTAAATTTGGAATCATCATTCATGAAGTATGCATGATTTAACATTTTTTTTAAAAAGGCAATAACTCACACACACCAACCATAAATATTGAAGAATTATTATATACTCTGTGTCACAATTGTAAATATCAAACCTCCAGGGACCAATATGTACCTTATCTAAAACAGAATTAGGAAGTTTATTAGTATTAGTTAGTGGCGGTTAGTAAAGTTAATGATGTATATATAGTACAGATTTCTTTTCATGTATTGTAATCGTTCTTCATAATCAATGAGAGCTTAAGCTTGTTGATATCTTCCGCGTTCATATGGTATCAGAGCTGCGGCTCGTTTAAGATCCTGATTTCATTTGACCTAATCGATTTAGCTGTTCCGGCAATCGATTTAATCGTGATTTTCAATCAATCCGATTGTTATTAATTGCGATTCAAGCTCAAGTTGTACAATTAGGGTTTCTAGATTGATAACCTTTTTAATCACAGTAATGGCGATTTCTGAGATAAACGGTAATCCGGACACTTCAAATTCATCAAATCTAGTCAACGATCCTCTGTATATTGCGAGCTCCGATCATCCTGGAATGATTCTGACGAATGCAGCCTTTAATGGAAGCAATTACATCGGCTGGAGTAGAACAATCAAGATGGCACTAGGAGCAAAGTTGAAGTTAGGGTTTATCGATGGTACTTGTTTGAAACCATCTGCTGATGATCCGAATTTGCAGAGATGGACTCGTTGTGATTATATGGTGATATGTTGGATCTTGAATTCAATGATAAGTGAACTTTCTGAAGCTTTCATCTATGCTCAATCTGCATACGAGTTGTGGAAGGAAATTGCAGAAAGATATGGTTAAAGCAATGGACCGCTTATCTACCAACTGGAACGAGAATTGAGCAAAATCACTCAAGGTAATCAAACTATCGCTGCTTATTTCAATAAATTGAAAAGGTGTTGGGATGAATTGCATAATCTCAATGGAGTTCCTGTGTGTACTTGTGGTAAGATGAATGAGTGTTCGTGTGGAATAGTTACCAAATTCTTGGAGATTGATAGCAGATCTAAACTGGTTCAATTTCTAATGAAATTTGTGACACCCGTCAAATTAGGACTAGTAATTAGTGCCTAATCAAGTGTAATACATGTAATTAGTTCTGTGTTAGTCTAATTAATGTATCAATTTATATATATATAGTTGAATGTATATACAATCATGCGATTTGATTAAATCGTACGCATCTCAAATCGAATGTAATTCGGTTTAATTAATACGGACGTTGGTGAACAATTTTATTAAGTTATTTAACATCATTTAATAATACTATCGTATTTAGAATATTATTATGATAATATTATTATGATAATAATTCATATTCATTTCGAATCGTACAATTAACAATTTCGCGATTAAAAATATTAAACCCGTAAACAATCCAAAATAAAGATAAGTTATATTTTATAACTCAAGTACAAAGTATTTGGTAAAATACTTCGACAAAATATCGAGTAATTATTTGTATTTTTAAAACGTATATTTAAACGTATAAAATAATTATTTAACGTTTAAACGATCGGGAAAACGAACACCGCACGGAGCGCGAATGCACGGAGTTAAAAGTGGAGACCCACACTCCGGTGGGCCCCCACCGAAATCAGCCAAAAAGGGTGGGGATCCCACCCCTTTCCTCATTTCATCATCACCATCTTCTATCTCTTATCTCTCTCTTTTTTTTTTCCTTTCAAAATCAAACCACACCACCACCACTTAAAATCACAAAAACGCACCACTAAACGTCGTCAAATCATCTAGTTCATTTAGGGAAAAACGTTCACCTCATCACGATCTACCTTCCTATCTTTTCGGATTTCTCCGGCGATAACTTGTAAGTTTCCGAAAAAACTCAAAAACGCTCCGATTTCGTTCATTTTTACATAAATGTTGTTTCTATAAGTTCAAAATGTCCAAATATGGGTTGGGTAAAAGATTTGGGTCGAACGGTGGCCAGAAAAATCGTTTTCGACAAAAATTTCGGCGAACAGTCGTAAGTGTCGCTAGTGTGCCAAAAACAGTGCTAGCGACACTAGATAAGTGTCGCTATGCCAAGTGTCGCCCCTATAGCGACACTACTTAAGTGTCGCTGAATTACTTAATCAGAATTATATTAGCGACACTACCTTAGTGACGCCAAAATTGAGAAGTGTCGCCTATAGCGACACTAATCAAGTGTCGCCCATCAATTGAAAATCAGGAATATAGCGACACTCACCTAGTGTCGCCTAACCAGTGCCGCCTATAGCGACACTCACCTAGTGTCGCCTAACCAGTGTCGCCTATAGCGACACTAGCCCAGCGTCGCCAAAAACAGAAAGTTGACAAATTATTTTCATCCTAAGTGTCAAACTTGTACAACCTCAAACACTTATACGTTACGCCTTCTAAAACACTTTGGGATACACTTTTAAGTATAACACTTCAAAAACATAACGATAATATTGAGATTATTATTACAAACAATCACCAACGGGCCGTACACGTTTTCAAAACTCAAATCAATCAACCAAATCGTAGTAATTTGGACAAGTCAATCAACCAAATCTTAGTAATTTGGACATTCTATGTCGCACCCCCTAATTCGGGTTGCGGAAGCGAATCGGGTCGGGGCGCGACTAATCAATAATCAAGCACATAAGATATATAATGAACGACTCTATATGCGTCGTTTACAAAATACATTGATATAACATAAGAGTTTACAAACTGTTTACATTATATTGAGTTCACATGATTACCCTGAGAGATTCTAGTACATTTCCAATTATACAAAATATAGATATGCAAGGAAATCTCTTGATGTTTAATGATTGCATGCGACTCGAGCTAAAGTATCTTGATGGGCAGTCCAACTTACTGTTGAGTACCTGAGATAACATGCTAAAAGGTCAGCTAAAAAGCTGGTGAGCTCACAGGTGTATATGAGTAAATGAGATTGATGAACCACAAGATTTATATAATGATTTGTAATCAAACAAATAATGAATGTACATGCAGCCATGAGTCCATAGTTGGAGCTTAACTGAGGGGGTCAGGATCCACATTCAAGGACCTGATCGAGGTGCCTCCCTATGAGTGCCTAATCAACACTCATACTGAACAAATGATAATGCGTCCGTTTGACAGGTTAGTGCTTGCTAACTCGGACGGGGATTGTCAATCCCATATGGTACCATACACTAACATTCACGCTAAATCATATTAACAAACTATGTGATGGAGGACTTTAAATTGATTAGATGAAATTAACTCATGTAGCATATAACGATGTTTTGATACTTGTGTTCACATGTAAAACAAAACGAGCATGTATCTCACCCCTAGGTAAAAGCTTTTGAAAAGGGGCTATGAGACTCACCTGAGTCTGTAGTGTATATGTTGCTACAAGCAATGGTGTGATGTCCGCAGACTGTAATCTGCCGAGCGTTCAAAACGCGCAAGGTTATAAATATGTAGATGTCTCAACAGACCATCTATGCTAGTTGTCCATATAACTAGTTATGTCCAAATGTTTGATTGTTTTGTTTGAGTTTTTGAAAACATGTACGGCCCGTTGGTGATGGTTTGTAATAATAATTCGAAAGTATTATTATTATATGAGTCATCATTGTGTCGTATAGTTGTAGATTTGTTCTCGTATACTTATCCGAAAGTATATATGCATTTGTATCCGAAAGTTGGGGTTCGAAAGTGTAAAATTCCTAAGTTTATGGTCAAAAATACAATTTATACGAAAGTCAACGAAAGTCAACTCGCTGGTCAAAGTTGGTCAAAGTTGCTGGTCAAAGTGGTCAACTCGCTGGTCAACTCGCTGGTCAAAGCTGGTCAACTCGCTGGTCAAAGCTGGTCAAGGTTGCTGGTAAAAAAGGAGTTGGTCGCTGATGGGATCAGTGACTTAGGAATTTGGTCACTGAAGGGGTCAGTGACTCAAGGGGTTGGTCGCTGATGGGGTCAGTGACTTAGGAATTTGGTCACTGAAGGGTCAGTGACTTAAGAGGTTATTCCATCAGATTTTTACTCATTTTTGTCCACTCGTTTTGACTAGTTCCAGTCCGAATCAAGCACTACCAAAAAATCACACATGTTCCCCTATGGGTCTAGTGTAAATCTGCACTTTATGGTAATTTTATAAGTTCATCTCGATATTTAATAAATTTCGCGAATAAACCGAACTCAGTTTTTGAACAAATGCAGACCAGTCTCAAAGATCAATTTATACAAACAAATAAGTACAGATCTGGAAAAAGTGTAAAACACGAAAGTTATATCTCTTTTCAATACGCAACTTTTAAAAAATAGTTTGTTGTCTAACTCATCCTAGAACTCAAGTTATGGTCGGTTTTGTAAGCTGACTTTTTGAAAGCAGAATCTGTCCCTTTTAAATGTTTATGAAAAACGTGTTTTGGCTTTGGATTTGGACATATTCAAGTTGTTTGAACAAACTAACAAGTATATAAATATAAACCAAAGAAATATAGTGAGAGAAGGTAAGTTTTATACCAAGAAGGGAGATGATCAGGAGTCTAAATGAGGTGGATGATGCACGGTTTTGCTCTTGCTTCTTTCTCCTTTGCTTCCTTCTCTACTAAGATGATGATGAATGATAGATTTTTAGGTGTAGTTTTGGAAAGATATTAGAGAGAGCTGATGGTGGAGAGAATTTGGGTTGGTGATGAATGATGAGAAATGAAATAATAAATAAAATGGGAGTTGGTTTTTGGTCATGAGAATTCAACAACAAGATCCACATTTTGTGGATTTTGTTTGGGAAGCTTTGAAAAATTGGTTGTGGGTGTGTCCCACAAGGTGGTGGGTTGTCTCCAATTATTGGTATTACACCCGTGTTTGTTACCCGATCGTTTAAACGTTAATTTATACGTTATACGTTATACATACGTGTTTTAAATAACGACTAATATTCAATATTTTTAATGAAAGTATTTTACCAAAATACTTATAAATGAGTTATAAAAATACAAACCTAACTTGTTACATTTGTCGAGAATGTTTCACGCATTTTTGGTCGCGTATGAGTTATTTGTACGATACGAAATACTTATGGAATATTATTGAAATAATATTTAGAAATAAATATGTTTATCAAATAATTTCATATTATTTAATAAATTGGGTTCACCAACGTCCGCATTAGTGTGTCGAAATTCATCTGACAATGATATAATGCACGATTTATTAAATCGCGTATGCGTGTGTATATAACCATATACATAATGATACATACAATTAGTCTAACGTAGTACTAATTACATGTATTACAAAATGATTAGGAGCTAATAACTAGTCATAATTTGGCGAGTGTCACATTCTCCCCTTGTTAAGGGAATTTCGTCCTGAAATTTAGCTCTGAGTCGTGGTAGGAGTGGAATCGGTGAATAATTGAGGATACTTGAGTCGCATCTGGTCTTCCCGTTCCCAAGTGAATTCCGGGCCACGCCGCGAATTCCACCGGACCTTAACGATGGGAATATGACTTTGTTTAAGCTGTTTGACCTCACGGTCCATGATCTCCATTGGTGTCTCGATGAAATGAAGTTTATCGTCAATTTGAATTTCATCAAGAGGAATGATAAGTGTCTCATCAGACAGACATTTCTTAAGATTAGAAATGTGAAATGTAGGATGCACGCTGCTGAGCTCGGGTGGCAGCTGCAATCGATATGCCACTGAACCAATCCTCTCAAAGATCTCAAAAGGTCCAATGTACCTGGGATTTAACTTCCCGCGTTTGCCGAATCGGATGACACCTCTCCAAGGTGATACTTTGTGCAATACTCGATCCCCAACTTGGAATTCTAGATGCTTGCGTCTCACGTCAGCATAACTCTTCTGAGGATCACGTACGGCTTTCAACCGTTGCTGGATACCAACGATCTTCTCGGTGGTTTCATGAATAATTTCTTGACCAGTGAGTTGGCTATCTCCAACTTTGGTCCAACAAATAGGCGAGCGACACTTACGACCGTACAGTGCCTCGAATGGTGCGGCCTTGATGCTGGTGTGGTAACTGTTATTGTACGAGAATTAACACAATGGTAAATGATTTTCCCAATTGACACCGAAATCTACTACGCAAGCTCGTAGCATATCTTCCAGTGTTTGGATGGTTCGTTCACTTTGACCGTCGGTTGTGGATGATAGGCTGTACTCATATCCAAACGAGTACCCAAGGATTTCTGCAATGATCTCCAAAACTGAGAAGTGAAACGACTATCTCTATCAGATATAATCGAGATTGGAACGCCGTGTCGGGATATGATCTCCTTCAAATAGATTCGTGTGAGACGTTCCATTTTGTCAGTTTCCTTGATGGCGAGAAAATGAGCCGATTTTGTAAGCATATCAACGATCACCCAAATGGTGTCACAACAGCTAGCTGTCTTAGGGAGTTTTGTGATGAAATCCATGGAAATCTACTCCCATTTCCATTGAGGGATTTCTGGTTGCTGGAGCAAGCCGGAAGGTTTCTGATATTCGGCTTTGACTTTAGAGCATGTGAGGCACTTGCTGATATACGTGGCAATCTCTGCTTTCATGTTTGGCCACCAGTATAACCCCTTGATACCATGATACATCTTATCTGATCCAGGATGTATAGAGTATTTGGACTTGTGAGCTTCATCCATCACCAAGTCTCGAAGGTCTCCAAATTTAGGTAACCAGATTCGGTTAGCTAAGTATTTGACCCAATTGGGTTTCGTTTCGAATTGTTTCTCCATGTTTCGCAAGGCCTCATCTTTGAGGTTTTAAGGTTTCAAGGCTTCGAGTTGAGCAGTAAGAATCTGAATGATTAAATTATTATGAATGGTCATACTGAGGGCTCGAACTCGAAGTGGTTTGGTGCGCTCCTTTCGACTTAGGGCATCGGCAACTACATTAGCCTTCCCCGGATGATACTTGATCTCACAATCATAATCGGTAAGCAACTCGACCCAGCGACGTTGCCTCATGCTGAGATCCTTCTGATCGAATATATGCTGGCGGCTTTTATGATCGGTGAAGATGGTACATTTTGTGCCATACAGATAATGTCTCCAGATTTTGAGTGCGAACACCAAGGCCCCCAGCTCGAGGTCGTGAGTCGTGTAGTTATTTTCGTGAACTTTGAGTTGTCGAGAAGTGTAAGCTATGACCTTGTCTCGTTGCATCAACACGCAACCAAGACCTTGATGTGAAGCATCGCAGTATACCACGAAGTCTTCATTGCCTTCGGGTAATGATAGGATAGGTGCACTGCAAAGCTTTTGCTTCAATAGCTGAGATGCTGACTCTTGCTTATCCGTCCATTAAAACTTCTTTTCCTTCTGAGTCAGTGTCGTGAGAGGTTGAGCTATTTTCAAGAAATTTTCAATGAAGCGCCGATAATAACCAGCCAATCCTAAAAATTGGCGTACTTCGGTCGGTGTTGTCGGTGCTTGCCAGCCCTTGATAGCCTCAATCTTTGAGGGATCAACATGAATTCCCTGACTGTCAATCACATGACCAAGGAATTGGACAGTTTGCATCTAGAACTCACACTTGGAGAATTTTGCATATAACTCTTCGTGTCTAAGAAGTTCTAGAATGGTTTTGAGATGCTGTGCGTGCTCTTGCTCGTTGTGCGAGTAGATAAGAATGTCTTCGATGAAGACAATGACAAACTTGTCCATATATGGTTTACACACACGGTTCATAAGATCCATGAATACTGCCGGTGCGTTTGTCAAACCAAATTCCATTACCCGAAACTCGTAATGACCATAGCGAGTTCTGAAAGCTGTTTTCGGAATATCTTCATCGCGAACTCGCAGTTGATGATAACCTGACCGTAGATCAATTTTTGAATAAAAGCTTGACCCCTGAAGTTGGTCGAATAGGTCATCAATACGGGGAAGTGGGTAACGGTTCTTGATGGTTAATTTGTTCAACTCTCTGTAGTCGATACACATCCTGAGTGAACCGTCCTTCTTTTTCACAAATAGGACCGAAGTTCCCCAAGGTGAAGAACTCGGTCTTATAAAACCCTTATCCAGGAGTTCCTGTAACTGAATAGACAACTCCTGAAGTTCCGAAGGGGCTAAGCGATATGGTGCTCGTGCCACGGGTGCTGCTCCGGGCACAAGGTCGATTGAGAACTCAACTTGCCTCGGTGGTGGAAGACCAAGCAATTCTTCAGGAAAGACTTCTGGAAAGTCCCTGACGATGGGCACATCCTCAAGTCGCTTCTCTTCTGACTTTTTCTCAATAACATGAGCGAGGATTGCCTGACAACCCTTTCTCAGGTATTTGCGGGTTTTCATGCAGGATATGATATTCAATCTCGTCCCACCGGTCTCCCCTTGTATGATCAAAGTAGTGACCAGTGACGAGAGGAATACGAACAATTTTGTCATAACAGACGATTTCAGCTTGGTGCTTGGATAGCCAATCCATGCCTACAATGATATCAAAACTTCCAATCTCGACAGGTATGAGGTTTATGGAAAAGAGTTCGTTTGCAAGGTTTAAAGTACAATTCGGTATCACACTATTGGCCTCAATCAAATTGCCATTAGCTAATTCTACAGTGTACTTAGCTTTTAAGGCAACTGGGGTAATATCTAATAGTGGGCTAAACTCCTCAGATATAAAACTCTTATCAGCACCAGTATCAAACAGAACTGAAGCAGTTAAATTGCTGAGAAGAAACATACCCGTGACCACATTAGGGTCTTCACGGGCGTCTCCAGCGTTCAGCACAAAAGCTCTGCCCCTAGCATTTTTGTTGTTGTTACCCTTGTTCTTCAACTTTGGACACGCATTCCTGAAGTGTCCAGTGTTTCCACACTCATAGCAGGCTCGGGGTTGGTTGTTGTTAGTGTTGGTAGTGGGGTTGGTGGCAGGTACTTGGCAATCTTTAGTGAGGTGCCCATACCTCTTGCAGTTGTTGCAGGGGGTACCACAAGGACCATCATGATGTCGGTTGCACTTGGAACAGTAGGGTTTACTTTCAGTGTACCCTTTCCTTTCTCCAGACCCCGATGTGTCATTCTTGACAATCTCAGTTTTCTTGAAGGTCTGCTGATTTTGATTACTAGCCCATTTCCTCTTGTTATTATTACCCGAAGATGAAACAGGTGTTTCTTGGCCATCTTGCATAGCCATGAGTTCATGGGCCAATCGGATTGCTCCCTGAATAGTTGTTTTGTTGGAAGAGGCGACGTTCCCCCGGACAGGTTCCGGAAGACCGCGGATGTACCTCTTGACCTTGTCGGTCTCAGTGCTTACTAAGGCTGGGCGAAGGGTTGCAAGTTGTTGGAACCTGGTAGTGTATCCAACAATGTCGGTTCCTTGAACCTTGAGATGCCAGAACTCCTCATCTAGCTTCTGGAGTTCTTCAGTTGGGCAATACTCATCCGTGAGCATTTTCTTCAGATCCTCCCATGGGAGTAGATAGGCGGTGTCGATACCCACAGACTGGGCATACGAGTTCCACCAGGTGAGGGCACCGTCAGCAAGGGTGCATGTGGAAAACTGAACTCTATCCCCTTCCGCACATTTACTGATGCGGAAGACGGACTCCATCTTCTCGAACCATCAGATTAGGTCGATGGCTCCTTCAGTTCCTTTAAAGTTCAAAGGTTTGCACTTCTGGAAGTCCTTATAGGAACAAGGCTTGGCAGTAGGAGTGGTATCGACAGTATCACTATTCCTTCTGGAGGTCTCTGACGACTGTCGCGCCAAGGCTTCAGTTACTGCCTGGGAAATGAGGGATGCCATCTGGGCATCGGTGTAAGTCCTTGACTTTGGCGGCATGATTTTCCTGAGAACAGAAGGATAGGGTTCATGAGAGATTGTCCATAAATGATGATTATCATAGATGTACATATATAAATGCGGTAATATACAACATCACAATATGACAATCAACATTATAGAACAATCAAGAGGTGTTGAATAACCATCTCTACTGACTAGCAACTGCGTGCTGACTAGCCTGGTTATTTGAATTGTTGTGAGTTGGATAAGGTCTAGCTTTCGTGATCCCAGGGGATGTTGTCGAGAGTGGGATGAAGTAGAAAATGTTTCGGTGGGTGTGTTTGCCATCTCTATGACAAAGTGTTTGGAAATGTGAGTGCCTATATATATATAATATATAATATACTAGCGTACAGTGCTTGAGCAATGACTATGTATGTATATATACATATATCAGATAATAGTCTTATGAGTGTCTAGCACAAACAATTATGAGTCCCGGTTTTTCTCGTGGTCCGAGTCAACTAATGTATCCCTATTCCAGCATAACCATTTCAAGCCTTACATCATCTTTATTTAATTGTACATAGTTGATCAGGCTATGTTAAATTAAACTTGTATGATGTAACTCTTGAACCAATCATACTTAATAGAAAATACTGCCTAACGGTCATAGTCTAGGCCCACTAATGCAACCTAGTTCACTATAACCTTAGGCTCTGATACCAATCTGTCGCACCCCTAATTCGGGTTGCGGAAGCGAATCGGGTCGGGGCGCGACTAATCAATAATCAAGCACATAAGATATATAATGAACGACTCTATATGCGTCGTTTACAAAATACATTGATATAACATAAGAGTTTACAAACTATTTACATTATATTGAGTTCACATGATTACCCTGAGAGATTCTAGTACATTTCCAATTATACAAAATATAGATATGCAAGGAAATCTCTTGATGTTTAATGATTGCATGCGACTCGAGCTAAAGTATCTTGATGGGCAGTCCAACTTACTGCTGAGTACCTGAGATAACATGCTAAAAGGTCAGCTAAAAAGCTGGTGAGCTCACAGGTGTATATGAGTAAATGAGATTGATGAACCACAAGATTTATATAATGATTTGTAATCAAACAAATAATGAATGTACATGCAGCCATGAGTCCATAGTTGGAGCTTAACTGAGGGGGTCAGGATCCACATTCAAGGACCTGATCGAGGTGCCTCCCTATGAGTGCCTAATCAACACTCATACTGAACAAATGATGATGCGTCCGTTTGACAGGTTAGCGCTTGCTAACTCGGACGGGGATTGTCAATCCCATATGGTACCATACACTAACATTCACGCTAAATCATATTAACAAACTATGTGATGGAGGACTTTAAATTGATTAGATGAAATTAACTCATGTAGCATATAGTGATGTTTTGATACTTGTGTTCACATGTAAAACAAAACGAGCATGTATCTCACCCCTAGGTAAAAGCGTTTGAAAAGGGGCTATGAGACTCACCTGAGTCTGTAGTGTATATGTTGCTACAAGCAATGGTGTGATGTCCGCAGACTGTAATCTGCCGGGCGTTCAAAACGCGCGAGGTTATAAATATGTAGATGTCTCAACAGACCATCTATGCTTGTTGTCCATATAACTAGTTATGTCCAAATATTTGATTGTTTTGTTTGAGTTTTTGAAAACATGTACGGCCCGTTGGTGATGGTTTGTAATAATAATTCGTAAGTATTATTATTATATGAGTCATCATTGTGTCGTATAGTTGTAGATTTGTTCGCGTATACATATCCGAAAGTATATATGCATTTGTATCCGAAAGTTGGGGTTCGAAAGTGTAAAATTCCTAAGTTTATGGTCAAAAATACAATTTATACGAAAGTCAACGAAAGTCAACTCGCTGGTCAAAGTTGGTCAAAGTTGCTGGTCAAAGTGGTCAACTCGCTGGTCAAGGTTGTTGGTCAAAAAGGAGTTGGTCGCTGATGGGATCAGTGACTTAGGAATTTGGTCACTGAAGGGGTCAGTGACTCAAGGGGTTTGTTGCTGATGGGGTCAGTGACTGTCGTGCCTCCCGGGTGTCGGACGGGTTTTAATCCGGTCGTTGAACCAACCAACCAGGACGCGTGGACAGGGTTTAAATTTATAGAGCAGGGGAATCCTAAGCTGTATACTACTAACAGACCTAAAAGGGCAGTAAGTGGTATGTATGACTCAGGTGTCGTTCTTCAAACTACAACAGGCATGGGAGTCTAGGAAGTTTTATTATCTTTGGGAATCTAGCTAGGGTTTTTAAAAGTTTTTGGATAGGTTTGGTTTTTATAACTAAATACTAATTTAAATAAAGAAAATAAAACAAAAGAGGTTTGTACGGAGACTCGGTCAACTGAGGATAAGCGAGTGTTTACTATGATTTCGTTATATGTTATTGATGAATAGTCAAGGGTAAGGCTACTAGATGTGATGACTAATCCGGAGAGGATAGAAACATAATTAATGCAAAGTATTGTACCTACGACCGTTCCGCGGCTTCCATACGTTTGTACTCCACCAATTGATGTTTCCAGCACTATACCGAGTAATAGGGCGTTTTACGGTTTTTCCGTTACATTAATTAGGGTTCCACATTACTCTCGCAGATTTCCTATATCCTAATGAGCTATAACTACAAGCCTATTAAATATCTAACGTAGAGTTGTCCGCAATCAGATAAATAACATGTCACGTGGATAGCAGTTATAGAAGTCAAATACACCGGAAGTTCTCTCAAATGTACATACCAATTTAACCGACGACTATCCTCGAATCCTGGTCCCCAGTCACAGTCATCAGAGACGTCTGTATCGTAGCGTGAATTGTTGATTGAACAAGAATACAAACGGGGATAATCCCGCGGACCAAGTTGGGATAATCGGGCTAACGATCAGTTAAATTGTTTAGCATTACAGATATAAATCATCACAACTATTTCATGCATGTTAATCTACTGTGTAAACCAATATTCTGTGTCTGAAAACCTAATCATACAGTTACTGATATGAACCGGGGGGATAACTCTAGCATGCATCATTCCTAAGGCAACAATCAAACAAGAACATGTAATAGGGTGACACATAACAGAACATCATAATCCTAAGCATAGCAGATAACCAATAATCAGATCATAGATATCCCGAAAGTTCTCTCAAAGATATATAACAGATAAACATGAATCTAACCTATCTCTAATCCTACGCTCCGTGTCTCTTATGATTTGTTTCAACCTAGAGAACACAGCCATACCAAGTTCATTGATCATCAAGTATAGAATAGGTAGAGAACGTACCACTAGTAATTGGCCAAGTTCTAGCAGGAAGCTTCTAACCACAGCATAAGTTGGATAGATAAACATTCGAGATTCAGTTTATGAGTTCATACACAGTTTAAAGTAACACGGGCAGAGTAACAGCATGGCATAAACATACTGACTATTCTAACATAACTACATCATAGTAAACACAAAGAAATGTCTAGCCTAACATTATATATCTAGCATACAATCCTAAACAAGCATAAACAAAGCAACACATGTTTAAAACTGGAAAGTAAGAGATATATAAATAGAACCTGATACGAATTTATTACTGACAGATCTTTGCGAATACAATGTCTTGGAGTGACTCCGTACAAAAACTAAAAGCTACCTCAACCTAACTATCTCTCTAACTAGCCCAATTCTAGAGAGAGAAAATCTCTAGAGAGAGAAACTAGAGAGAGAGTGATGTGTGTGAGAGAGAAAGTGTAAGGAAGAAATGAAATAAGAAAAAATGGTGTCTATGAAGTGTTGGGGTTGTCCACTATTTATAGGCAAAGCATCAAATCGCTCGTACAACTCACGAAGCAGCACGTACAAGCAAACGAAGCACGATATGGGGTAGGGGGCCGTATACGGCCTTGTAAGGGCCGTATACGGTGTGTATTAGGCCATATACGGTCTTACAAGGGCCGTATACGGTGCCTGAGGCCGTATACGGTCTCCGTCTGATTTCGTTCGTTGCTTAAAACGTCTGTATCTCCTTCGTAACGCGTCCGTTTGACCCGATTCTTTCGCCTGTGGTTTCGTAATTCCGTTACACTTCTAATGATGCCAATCTCATAGAAATTGGGTGTGTAAAACTTAGGCGTAGCCAAAATGACTTTTAGTGGCTCTGAAAGTGCAGTGTCTTCTCCGTCCTTTGGCCGTTTCACTTGATTCCAGATTTTTCCGTCTCGATTTTACCTATACAACAGATGGTAGAAGTTAGGAAGTGTGTCTTGACAGGAAAATGAGGTCGGAGGAATCGGCTTGTATTAAAATGCTGTGTTTTGTGCATTTTCAGAGTGTTTTCAGTGATTTTTACCACAACGTCTACTTTTGAACCACTTTAGTGAATTTTAATAAATAATCAATGTTTTGGAATGTTTTTACTAAAGAAAGGTCCAAAATGTGAGGAATAAAGCTTCTAAAAACATGACTTTTTACGTCACATCAAGTTATCCCACACTTAGACGTTGCTTGTCCTCAAGCAACAACTCTCTGAAACATATTTTAAGTCATGTTTTTAGGGGTGAGTCAGAGAATATTTTCCGAGATTAGCATTTCCTTATATAAGCAAGTTACTTCTAAAAGTGTGGAGGAGGATAAGATGATCCTTCCATAAACAAGAAGAGATTCTCTTAGGCGTACATCCAAATCTCGTGACTATGGAGTACACATGACTAGGCGATCTCACTAAAGGTGGTCACTCAATTCACTTAAAGTGTAACGGGTTTCCTATCAATCTAGCTCAAAGGAAATCGCTCAAAATAGCCAGTCACGCTGCACTCATCGTCATAGGCTTGATCGAGAATCGGATCTCCACCACTTAGGTGAGGACGGTGCTAATTATCTCAAGACATTCAGAGGGTTGTAATGTTTGGTGAGGGTGAAGGGTATGGATAGTGGTTCGTTTGGTTGTGAGGGTGTTTAATTTATCCTAAAATCACTGAGATTATGAACAACTTTATTTAGAACGGAGAGTTGGTAGCTGTTTTAGCTTTTGTCGGATTTTCCATGAAGAGCTATGCTTTGAAACTTTCAGCTTTATTTGCGGAGCTATTTTCTTTTTCTTTTCTTTTTCTTTTTCTTTTCTTCAGAATTTATTTGTCAGAGAATTTCCAAGGAATTTTATATTTTGGATCCTTTAGAAATCTTTTCTTCTATCTTGATCATTTTGATTCTTTTCCAGGTGCTAATTTTTCCCGCACCATCGTCCTTCCAGTTCTCTTGTGTGCTAATTTTCCCGCACCATTTGTTGAGAAGCTTGATTTTGGAGAATGCGAATGAGTAGGATATTTGAAATAGATATTCTAAAAGGGTGTTCTTCATAACCTCAGAAATTCCAAGATAAGTTTGGGTATTTTTGGGAAGTGGGTGATAATTAGGGTTTTGAAGAAACGAAAGGTCTAGGCTCAACAGGGTATACTAAGCGGATCTTCGATACTAAAAATGAGCATCGGAAAGGGTTTTAGGCTTGAAAAGATATGTACAAAAAAATTGGGTTAAGTCCTAAGGAATGTCAAGGTCATTTAATTGCATCTATACCGCGTACGGTACACACCAATATGGTCTCGAAGTGTATGTCAAGAGCAAGTTCTAATTTAGAGATACAGACATCGGCACACACACAAGAAATGAAAGTGAAGCATTAAAGATGAATGCTTTTGGGCTCAAGATACCTCACTGCAAAGGGTTGTATGTGTCTAGTCATGCTCCTTTGATTATCACTTCTTGCTTAAGCAATTTCTACCTTATTTCCTTTAGGCTTTTAGAAATATCATACTTATATTTTGAAAATGGTTTCTCTCAGTAGTATCTGAGACTCAAAAACTGAGTTAGACTCATTAATTTTGAAAAAAAATTGACCTTATTTTTGAAAAAAAAAAAATTCGAGAGAAAGATTGCTATTGGACATAAAAATCACCATTTAAGGTATTCTATACCTACCATCCCACACTTAGAGGAACATTGTCCCTAATGTTCTCTTGAGTAGAGATTTTACTAGTAAAATCCTACACTTAGAGTTTGAACATATAAGTAGATGTTTCTCAAGTGTTTTAATTTGGGCTGGAATCCCACACTTAGTGATAAGTTTAGGATGAAGCACAGAAATTAAACGCACTAACATAGGCATAATAAACATAATTGAAACGGGGAGAAAGGAACAGAGAGACTCCCCATTTGTGTTTACTGGAATAGACCACGTTTGTGCAGGAGTGGTGCTAGTGAATTGCTGGATTTTAAGGACCAGGCTCGTTTAAGATTATCCATTCCACACAAAGCTGGATTCTGCAATAAACAACAACACACATATCACACTATCTCATCTAGGTAGCAGGTCTAAAGCGTAAGTACAGAGTCATAATACAGAAAGTAAATACTAAAGATAAAATCTAAAAGTCATCAAGCAGGTCATCAGTATCAGGATCAAACTCCTCCACAGCATCCCTATCAAAGATGGAAGTCGGAGATGGGATGGAGAAATCCATAGTAGCCACAGCCTGACTCACAATCTCGTCAGTGGAAGTGTGGGTGACAGAAGTGTGAGCATCAAAAACAGCCAGAAGCTGCTCTGTGAGGCTGCGGTCTGGTGATGCAAATCCTGTGGGCAATGCTGGATCAGGATCAGCAGCTGCAGCAGTGGGGCCAGTGGAAGGTCCAGCAGTAGAGAGAACAGGTGGATCAGCAGGAGGACAGAAGAACCATGGGAGGCTAGATGGTCCTGGATCTAGGCCAAGCCTGTAGGGAATGGCATCAGGTCTCGGAATCTCGAGCTGCTCACAGATAGAGGACATGATGTCATGCTGGATGGAGAGTGTCCGGAAGAGGGCCCACGAAGCAGCTGGGTCAGCGGTAGTGATACCGTACTCGAAAGTAGGTACGGGGGCTGGCAAAGGTGATGAGGGCCTCTCATCGGGCAATTCCTTGTGAGTGATCGGGACATCAGTTAGGTCCTCCTCAGTGATGGTCAGCATAGCCGCTCTCTGCGCTCTGCATCTACGAGGTCTGTGTCGTCTGCGTGGTCTCGCAGCTACATGATCAGCGTCAACAGCGTCCATCCTGAAACAAGATAAAATAAACAGGTAATGCTAATAATGATAGTAAATGAATAACACTTATCTCAGATTTTGCAATTCGAAGTCGGATAATTGGCAAGCTTGCAATTTTATTAGTTCAGAGACAACCGCAATTAATAAAAATAAACTAAGAAATAAAATGACAGAATTAATAAAGATAGGCTTGGGGTGCCTCCCAAGAGCGCTTGTTTCACGAGTCTCTAGCTTGACTCTTTGTACCTTTTCGTCGACTCACGGTGGTTCAAAGATAAAGACATCTTTCCCTGATGGGAAAGTCTTCGAAGTAATGCTTTAAGCGATGACCATTAACCTTAAAATTACCTCCTGGTGCCTCGAGTTCGACTGCACCGTAAGGAAATACCTTTGAAACTATGAATGGTCCGCTCCACCTGATTCTAAACTTGCCAGAGAATTTCTTGAATCGCGAGTTAAAAAGCAGCACTTTATCTCCTGTTTTGAATCTTGAGGGCCTCAGCTTAGCATCGTGAATTCTCTTAGTTCGTTCCTTGAAGCTTAACGAACTGTCATATGCCTGATCCCTTAGTTCGGCTAACTCGTTCAACTGCATTCGTCTATTTGCTCCTGCTGTAGAAATATCTAAGTTGCAGTTCTTCAAAGCCCAGTATGCTTTATATTCCAGCTCAATTGGTATGTGACATGCCTTTCCATAAACTAGAGGATACGGTGTGGTTCCTAATGGTGTTTTATAGGCGGTTCTGAATGCCCACAATGCGTCATCTAATTTTTCAGCCCATTTGTACCCATGATTACCAACAGTTCTTTTCAAGATTCTTTTCAAAGCTCGATTTGTTGCCTCAGCTTGCCCATTTGTCTGGGGGTGATAAGATGTTGACGTCTTGTGAGTGACACCATACTGTTGCAGAACTTTCATGAATTGAACGTTGCAAAAGTGTGTACCACGATCACTGATTATTGCTTTTGGAGTCCCAAATCGACTGAATAGCTTTTTGAGAAATTTGGTTACCACTTTGGCATCATTTGTTGGGAGAGCTTGGGCCTCTGCCCACCTGGAGACGTAGTCGACTGCAACCAAGATGTACTCTTTACCGTTAGATTTGGGGAATGGTCCCATGAAATCTAATTCCCAGATATCGAAGATTTTTACGGCCTGGATGTTTGTTAGTGGCATTTCATTTCGGGCTGTTATATTGCCTTGTCTTTGGCAGATATCGGAGCGTCTCACCAGATTGTACGCATCTCGAAATATGGTTGGCCAGAAAAAGCCGGCATCGTACACTTTTCTTGCGGTCATGTTGGTACCGTGATGTCCTCCAGTAGGTCCATGGTGGCTTTGGTGTAGGATATGTTCTGCCTCTTTCCCATCAACGCATCTTCTAATGATTTGATCAGGGCAAACCTTAAAGAGGAAAGGGTTGTCCCAATAGTAATATTTTATATCGCGGAAGAATTTTTGTCTTCGAGAGGTTGGCATTCCTTTAGGTACGACTTTTTCCACCAAATAATTGGCATAGTCAGCATACCAGGGATCATTTGTAGACCGTGATCCTTGATAGTATTTACCAACATGCATGAGCTGTTCTTCTGGAAACTAGTCTTGAATGTCTTTCTCGTGCAACTTATCCATTGAAGGATTCTCTAATCGGCTGAGATGGTCCGCCGCGACGTTTTCTGCTCCCTTTTTGTCTTTGATCTCGATGTCGAATTCTTGAAGGAGTAGAATCCATCGTAGAAGGCGAGGTTTAGCATCTTGCTTCTTAAAAAGATATTTCAGAGCTGAGTGATCTGTATAGACAATAGTTTTGGACAAGATTAGATAAGAACGAAATTTATCAAAAGCAAATACTACAGCTAGCATCTTCTTTTCTGTGGTTGTATAATTCTCTTGGGCGTCAGTGAGCGTTTTGCTGGCGTAGTATATTGGTTGAAACTGTTTCTCCTTCCGCTGTCCCAGAAATGCTCCGACTGCGAAATCACTGGCGTCGCACATGATTTCGAATGGGAGACTCCAGTCTGGAGCAACCATGATCGGTGCATGAACAAGCAGATCTTTCAGATGATCGAAGGCTTTGAGACATTCGTCTGTAAAGACAAACGGAGTATCCTTTTCGAGGAGATGAGTCATAGGTCGGGATATCTTAGAGAAATCTTTGATAAAGCGACGGTAGAACCCGGCGTGTCCTAGAAAACTGCGGATGGCTTTGACAGAGGTGGGTGGTGGAAGTTTTGAGATAGTCTCGACTTTTGCTTTGTCAACTTCAATTCCAGCTTTGGATATACGGTGTCCTAAAACTATGCCTTCTTTTACCATGAAATGGCATTTTTCCCAATTCAGAACTAGGTTCGATTCTTCACATCGGGTGAGCATCTTATTCAAGTTAGAAAGACAAGTGGTGAACGAATCTCCGAAAACCAAAAAATCATCCATGAACACTTCCATGCATTGTTCAATCATGTCATGGAAGATTGCTACCATGCATCTTTGAAATGTCGCCGGTGCATTACATAAGCCAAATGGCATACGTCGGTAGGCAAAGGTTCCGTATGGACAAGTGAACGTCAACTTTTATTGGTCCTTTGGATCGAGAGGTATATGAAAATAGCCGGAGAAACCATCGAGGAAGCAATAGAATTCGTTTCCTGACAATCTTTCAAGCATATGATCAATGAACGGTAGAGGGAAGTGATCTTTGCGTGTAGCTTCATTTAGTTTCAGATAGTCGATACATACCCTCCAACCTGTGACGGTTCGTGTTGGAATCAACTCGTTGTCTTCGTTAGCGATGACCGTCATGCCTCCTTTCTTTGGGATGACTTGAACTGGACTGACCCATGGGGAATCTGAAATAGGGTAAATTAAACCAGCATCCAAGAGTTTGATAACCTCCTTTTTCACCACGTCTTGAATCTTTGGGTTAACTCTCCTTTGCCTTTGAATAGAGGGCCTGAAGTCATTTTCCATTAAGATCTTGTGAGTGCAGTAATTCGGGCTGATCCCTTGTATGTCAGAGATTTTCCATGCAATCGCTTTCTTATGTGACTTTAGAACCTCAATGAGTAGTGCTTTCTCTTCAGGCTTCAGATCTTTAGATATTATAACTGGTAAGTGCGAAGTTCCTTCTAGAAAAGCATATTCAAGGTGTGAGGGAAGTTCCTTCAGCTCCAATTCGGGTGGTTCTTCAGTGGAATGCTTCATCCTTGCAATCTCATCTCTCTTAAGATCATCGTACGTTGTCTGATAATCTGACTCAACTGCAGGTGCCTCTGGAATGTCGGCTGATGCTATTTCAACCCATTCTGTATTGTTGTAAAGCTCATCTTTTCTCAGCTCATATTTTACTTGGGAAGATTGAGAGATTGCATTATCTTCAGTGATTATTTCTTTGTTGTCCTTTGTGAATGCGAATATCTGAGACTGAGCTGAAGAAGATGTGCTAAAAGTAATCTCTGGATTCAAGTTTTCACAACTTTCAGAAAGTTGCGGATCGGATGGTTTAAGCATTGACTCCATTTCCTTGAGAGTCTTCGGAATTTCTTCTTTTGAGAGAGATGAATCAAGAACTTCAGAATTAGGGCTTCTTCTCAAGAGAGTGACCGGAATGCCATGTCCAATTGGTACAGCAGTGATAAATCTGTTGGGCTGTAAGTTGGAATTCTTTAAAGGTAATAGCACTTCCTTCGATGCAATGGACGGATCCGAGATAGCTGAGCATAGACCCGCACCTTCTTCACAAATTTTTCTTGTTGTGATGACAATGTTTGGAAGGGGATTAATGCTGCTTACTGCGAGGATTTCTTCCAAGTGTTCTTCAATTATTTCCTGCATAGAATCTACAAGACCAAGGTCTTCTCCCATAGGAAGTTTCATTAGTTTATCGACATTGAAGGTGACTTCCTCAGTTCCCACTCTAAGTTTTAAACATTTTTCATTCACTCAATGACAGCCTTGGCAGTATTTAGGAAAGGTCTGCCAAGGATGAGTGGTACCTGAGCGTCTTCCTCAATATCCATAACAACAAAATCAACAGGAAAGATTTATCAACACGCACCATAATATCTTCAGCAATTCCACGAGGGAGTTTAACTGATCTATCAGCTAATTGGATGGTCATACGGGTTGGTAAAAGTTCGCTTAATCCTAGTTTCCTATACAGCGAGTATGGCATAAGGTTTACACTAGCTCCTAAGTCAGCTAAGGCGTTACTTATTTGAACATCCTGAAGGTAACAAGGAATAGTGAAACGGCCAGTGTCTCCTAGCTTTGGGGGCAGTCCTTTTTGCATAATTAAAGAGCATTCTGCGTCTAAGGGCAAGTTAACTATTTGTCTGAGTTTTTCTTTGTTGGATATAAGTTCTTTAAAGAATTTGGCACAACTAGGCATTTCAACTAAAGCATCTAATAATCGAACGTTTAAGTGTAGGCTTTTGAACATCTCTAGATATTTTCCAAACTGGGCTTCTTGTTTCTCTTTCTTAAGCCTACCAGGGAAAGGTATACGTGTTGGTTTAACTACTTCTGGGGCTTTGGAAGATTCTGGTTCGGGAGAGGTGACAGGAGTGTCAACAGGTACTGAATCAGTGGGTAGAGAAGAACTAGAAGGTTCTTCTGAAGGAATATCTACTGATTTCTCATTCTTAGTCTCTTTCCCGCCTCTAGTGACAACAAGGATATCATCATAATCATAAGATGAATGATGAATAGCTTTGCTAATCGCTTCTTCTCTTTGCTTCTCCTCAACTTTTAAAAACAATCTTTTAACATTATCCTCCATGTTTTTAATTAAATCGTTTGAAATTCTGAGCAAATAATCAATTTGGTTTTGAAAATCAACAATTTGTTTGTTTTTATTATTTTGCTCAACCATGAAGTTATTGAAAATCGTATTGATTAGACGAGAAGACAATTGAGAAGAAGTAGAGGGTGTAGAGGGAATTGACAAATGAGAGATAGGTTGTTTGGATAACCGCTGAGTGAAAAGTTTTGAAGGAATGATTTGATCAGTGGTTCCAGATGTGGAGAGAACATCTTCCTTGGGCTTCGAGCGTGAGAAGAGCCGTTGAGGTTGCTTCTTAGGTTTGGAAGAGTCTTGCATATCATTGACAACTTTAGAGATGGATTCGAGTTGAGCTGTTAAAGTGTCGAACGCTTGAGTAGAAGTGTCTTTGTCTTCCGAGGTTGATTCATCAAACTCCAAGTCATGTTGGTGCATCGTTATCGTCTCAATCAACTTCCAGGCTTCTTCTGAAGTATGTAGCATGAAATTTCCGGATGAAGCAACATCGAGGATTTGTTGGTGATGAGGATTCAGACTGTTGTAGAATGTGCAGACCAGATTCGTTTCAGCCAACTAATGATTCGGACATCTTCCAAGCAGATTCTTAAAGCGTTCCCAAGCTAAGCTTAATGATTCAGTATTTCCTTGACGAAAGTTAATGATTTCATTTTTGAGCTTGGTTTGTAGGGACGGAGGGAAAAACTTAGCAAAGAACTTAGTAGCCATCTCCTCCCATGTATGAATCGAATTGGGTTCGAGTTCATAAAACCATATCTGAGCTCGGAAAGCTAAAGAATAAGGAAACAGGTGAAGTCGGGTGACTTTCACACTGGATCCGGTTTGTTCGAAAGAGTCGGAAAGGTTGATAAACTTGTTAAGATGGGCGTTTGGATTTTCAACTGAAAGACCATGAAACTGACACTGAGATTTAAGTAATTTAATGAAGTGTGGTCTGATTTCAATGGTTTCATCGGTTGGTGATACGATTGGTCCTCCTCGTCCCTCTAGCAGTGGTTGGGTTGATGAGGCGAGAGTGATACGATTCGCCATAACTTGCTTTAGAAGAAAATAGGGTTTTGGAAAGGATAGGTTTAACTAAGAACGGGAAATTAAAAACTAACTAACCTAGGGATAAAAACTATAACTTCCGGATGATATTGATCTTCCGTAAGGATCGCTAAATAACTAAGATAATAAAATTCCTAAAATCGGTCGTTGTAGTCCCCGGCAGCGGCGCCAAAAGCTTGTCGTGCCTCTCAGGTGTCGGACGGGTTTTAATCCGGTCGTTGAACCAACCAACCAGGACGCGCAGACAGGGTTTAAATTTATAGAGCAGGGGAATCCTAAGCTGTATACTACTAACAGACCTAAAAGGGCAGTAAGTGGTATGTATGACTCATGTGTCGTTCTTCAAACTACAACGGGCATGGGAGTCTAGGAAGTTTTATTATCTTTGGGAATCTAGCTAGGGTTTTAAAAGTTTTTGGATAGGTTTGGTTTTTATAACTAAATACTAATTTAAATAAAGAAAATAAAACAAAAGAGGTTTGTACGGAAACTCGGTCAACAGAGTATAAGCGAGTGTTTACTATGATTTCGTTATATGTTATTGATGAATAGTCAAGGGTAAGGCTACTAGATGTGATGACTAATCCGGAGAGGATAGAAACATAATTAATGCAAAGTATTGTACCTACGACCATTCCGCGGCTTCCATACGTTTGTACTCCACCAATTGGTGTTTCCAGCACTATACCGAGTAATAGGGCGTTTTACGGTTTTTCCGTTACATTAATTAGGGTTCCACATTACTCTCGCAGATTTCCTATATCCTAATGAGCTATAACTACGAGCCTATTAAATATCTAACGTAGAGTTGTCCGCAATCAGATAAATAACATGTCACGTGGATAGCAGTTATAGAAGTCAAATACACCGGAAGTTCTCCCAAATGTACAGACCAATTTAACCGACGACTATCCTCGAATCCTGGTCCCCAGTCACAGTCATCAGAGACGTCTGTATCGTAGCGTGAATTGTTGATAGAACAAGAACACGAACGGGGATAATCCCGCGGACCAAGTTGGGATAATCGGGCTAACGATCAGTTAAATTGTTCAGCATTACAGATATAAATCATCACAACTATTCCAAGCATGTTAATCTACTGTGTAAACCAATACTCTGTGTCTGAAAACCTAATCATACAGTTACTGATATGAACCGGGGGGATAACTCTAGCATGCATCATTCCTAAGGCAACAATCAAACAAGAACATGCAATAGGATGACACATAACAGAACATCATAATCCTAAGCATAGCAGATAACCAATAATCAGATCATAGATATCCCGAAAGTTCTCTCAAAGATATATAACAGATAAACATGAATCTAACCTATCACTACTCCGTGTCTCTTATGATTTGTTTCAACCTAGAGAACACAGCCATACCAAGTTCATTGATTATCAAGTATAGAATAGGTAGAGAACGTACCACTAGTAATTGGCCAAGTTCTAGCAGGAAGCTTCTAACCACAGCATAAGTTGGATAGATAAACATTCGAGATTCAGTTTATGAGTTCATACACAGTTAAAAGTAACACGGGCAGAGTAACAACATATTGACTATTCTAACATAACTACATCATAGTAAACACAAAGAAATGTCTAGCCTAACATTATATATCTAGTATACAATCCTAAACAAGCATAAACAAAGCAACACATGTTTAAAACTGGAAAGTAAGAGATATATAAATAGAACCTGATACGAATTTATTACAGACAGATCTTCACGAATACAATATCTTAGAGTGACTCCGTACAAAAGCTAAAAGCTACCTCTACCTAACTATCTCTCTAACTAGCCCAATTCTAGAGAGAGAAAATCTCTAGAGAGAGAAAATAGAGAGAGAGTGATGTGTGTGAGAGAGAAAGTGTAAGGAAGAAATGAAATGAGAAAAAATGGTGTCTATGAAGTGTTGGGGTTGTCCACTATTTATAGGCAAAGCATCAAATCGCGCGTACAACTCATGAAGCAGCACGTACAAGCAAACGAAGCACGATATGGGGTAGGGGGCCGTATACGGCCTTGTAAGGGCCGTATACGGTGTGTATTAGGCCGTATACAGTCTTACAAGGGCCGTGTACGGTGCCTGAGGCCGTATACGGTCTCCGTCTGATTTTGTTCGTTGCTTAAAACATCCGTATCTCTTTCGTTACGCGTCCGTTTGACCTGATTCTTTCGCCTGTGGTTTCATAATTCCGTTACGCTTCTAATGATGCCAATCTCATAGTAATTGGGTGTGTAAAACTTAGGCGTAGCCGAAATGACTTTTAGTGGCTCTGAAAGTGCAGTGTCTTCTCCGTCCTTTGGCCGTTTCACTTGATTCCAGATTTTTCCGTCTCGATTTTACCTATACAACAGATGGTAGAAGTTAGGAAGTGTGTCTTGACAGGAAAATGAGGTCGGAGGAATCGGCTTGTATTAAAATGCTGTGTTTTGTGCATTTTCAGAGTGTTTTCAGTGATTTTTACCACAACGTCTACTTTTGAACCACTTTAGTGAATTTTAATAAATAATCAATGTTTTGGAATGTTTTTACTAAAGAAAGGTCCAAAATGTGAGGAATAAAGCTTCTAAAAACATGACTTTTTACGTCACATCAGTGACTTAGGAATTTGGTCACTGAAGGGTCAGTGACTTAAGAGGTTATTCCATCAGATTTTTACTCATTTTTGTCTACTCGTTTTGATTAGTTCTAGTCCGAATTAAGCACTACCAAAAATCACACATGTTCCCCTATGGGTCTAGTGTAAATCTGAACTTTATGGTAATTTTATAAGTTCATCTCGATATTTAATAAATTTCGCGAATGAACCAAACTCAGTTTTTGAACAAATGCAGACCAGTCTCAAAGATCAGTTTATACAAAAAAATGCGTACAGATCTGGAAAAAGTGTAAAACACGAAAGTTGTATCTCTTTTCAATACGCAACTTTTAAAAAATAATTCGTTGTCTAATTCATCATAGAACTCAAGTTATGATCGGTTTTGTAAGCTGACTTTTTGAAAGCAGAATCTGTCCCTTTTAAATGTTTATGAAAAATGTGTTTTGGCTTTGGATTTTGACATATGCAAGTTGTTTGAACAAACTAACAAGTATATAAATATAAACCAAAGAAATATAGTGAGAGAAGGTAAGTTTTATACCAAGAAGGGATATGATCAGGAGTCTAAATGAGGTGGATGATGCACGGTTTTGCTCTTGCTTCTTTCTCCTTTGCTTCCTTCTCTACTAAGATGATGATGAATGATAGATTTTTAGGTGTAGTTTTAGAAAGAGATTAGAGAGAGCCGATGGTGGAGAGAATTTGGGTTGGTGATGAATGATGAGAAATGAAGTAATAAATAAAATGGGAGTAGGTTTTTGGTCATGAGAATTCAACAACAAGATCCACATTTTGTGGATCTTGTTTGGGAAGCTTTGAAAAATTGGTTGTGGGTGTGTCCCACAAGGTGGTGGGTTGTCTCCAATTATTGGTATTACACCCGTGTTTGTTTACCCGATCGTTTAAACGTTAATTTATACGTTATACGTTATACATACGTGTTTTAAATAACGACTAATATTCGATATTTTTAATGAAAGTATTTTACCAAAATACTTATAAATGAGTTATAAAAATATAAACCTGACTTGTTACATTTGTCGAGCGTGTTTCACACATTTTTGGTCGCGTATGAGTTATTTGTACGATACGAAATACTTATGGAATATTATTGAAATAATATTTAGAAATAAATATGTTTATCAAATAATTTCATATTATTTAATAAATTGGGTTCACCAACGTCCGCATTAGTGTGTCGGAATTCATCTGACAATGATATAATGCACGATTTATTAAATCGCGTATGCGTGTGTATATAACCATATACATAATGATACATACAATTAGCCTAACGTAGTACTAATTACATGTATTACAAAATGATTAGGAGCTAATAACTAGTCCTAATTTGGCGGGTGTCACATTCTAGTTGAACAAACAACTACAAAGGTAGTCTTTGTAACTACCTACTCATATTAATAACCATCGCGTGTCGTGGACACCCTCAGGTTACAAGTCTTTGGACATCAATTCACGGCTAATCAATTCAAGTTTATTTAAATAAACGCTCAAGACTCAGGTGAGTCTCATGACCCCTATTTTACTGTTTTACTCAGGGTGTGATATCAATGCTCGTTTTATTTACAATTGAACGCAAGTACAAATCAAAATCAAATACTGCATGAGTTGTTTACACTAATCAATTTAAAGTCCTCCACAACATAGTTTGGTAATACGTAGTAGCGTGAATGTTAGTATATGGTACCATATAGGATTGACAATCCTCGTCCGGGTTAGCAATCACTAACTAGTCAAACGGACGCATTAGCATTTGTGTAGACGAGTGTGGGTTAGGCACTCGTAGGAGGCACCTCGATCAGAATTCCTTAATTGGACCCGACCCCCAAGTTATGCTCAGACTATGTGCTCATGACTGTATAGTTACTTTTATTTTGCTTTATTGCAACTTAAATTCAATTAAATCTTGCTGTTCATTCAATATGTTTTGACATACAAACCTGTGAGCTCACCAGCGTTTAGCTGACCCAATTTAGCTTGTATCACAGGTACTCAGCAGTAGTTTGGACTGCCCGATAGGATACTTAGCTCGAGTCAGCATGCAAACCATCAGAGATTTAGCTGCATTATTATATTTTGTATAAATCAATTATGTATTTAAATCTCTCAATATCAAACCGAGCTAATGTACTAAATATTTTGATGTAAACATTGTTCAATCAATACAAATTTAAAACGACGCATATAGTGGTCGTTCATTATATCCTTGTGCTGTGATTACTGTATTAGTCGCGCCCCGACCCGATTCGCTTCTGCAACCCGAATTTGGGGGTGCGACAAAATTAAATGACGACTATGAGTCTGTGAGGAACCAAATCTTGTCTATGGATCCCTTACCAAATGTAAATAGGGCCTACTATATTGTTCAACAAGTGGAGAAACAAAAACAAGTGACTAATCACTTTGTTGAACCAACTGCATTCTTTGCAAATTCTGGTAATAAGTCAAGTTTCAATTCTGGAAGGAAGGACAGTAGAGGAAATAAGAATGATGCTAGGAATGGTGATAAAAGGCGTTGTACCTATTGTGATGAGGATGGTTATACCTATGATCAGTGTTTTGAAAGGATTGGGTATCCAGATTGGTACAAGGGTAAAAAGGCTAAGAAAACCAATAAAATGGCTACAAATGTGACCACTTCTTTTGAGCAGGGTACTCCTTTTGACTTGGCATCAGAAAATGAGGTTCATGTGAATAATGGGAATGAAGTTAATAATGGTTTTGAACAGAAGTTGGTAAGTGCAGTATGTCAAGAAATGATGAAGACGTTTCATGGAAATGCTCAACTGCATGATTCTAGTGATCCTTCATGTTCTCATGCAGGTATAAGATCATTTCTTACTTGCTGCTATGCAAATGGTTTTGCTTTATCTTGTCATACTGGCATTAATTTTAAGGATAGTTGGATCATAGATACTGGGGCTTCTGACCATATGTCACCTAATTTGAACCTATTCCATTCTATTCAAACTCTTAAAAGACCTAATTTTGTTAAGTTGCCTGAGAAAAGGTTTAGAGTAGTTACAACCATTGGTCATGTCACATTGAATCCAACTCTAACTCTGTTCAATGTTTTCGATATTCCTGAATTTGAGTTCAATTTGCTTTCTGTTGGAAAAGTAGTCAAATCACAATCTTTAGTTGCTAAATTCTATCCAACTTGTTGTGTTTTTCAGGACCCTTCAACTAACCATACTGTTGTAGTTGGGGAAGGGTCTGGTTGTCTATACACATGCAAGGCATCATCTGAAACTCCTACAGATCCATTTCCAACTGGTGTTTCACCTTTTCATGTTGTTAATTCTGTAAATGTTCTAAATAATTGCAATATTTGCAATGTGGTTGTTTCCAAGAATTCTGTTAATCTTGATACTTTTCATGCAAGATTAGGTCATACTTCTTTGTCTAAATTGATGCATTTAACTGAATGTAAACCTGTTACTGTTTCATCTCTTGATTGTGAAACATGTATATTAGATAAGCATCATAGACTACCTTTCCCAAGGAGTTCTATTTCAACTTCATTTCCTTTTGAACTCATTCATGTAGATTTATGGGGTCCATATAAAACTGCTTCTTTGAATGGATCACATTATTTTTTCACTATTGTTGATGACAAAAGTAGGGCTACTTGAACTTACTTGGTTCATCACAAAGATCAAATTCTATCAATCTTGTCTACCTTTGTTTCCTACACTGAAAATCATTTTCATACCACTCCTAAATTCTTAAGATCAGATAATGGAACAGAAATTGTCAATAAGAAAGTTGTAGATTATTTACAATCCAAAGGAATTCTTCATCATAAATCAATAGTCTATACCCCACAACAAAATGGGATAGTAGAAAGGAAGCATAGACATCTATTAGAGACTGCTAGAGCTCTAATGATTCATGCTGGTTTTCCTAATTCCTTTTGGGGAGAATGTATCCTTACAACTACTTATTTGATAAATAAAATGCCAAGGCAACATTTGGCATGGAAATCTCCATTTGAAGTTCTTCATCATAAACCTCCTTCTTATGATCATCTCAAAACAGTTGGATGTTTGGATGTTTATGTTATGCTACTATTACTAAACCCAACAGAGATAAATTTGCCCCAAAGTCCATTAAATGTGTTCTTCTTGGTTATCCACCAGGGCAAAAAGGATATAGGTTGTATGACTTAACAACTCATACTATTTTTAATAGTAGAGATGTTATTTTTCAAGAGACAATCTTCCTTTTTAAACAAACTTCAACTCAATCTTCATCTTCTATTCCTTCATTTCCAGTTTTCAATGATGAAGATTCAGATGATTTTATTGTTCCACAGTCCTTACCAGTTTCTGATCCTCCTTCTCCTTCACTTCATTCTAATTCTGATTCTACTCCACTTTTTACTTCATCCAATCCTACTTCTAGTTCTGATCAACATTCTACTTTAGGCACTGATACAGTACCTACTACTTCTGTTGATCCCCCTATTGTTTCAATACCTTCTCAACCAAATATACCTTTATGAAGGTCCACTAGGTCAACTACTAGACCAGCATGGCTGCAAGATTTTGTTGATCCTTTAAGCCAAAACAGTCAAAGGTTCAATATCTTTTGTTTACCAACTTTACCACTATCCCTGAAAATCATGTTGCTTTCTTAGCAAATGTTTTTGCCCAATCTGAACCTACTTCTTATTATCAAGCATCTAAAAATCCTCAATGGGTTGAAGCTATGAATAAGGAGCTTCTTGCTTTAGAAGCAAATGATACATGGGTTTTAACAACTTTACCTTCTAGTCATAAAGCAATTACCTCTAAGTGGGTTTACAAAACAAAGTTTAATCCTGATGGGACAGTTGAAAGGTTAAAAGCCAGATTAGTGGTAAGGGGTTTCAATCAAAAAGAGGGCCTTGATTATAAGCATACATTCTCTCTTGTAGCCAAAATTGCTACTGTTAGAGTCTTAATAGCCTTAGCAACTGCCAAGGATTGGCCTTTGCATCAACTGGACATAAATAATGCTTTTCTATATGGATACATAGATGAAGAAATTTATATGTACCCTCTAGAAGGTTATTCAAAGGATGCACCAATAGTATGCAAGCTCAAGAGATCTCTTTATGGTCTTAAGCAAGCATCTAGACAATGGAATTTAGAATTTTCTAAATTCTTAATTGGTCTTGGTTTCATTCAATCTAAGCATGATTACTCTCTTTTTATAAGAGATCAGATTGATGTCTTTATAGCTGCTCTGGTATATGTCGATGATGTCCTTATCACTGGCAATTGTGATAGCACAATTCAAACCATCAAAGCTGCTCTTGATGCTAAATTCACCATCAAAGATTTGGGCTTAGCTAAGTATTTCTTGGGAATTGAAATTTGTAGAACTTCCACAGGAACTCATCTCAATCAAAGAAAGTACATTGTTGATATACTTCATGATGCAGGTTTAACAGGTTGTAAACCTGTTGATTTTCCTTTGCCTCAGAATTTAAGACTTTCATTAGATAAAGGAGATCCTATTTCAAGCCCAGATTCCTATAGGAGATTGATTGGCAGATTGTTATACTTAACAATGACTCGGCCTGACATTTCTTATTCTGTCCAGCATTTAAGCCAATTTGTGTTATCTCCTAAATCCAGTCACATGCAAGCTGCATTACATCTTCTCAGATATCTGAAGGGTACTATTTCCAAGAGTTTGTTTTATCCCATTCAGCCTGGTTTAAAGCTTACAGGTTTTACAGATGCAGACTGGGGTGCTTGTTTGATGACTAGGAAATTCCTCACAGGTTACTGTATTTTCCTTGGTCATTGATTGGTTTCATGGAAAACAAAGAAGAAACCAACAGTTTCAAGATCATCTACAGAAGCTGAATACAGAAGCATGGCTGCCACAACATGTGAACTCCTATGGTTGAGTTACTTATTGAAAGATTTACATGTACCTGTGCGCTTGCCAGTTACTCTTTTTTGTGATAATAAATCGGCTCAGCAAATAGCAGCTAACCCTTGTTACCATGATCGTACCAAACACATGGAAATTGATGCTCATTTCACACGTGACAAAGTGCAGGATGGTTTTCTTCAAACTGCTTTCATTCCTTCTCATCAACAATCAGCCGATCTCATGACCAAAGCCTTGAGCAAACTGCAGCATTCTAATCTTTCTCACAAGTTGGGTCTTTCTGATCCTCCAACTTCAGGGGGGATGAAGTATTATTATATACTTTGTGTCACAATTGTAAATATCAAACTTCAGGGACCAATATGTAACTTATCTAAAACATAATTAGGAAGTTTATTAGTATTAGTTAGTGGCGGTTAGTAAAGTTAATGATGTATATATAGTACAAATTTCTTTTCATGTATTGTAACAGTTCTTTATAATCAATGAGAGCTTAAGCTTGTTGATATCTTCCGCGTTCATAAATATCTACATTTTCTCACGATAGATACCAGGTAAATGATAGAGCTGAGGAATCATAACATAAGGTAACTAGTAACACAAATTAATATTTTAAGATTAACTTACATATACATTGTACTGATATTTCACGATAGCCATCCCTTTCGCGTTCCACATGGACATTTGCAATAGTTGAATGATACGAGGTAAATCTATAATGAGTATTCTAAGATGAACTAAAATAGATTTAACTAAAAATAAGTTTAGTTGAAATAGTTTATAAAAAAAAAAGATAAATAAAAAAAAGAAAAATGATAAAGACAGCCCTAAGTGCTGTCAATAAGACTCTAACACGTGCATTAACATTTGTACTCTTACCATAATAAATATTATAACCCGTTAAATTTTAGTTGACCCCACATGAGATTTTGTTGAAATACAATCATTTCATTATACGTGTCCAAATTATTATTGATAACCCTTATGACTGTTGTTAATAATACCCTAAAAAAAATACAAAAACTATTTGAACTTATATCATTATTTATCATTTTTTTACCTTTTATGTCAATTCATATATTTATATTTTGAACGGCAAATGATATTTTATATAATCAAGTCTTCTAGTAAGAAGCTAGAAGAAAGAAATATTACATGGAAAATGATACTATTGGATTACAAATCCATTCTATCCATCTAAGATCATGATTTTTTCCCCTACTAGAAATCCAAGTGAAAGAAAGAAGCTTGATATCGTCACAAACACGTTATGTCTTGGTTTTTGAATAGAAAAAGTGGTCTCATTACGATATTGCCATAAACCCAAATGGTAGATTGAATTGAACGACCGCATCAAAGATTAAACGGGCCCTAACCGGAAGAGAGATGTGATCCGAAATTGTAATCACATCATTAATGTTTGAGAAGGTAGGTTCCTCCAATGACCACCAAGAACAAACATTTTTCCATACGTCTTTAGCCACCCTATAAGTTTTAACTTTAGCTACTTTAACATGCATTTTAAAAAATATATATATAAACTTCAACTTACAACTATCTCTAAGGGATTGGCTAACTTGTGCCCTAAGGGCATATGGTAAGCCTCATTGAATTTACTAAAACATTCCAAATATATCACAAAAATCATTTATTAAACTTACTAATTTCCTATTATACATGCATATTAATTATGATTTATATTATTTATGAAAAATTAACTTCATTAAATGCTCCTTAACTAATGCCCTAAGGGCACTAGTTAGATTTTCCCTTATATGAATAGCTATAATATACACAATATTATTAAAAAGCATACTTTGAGCTAGCGCAGAGACGGATGTAGAAGGGGTGCCGCTAACCGCTCAAGAAAATTTAAATTATGTAAAAGAGAATATTTTTTTTTGAGAAAAATTATAACTAATTTTGTTCTTTTAAAAATAAAAAAAATTATAAAAATAAAAAATAAAAAATATTGTTTTACCCCCTCAACCCAATGTATCCTCACTCCGCCGAGGTAAAGATGCCTTTGCTACTTAAAAACCCTCTCATGCCATAATGAGTTACTTCCTTAGTTCTTCCATCTCATATAATGGGGCTGAGAAGGATAATCAACTTTCTATTAACAATGATTTGTTTCAAATGAGGCCAGCGATCGGGAAGTTGATTAATATGAAGGAAAAAGAAAGTGAAATTGTTACTTTTGGACGATTTGTACAAGGACTTATTGATAGTGATAACTCTCCGGTCAACAAGTAATCAAGTGATGTTTTAGTAGAGTTCATATGTTACAATCGTATTGGAAAAGGAATCTCGATAAGAAAATTGGTTTCTCTACATATATGAAGATGCTATAAGTTTCTTTTGGTTGGCTATAGTGCAAATTGTCATGTTCACTAAGGAGTCGGATATCGTTCAGCATGCACATTGTCACAATCTTCCTCATTTAGTTTTCATTTAACTCAATTGGTATCTTTGATAGTTTATTTTTATCAGTGCTAGATTCATTTGTATTCGAGATTCATTCAGAAAGTCATTGTAATTTTTATGCTCTATTCAACTTTGTTGATGATGAGCTTTCAATATATTTACTTATGTTTTTCGCCAAAAAAAAAAAAAATCAAAATCTCATGGATTCGATTAAATATATCAGTACGCCATAATTAAATGACATATACTTTATAATGTCTAGATATAGCTATACTTTTCATTTATACAATTAGCTGTGAAGAAATTAAAAGCTCCCCAACAACCATGCATGCACGAAGATAACATTATATTGCTGACATCCAGAGCTAGCGTGGGTATAGCACATCAAAAAGTAATATAAACCACATATAACCTTTCGCTTGTACTATAATGATGTTTCAATTATCTACACATATCTCAAAATGTCTATATATAGAAGGGTAAAATTGACCATCCGGTAGCCCACCGCATTTATGCTACATGTCCCCCACCAGGGACCAACATGTCTATCTATAACGACACGAAAATAAATATCAACACATAACACGCTATATATAACAATAATGCAAAACAACTATAATGACCATATTTGCATTATGCTAAATGATGAATTAGTCGTTGATGGAAACCCAAGTATTGAAGATCGAGCCCACATGTTCATGGAGGCCCACGAGAAAAGGGATGCAAAGAAAAGGGTGTAACTTGGGCTACGGGGCTCCGTTTTAGGCCCATGAGTAGGCGAATCGAAGCTCGGTTCGAGGCCCACCAAGCCGCTAACGCCGTTGGAGGTTAGGCCCATGCTCGAAGCCCAAAAACGGCTCCGTTTGAAAGATATGGCCCATTATATGTTTTGGATTTGCATGTTGGGCTTTTGTTTTGGATCGTGTGTTTGGTCCGTTATGTTTTTTAGGCCCATTTAAAATTCTGGATGTTATTTAAGCTTTTTTCTTCATTGTAATGAACTTAGTTTTCAATTTCAAGAATTTAGATTTCACTCTCGATTTGTGAATCATTTCCCATTTCACGGTATTCTTTTATGAATCAACGTGTTTTTGGAAGATGTTTCTCCTGGTATTCACAGGAATCAACAGGTTTAACCTATTATCTCATTTTTGCACTACATCAGTCATATACAATTGTACGTGTTAATTATTAGATATTAACAAGATAATATGATAACTTATTATATTGAATTAATCTAAATCCTGACAGGTTATTCTAGAATGATGTGCTTAACAAAGAGGAAGCATGCCTTAAAATCATTGAATCTTGCAATGTGTTAGTTAGAGGATTAAACCTCTCCCAACTACTACGTGATAAAAATAGTACGAATAAAATGGCCACTTGTATAATTGAGAAAATAATAATAATGGATAATATACTCTATCCATGGGGACAAGGGTATTCTAGTAACTTCACATGTATGAAAGTGGTGAAGTGCATGTTGTGAATCTGGTCATCTATTGCTTTATTTCCATTTCTCTCACTCTTTAATCAATTGTGTTTCTTTAATGCTTCCTTGTTCCTCTCCCCCTTCCATTTTTACTCCTTCAACAACACTTTCTCAGTTTTCTCATCATACAAACAAGATCTAAATGGAAGACTCCATTAATTCAGATGTTCAAGCTTCAAAGAAAAGGCAAGAACACACTTTCCCTGTTCATCATAAACAAGTTTTCTTGATTCTTTTTCAATTTACTTTGATTTATATGACTTTAAAAGCACAAAAGTTTTCATCTTACTTTATGGGTTCTTATTGCAAGATAGGAAGTTGGCTGAAAAGATTGTAGTAACAGTGAAACTTGATGAACATGAAGGAAAAAAGAAGAGTGATCTGAACCCATCTTGTGATTGTTGGTCTTGGAGGAAATATGGGCAAAAACCTATTAAAGGATCTCCTTATCCAAGGTTCTTGATATTACTTATGTCATATTTATTGTTTCTTAATTATAGTTATATCTATATATATTTTTGGTAAATTTGATACATAAAGATCTAGAAATGAAATTCTATTTTGGGAACTGCTTTTAACATGAGTCAATCATAACAACCTTTCACAAAACTATGATATATTCTTATTTTTCATACATATGTCTTTCCTGTATTGGTACTATTTTTCTTGATATTTATGGCTCAAACAATCTAATCATATTTATGTCTGCTAGTGAAAAAAGAAGTGATATTGGGTTCACTGTACTCACATTAAATACATGTTTTCATTTGAGTGGTTGGAAAGTATTGGTCCTTTAGCAATCATCAACTTGACGAAAAAAGATTCAATTATTGCTCACAAAGTTGTTATTTTTCTCTTTGTTTTGTAGAGGATACTACAAATGTAGCACATCAAAAAGTTGTTCAGCCAAGAAACAAGTGGAGATATGTAGAACAGATTCATCCTTGCTCATCATAACTTACACTTCTACTCATAATCATCCAGATCCTAATCTCTCTAAACAACCCAAAAACGATCCGAAATCCGAAATAATTACAACCTATGAACTAGATCAAAAGACCGAAGAGCAAGAAGCGGTTTTTACCCCTACGGATTACGAAAATGCAGCCATTGAAAACGATAACTTTCGTTACATTCAAACCCCGGAAAACGAAACCCCTTTGACAGTAAATCTTGAAAATACATACTTTGAAGAGGAACCGCTTTCCTATCCCGATCTCATGAAATTTTCGGCATCAAAAAATGAAGAAAACGACTTTTATGATGAACTTGAAGAGTTACCTATGTCTTCCTCATCGTTCAAAAGTTTCATGAGAAGTAATTTTTTTGAGGAGAGAGTTCTTGTGCAACCTTCTTAGTGTATGTAAATTATGTAATTACATTTAATTAGTTGTTCATAACTTTATAAGTTAGCTAGTAATAATCGCTATAAACTAATTAATTAAAGGCAGTGAATGGATACTATATATAATGTTTATTTAATATATATTGTTGCTTCTTAGATGTGTGTTTGATAGTTTAAAGATTACACAAGGATCACGAGGTTAAGATAGTGCACATGTGCTATGAGCATAAGTGGGAATACATGTGTATAATTTGTAAGTATATATCTTTTTTGGCACTAGAAAAAAAAAAGGTTTTGGCTGTTGTGCTAGAATCTATTTGCTACAAAGTGGGCGACAAACATTTTGGTTTTGTTGATTTGTTAGCACTTAGCACTAGGAATTGTAGATTCCTCTTTTTGCTAAATGCCAAATATAAAACATACAAAGATTCTTATATGTCATTCATGGGCTAGAACTGTAATATTGATACTCCTACTTGGTATAGCCTTATCAATATCTTAATGGTAGTAATTGATGAATGATAGCAATGTTTTTTTGGGACATACCGGTTGTATAATAATCTTGACATTGTCTAAAGCAATTCACATTTTCTTGCATCTAATTACGTATAGTTCGGTTAGTAACGAGTGGAAATATCTTTGTCATAAATAGTACAAAGTTACAGGTTTGAGCTTTGATAACCTGATTATAATCACAATTGATAAGTGACTCACGTATGCCACTAACATTATGGATGGATCGACAGCTGATTATGCGTCGGCTCCGGTTGCCTTTTACTAACCTTTTACCACAAATTTTCTAACATCTTATATGTCATCATTTAATCCATTTCATCTTTTAACTTAGATTCAATTGTTGTGATAACACCTCAAAGTTCAAATATTAGAATAACTCCATTATATTAGTTTTAGTCTTAACATATAATCGTAATGAAAGTTATTACATAGTACTACTATAGGTTACAGATTAAAACTGAGACTTTTGAGACTATCGTTTTATTATATTGGTAAGACCACAAGCTCAATATAATGTAGTAGTTTGGCCATTATATATTGCATAATAATCAATCAATTTAAATTAAGGGAGTTGATAGATACAACAAAAAAATTGATTCTTACAACAAACTGTACAACAGTTGTTACATATGGTACAAGTACATCATAGCATATGTTTGGTGTCTGAATCAATTTTTTTTGTTGTATTTATCAGCGGGCTAAATTAAAATAACTTGTCATATAAACAAAAAATTATACTCTTATGTTAGTTTTTTCCTATTTTTGAATGGCACAACCATAATTCCATAAAGAAGGTAAGAAGGGCCAAGCCCAGCCCAGCCAAGAATGTTAATGAACAATAATGGGATCAGTAAAAAGCTCCGAGCCCGCCCCAAATTGTTAAATCGGCACATCCAATTTTTAAACTTTATACTAAAATTTTTTAATTAATTATTAGTCGGATCACATTAACCGGCGCAGCTCGTTTTCGACATTATGAGATTAATTATTCGTATTTGGAATTCATCCAAGTTAATTGTTGATTAAGTTAACTTTGCTATCAACGAATCAATTAAGTAATTTCTTGTCACACTTTTAATTCTTTATTTGCAAATTGCATTCATTGTGTGTTTATTATTTATGTGTTTTGATTTACTACAAGATTAATATTGTTACTTTGATTGTCAATTAAATAACTTTTGTTTGATCAGTTGTATTGATGTTCCCTTAAAATATGTTATGCGTTTAAGGTTATTTGTGTAATGTAAGAAAAGGTTTAACTTCCTACTTAAACCTCCCGCTAATTCTCCTAATGCTATAAGCTTGTGTCACGTGTCATGTACATATTCTCTTTCCTACTCTGATTTGTTATAATGTGTTGTTAGTTGATTAGTTAGAATGATAAGTAGGATAATAATTTAGGAAGATATATATCATTACTCTAACTAAAAGACTATCATAAGTTCTATACATTTTGTTTATTTTCTTATCTTTCGAGCATTTTTAGTACTTGTTCTGTTTTAGCCCACTTAAAATGGAAATCTTGGCTACGTCACAAATCAGGGTGTCAAAAGGGTTAGGTTGACCCAATCCAAAACCGAACGTGAACCCGATAAGGCTTATAGGATCGGGGTTTAAACGGGTTTGAAAAGCTTATCAGGTTATTTTAATCCGAACCCGATATTGTTATAGGGTGGTTGGGTAGGGTTAAGTAGGCATTATTATCAGGTTATCGAGTCAACTCGATAAGAACATAATAAATAATTAAAGCTCACATGTCTATGTCCATTAACCATACATGTAACCATTCATTAAATTTTGCATGTCAATCCATATTCTTTATTAACCATACATTGATGCCCATCTTCGATTCATTGTCATTTAAAAACAGTAAGGGCGCGTTTAGTTATGGAAAATTATCTCCATTTTTCTTTTTCCATTTTTCAAGAGTTTTGTGTCCCTTGAAAAATTAAAGGAGTTTAGAAAACGCGTCCAAATGTAAGGGATGGAGTTTTCATTTTTCAGAAAAGAAAATAATGAAAACCATTAATCATAAGCTTCATTTTCTTAGAAAACTTCTATAGAAAATCATAATTTGAACACGTTTTCTAATTTTTCAGTTTTCATTGAAAAATTTTCAGAAAAATGGAGGAATTTTCTATAACTAAACGCACCCTAAGTGTTTTCTATCTGTTTCTACAACCAATTGTTATTTGATTTTATAGTTTGATGATTGTTGTTACAATATCTATAGAAAAATCCCGATCTAATGAAGGACCTTCTACAAATACCTGGTATAGTGGTATGTATCCATTAAAAGAAATCCACATTATTTTCTACAATTATATTATATATGTGCTACTAGGTGTTGTTTGGGCAAAACTAAATATGTAGTCCGATCCATAAAAAAATTGTACGATATCGAGCGATATTATATGCAACCCGATAAGTACACTAAGCGAACCGATTGAATTCGAACCCAAGTGGACTCGAACCGATTAATTCCAAACCCGAAAACCCAATTTCTTGTAGGTAGGGTTATGGGTTACATGTTTTAAACCTTCAACCAGACCTGAATAAACCCGACAACCGGACCCTATAACACCCCTAGTCACAACACATATTATATACACGTCATATTGTTTATCATTAGACTTGAACCCACAACCTAGTGGTAGATCCAAGAATTTACGTCAGGGGTGGGGGAAGAATACACGCACACACATACCACATGATGTGACCATTAAACAAGCGCACATATAGATGGTTCTAATACTTGTGTGTTTATATTATCAGGAAGTGATAAACGGCTAAAAATGGCTTGTAAAGGAAAGAAGAAAAATGTGGAGAGGCTTAGCTGCTTACCGGACGATAATATCACATACATACTTTCTCTAATGCCTATAAAGTATGCTCTGCAGACTACCATTTTATCCAAAAGGTGGAGATATAACTGGATGTTGATCCGTAACCTCGAGTTTGATGATCGTGATTTTCCTTTACGTGGAGAAGATGGAAAAGATTGCCTTTGGAAATCTGTGAATCGAGTACTAGCCTTGAAGCTTTCCAAATCTTCTTCAGTTGAACTTTTCGGGTTGAAAATTTCCAAGTGGTCATTCCCAAGGTCGACTTTGTCAAGGTGGATTGATGGAGCAGTTAGGTTAAATGTTTCTGAGCTCGACATACGAGTTAGACAACTTGATCTGCCTTTGAGTCTGTTTACTTGCAAGACACTGACAAGATTTAAATTAGACTTTAGTCACCTGCATAGTTCTCGATATAAGGCTCTATGGGACTGTCCATCTCTAGTCAGTCTTCCTTGTCTCAAAACACTAGACATTACGGTTCTTTCAAAACCTTCTGACAATGCATTTAAGCTTATCCATGGTTGCCCGGTACTTGAAAACTTATCTCTAGTAATTAGATGGCGTGACTCTGCAGAGAACTATTATTTCGAGATACCTACTTTGAAGCGATTGACACTGTCAATCTCGAACTCCATATCATATATAAACCAGATTGTTTTAAGTCTACCTAATCTTGAATACCTATGTCTTAAGGAGAACAAATTGAACTCGCTTTTCGTGATAACAGATTTGTCCTCCCTGGTCGAGGCAAAATGTGAATTCTATGTGAAAAATGAACATCTGTGGATTGAGCTTCTAAAAGGTTTAAGTGGAGCTCAACACCTATCTTCATATATCCGGGTTTGTTTGTTTGTTTCTTCCTTTAGATTAAAAAAAAATAAAAAAGACTGTTTCTTTTCACCCCTGCTAACTTGTTTATTTCCTAATCCTTTTGTTCATTCCATTGTAGTTCTTGTATGAAAACAACTACCCATTATGTTCACGTATGCCGAACTTTACAAAGCTGAAACGATTAGAGTTGGATTATTCTGGCGATTTATGGCTGCTAATTCTACAAACTATTGAAAGTTGTTCAGAGTTGGAACATTTGTGCATCAATATGGTTATTTGGCTATTCTGTTTTTAAAGCTTGAATATCTTCTTTCATCGTCGTCTATTATTGGGTTGTTTTTTTTTATTTTTTGTTTTTTTTTTTTTTTTTTTTTATTTTTATTATTATTATTTTTTTTTAAATTTTGTCTTGTTTTTGTTAAAATAGAAGCTGATGAAAGGAGTTTGTTGGAATGAAGAACCACAATCTGTCCCTTTTTGCATGGTTACAAATCTTAAGACCTGAAATTAGCAGACATGTTCTGGAACGAGTCTGATATACAATTCTTAAAATTCATGTTGGCAAATTCAAAGGTTTTGAAGATGCTAACCGTCGCGTTTCCTAAAACAGTACTTAAAAACAGACAGGGGTCACTGATGCGCGAGTTGTCCATGCTTCCTAGGGCTTCTCAGGAATGTCAGATTCATTATGTTGGGAAATGGCCTCATGCTAACACCAGTTGAAATTTCTGAATCTATTGAGCATATTAATGGCTTGATGTGAACATTGTTCTAGTGCCTTTTGACATTGTATTAACTGGTTGCGATTTGAACTTGATAAATTTGGCTGTGATTTGAGCCTGATTGCATGGAATTTGAATTTGTTGTCATTTATGTTTGCGGGCTGTTTGTTTGTTTGGGGAAGTGAATATAGTACAATAGCAAACTTTTTACATTGTAAAAATAAAGTCAACACATATCTGGCTTTCATGTAAATCTGTTCATGAAAAAATTAGGCGTGTTTTGTACCCACAACCTTTGGTTTTGTGGATATTGACATGAGTAGTATACTTTCTATTTGGTGGTTATGTTTTAAAGATTGCCTGGCATATACTTACAGTTGTACGAGAATGCGAAGGCATTGTTATAACCTTCCGGCTCAAGATAATGAACATTAATTATTAACATGATAAAATAATACTTGATGTTTCAATCCGAATGGCGATTTTGTGTACTCGTTGCTTGTTGACAGTATCATGTGATCAAAATTCAAATCGACACTTGCAGGAAGAGGGATAGTAAACTCAATCCTTTAAGTTCTTAGCATTGTTGCCATTAAAATTGGTGTTTTGATGATAGTTGAAAATCATTATCTTTGTAAACGCGGAGGGTTCTCCTGTATGGCCCAATCAACAGTACTTAAAACGGCAATGAGCTACTAACGTGTAACGTGTACTGGTATTTGCAAACGACTGTGCTCTGCTTGTCACCAAGTTGACTTGCAAACTTCAAGACATGATACATCATTTAGCGAAAAAATATGGCATGGTTATATATACCAGCTTAGGGGAGATTGAAGAGCAACTAATTAAAGTAGTATTTTCAAAAATATGCTAACAAAGTAGCTAGTTGATCAATATAGATCATAATGTGACAACACAATCTAACACTAAGTAAACAATGTTTGGTAGGTAACTAAAGTATGTTATCTAGAACTCTTTCTTAATGGATTAAGAAATTAGATATGATCACGATCACCAGTTGATCTGAAATGCAATTACATAACTAGAAGCAAGATTATGAGTTGTTATTGCAAAACTCTTTCGTATAGTACTCTTCGTACTTGACTTTGTTATTGGTTTTGTATGATATCTCACTAACAATTAATTCTTCAATAAATGGGTAAACGAGTGAGGGTTTTCTTGTTTAGGTTACCCAAGGATGACTAGTAATGTCTCTGCCAAAAGGAATGGCGAAAACTGGAATTCAAGGTCAACTCGGTTTCCTAGATTCCTTGCGTAATCTACAACAATTTCATAATTGAATTTATCGGAGAATCGGTTAACGGGTGATAAACAAATTGCATCAGGAACATAATAAATCCTTCGTCTGTGAACTTATCATGCAATTGGTTTAGGACTTCGATTCCAGCTGAACTCAAGAATCTTTCCTTGTTATTGGTCATTGATCTTCATTCTTTCTCAATTACTTCTGGGTTGATATAGATATCATTTTCAAGAAAAATGTACAAGGTCCACTTGGTCATTTTAACTCGATTGATGCATTTTACAACTCGTTTACTGGGCCGATAGAGATTGGGAATGAACCCGCAATGGATTCAATTGTATCTTTGTGTTGTCGCACAATCCGTTAGGCGGAAGGATACCGAAATTTTTTAGTATTGATCATTCTAGCAATAAGTTGAGAGGGAGGATACCAAAAGAGAGAAATTTGTGGGCATAACAATAGTACAACTGTTTCTGCATTTTTGGGTAATCCTGGATTGTGTGGGACACCACTTCCGCAATGCAAGCATAACGTGTCATTTTTCTTAATATACTTTGTGATAATATTCATTGTGACATACATGGGTTAAAAGCTGTTATGTTTATCATCTTTTTCATTTATTGGTAAAAAGAAACAATTAAAGTTCGATAATCTAGGCTGCCATTGGTCTATTGGTTGAGCTAAGCACGTAAGCCAAGCCTTCACGTTTTCTAAATGACAATTGGATGTGGTGTCAACGTCTATATCCATCCATCATAGGTCTAGAGTTTGAGGTCCTGTTATGTTGGTTAGTATTATGGATCATGTGGTTCCCATTGCAATTGGTTTATGGCAGTGCCATTGTTGGTCATTCATTGAGAATCGTCAAGCCTGCAAGGTGTTACTGGTCTTTGTGCTGTCCTTTTTATTGATGCAATTGGATTGGAAATTATTGGAGAATCAGTTGGGAGTATTATAATGGCTGCAGTTCAAGGATTGGGTGTTCACAATTTCTGTTGACTTTTTGGAGTCAAAGAGACACCTGGAAGTTTATTCCTAATGCAAAGTTGTCATGGATTGGGGTGAAAACCTACAGGATGATGTTACTAATGAAAATATACTACCTACCATTAATAGAAGGATGCTTATTTAGGTGGTTAATGCAATACAAGATTATTCAAAGCTGAAGCAGTTTGACCTGTTTCTGTCATAAAGATCATAAAGCTACTTTTTCTACTCATGATTCATGAATGTTTCTGTAAACTGATGGAAGTTCTAAGTGATTACGGATGGAAATTAAATGGGGAATTGAAGAGTTTAAGTGATCATAAAGATAAGTTGGATAAATCTGAGGAAACTGCATGTTTGCATGTGTCACCAATCTGTCATAGTTTCTGGTAAATGGAGAAAATTATGTGAATTGTGAGCATATTGGAGATTTTAGAATGGTGTACATAAGGGTGGAGAAGTTTATATCCTAATACTAACAATAATATATAAGTTAACAAAATATGTAAACGCAACAAATACAAAGATAAATTCAACCTATTACAACCACTTTATTTTAAATAGTTGGTACGTGCATGATGTTACCAGACACGTAGATTCTTTTATGTAGTCGTTAAGAAGTAGTTAATTAGTGCCATTAAATTTAAGCGATCTACGTAGAATGCAAAGATTCGTTTATGTAACTATGTAGCCGTTAAGCCCGACTAAAAACAAATGTCACTCCTAAAAACTTCCAGTCTGGTACAGTACTAAACATAGATGGCACTTAGCATAGGCCAAAATGCATTCTACCCAGGACTTGGTTAACTAGATTTTTTGCAACCTAAACTATTAAAGATATAACATTGTACCCTAAACTATTAATCTAACGGATGAAACTAAGGCACTAAATTGTATTCTTTCTTTTACAGCTTAAAAATCAATTACTCAAACTAATTAAACAAAATGATAACTCTATATCAGTTAAAGTGTTCAACGGTTAAATTTATGGTACATGCCTCCCATTGCTCTGTCAACAATCATTTGCCCATTCGTAATGTGCACCGTTGTACTGTTTTGGAATAATTTAGTTTTTCTATTTACCTGTATATGCCATAACATGTGATTCTTGGGGTAGTTAGAAACTAAGCGATTTTTACTCTAATAATCTCATTGTTTTGCTCCACTCTTTTTACCAGTTCACCTAGTTGTCTATAGTACACAATGAGAAATTAGGCATAATTCAATCTCTAACGAGAACAGTGACGGAGCTTGAACACATTTATAGAGGGGGCCAAAATTATAAAAAGTAGGAAATTAATTCGTTATATACAACAATAGGTATCATCATGACATATTAGATATCAACGATAGATAAACTAAAATTAAAATTTGACTCATAAGATCATTACTATTGATGAAAGACATTTTAACAGGTATATATAATGTAAAAAAAACTGAGGCATGACAGTGGCAGTTCACATAAGAACGAATGTTAAATCCCATTAAGAAAACAAGACTACACTTTAAAATGCCATGCTCCAAGAAAAATATTACATTACCGTTTTAAGGCGTACAAAGAGTTCTACTTAAGACAAATGATCAAGAAGACTTATCATGTGATGCCCATAATCCAGGATTAAGTTTAACTTGGCACAAGAATAATTATGACACTCATTTAGTGCAACAAATTATAAGGTTGGTTTTTTCTTCTTTTTTTAAAAAAAGGCAAACCTACACTACGTATCCCACATATTATATACATCCACACTTATATATGTATACAATTGCCACCTATGGAGCTTGAACCCACAATCTCTAAGTTGATGGGTTCCTCACATACCGCTAGACCATAGGCCCATTGATAATCATAAGGTTGGTTTACAAAGCTAAAAATGATAGCTGATGCTTACTAGGCGGCTGCTAGCGGTTGGAGAGCTTTGAGAGGATTCATAATTACACCATCTATAAGTCCGTATTCTTTGGCTTCTTTGGCACTCATGAAATAATCACGGTCAGTATCTTGGTTGATTCGGTCAAGGCTTTGACCTGTGTGGTATGCCAAATATCCATTCAAGTTTGCTTTATGATGCAACATTTCATTAGCCTGCAACAAGATGATTGTAATTGATAACCACAAAACCATATCATTGAAGCCAACTCAGAACCGGCCAAAATAGAGCATACCTGAATATCTAAATCAGTTTGACCACCTTGGGCTCCACCAAGAGGTTGATGAATCATTATCCTTGAATTTGGAAGGCTGAATCTTTTTCCTGCAATGAATTTAAATATATTACCATAATATTTGGTAAGCGATGTCATAACATATGAATCATAAGATGATTAGAGTCAAAGTAATATAGTTACCTTTTGTGCCAGCACCAAGCAGGAAGGCACCCATACTGTCAAATAAATGAGTAAAAGCATATATATCAACACCATAGAAGATAAACAATGAAAAACACAGCTTATTACCAGCCTTCTCAACTGTAAGTACAAACTGAGTAATGGACTACAGGAAGCAAACTGGCAAAAGTTAATGCTAGGTCCTAAACATCCAAACTTGATAATCTGTATAGATTCACATCAATATGTTCATGAAGTGCTACTAAGGCTATTAAAGAATGCATATGGCACCAAGGAAATATGTACTTTCTGCCGATTTCCATATTGTCTATTGTACTTTCAAATGAAAGTTTAATCGCTTGGTGCTTAAGTTTAAATTATTAATGGTCACCGGGTAGCTTTGGGCAGTTGCCCTCCACCTAATACATTTCACTGCCAACAGTAACACCACTTAAGTTTTTTATGGACCCCACATTCACCAATATACCTTTATTTCTATACACTAAACAAATAAAAAAAAACAAAAAAAAAAATTAATATAATGAAGCTGGCCCACGCTCACACTTCAGTTCCCGTCGAAATACCGACGCCGTCCACCGACGGCCGCAACAGACACCGTCAGTAAAAACCGACGGCCCAACGGAACAACCGTTGGGAGCCGTCTTAAAGAATGCATATTGCACCAAAGAAATATGTACTTTCTGCCGGTTTCCATATTGGCTATTGTACTTTCAAATGAAAGTTTAATCGCTTGGTGCGTAAGTTAAAATTATAAATGGTCACAGGAAAGCTTTAGGCAGTTGCCCTCCACCTAATACATGTGTTAAATGCTTCAAGAGCAATTGACAGTGAATTATGAAAAATATGGGTAAAAACTACTACATATTTGCTAAAACATATATTTAACACTAATCCAGTGGCATTCGAAATAAAAGTTACTGAGCACATGTGCAGCATGGCATAAAAAGTGCATACATAATTATTTTACCTAGCAGCTAGTCCAACACATACGGTGGAAACATCAGGTCGAATATGCTTCATGGTGTCAAATATAGCCATACCTAAAAGAACAAAACACCCAAACAAGAAAAGAAGTTTTCAATAATCGTCTATAAGACATTAAACAGACACAAACAACATAAATCAAATGCACCAAAAAGCATACCAGCAGTGACTGAACCACCAGGAGAGTTCACATACATCATAATATCCTGTCAATGATAACAAATATGTTATGTCACATCATCAGTTACAGAAATGCTAATAATCTTCATACAAATGAATCCGATCAAACCTTGTTAGGATCAACAGCATCAAGATATAAAAGCTGAGCAACTATAATGTTTGCCATATCATCATCAACCGCTCCACCACAACGTATTATTCTCTATATACATAACCAAACATTCGTATAAATAACAAGGTAAAGTTGTACAATGATGCAAATAGGCCATGTATGGCATGGAGTAGTAGCTTACATATTGAAAAAGCTGACTGATAACACTCTGAAACCGCTCTTGCATCATTGGAGGCGGTCCTTGACCTTGTGCATACGTAGGAAAGTAAGGTGATGATGGAACTTGCACATCCTCCCTATACATTAAAAATTTATTCCACAATCACAAAACATAAAAATTCTTAACAAAAACTATATAGATGTAACAAACCTTACCTAATAGACCATAATCCCTGCCTCGAACTCTTGTCAAGTGTCGAATAATTACTCGAATAGATGGCTTTCACTAAAGTAGTAGTCCCTACAGTTTTCTGATTACTTCTCACTTTCCTGTAATCAAGAATACTAATACTAACTTTTATTCTATACATTTTTTGGCAAAGATGCACAATAAGGTACAAAGATTTAAATCTGTAAGCTCAAACAAATTATGAAATTATTGACCTTTTTTAAATTTCAATAACCCAATCTTAAATTATAAAGAAAAGCGGATGATAACATCGTCAAAATCCCAATTAACCAATTAAATTCTTTAATTTTGTCCAATTAGCTAAAATTTAGGATGAGATGATGTCATAAATACATATTTTGTATTGAAATATATTTATATATTAATTTTTATTATTATTTTAGGTTCCTAATTTCATTAGGAGACTTGCATAAGGAGAATTTAATAATAAATAAATATAATCTTAATCTTAATTCTTTGTATTTTATTACAATTATTAATTAATATACGCAATCAATCTATTATACTACTTTCGTTTAAGGACTTTTGAACTTCATTGCATATCTTTTCTAACTTCTATGAAATAGAATTTTATCGTATACATAATTCGCGTAATTATAAAAATCAAATTCACATTCAATGGCCCGTGTGTATACACGGGTTTGATGTCTAGTAAATTATAACCTAATCCAAACACACCCTAAAATAGAAATTAAGTATAAGTTTTAAGTTTGTATCTTTATGTGCAATTTTCAGTACCAATTAATCATAAAGCATGAATCTTATGCAATTAAACATGAGCCAAACACAAATACTGAAACAATTTATCAAAAAGTGAGAGCTTTAGTACCTAGAACGAAGTGGGGTGAAGGTGAGGTCAGCAATGGAATTAGGGTTTTTTGTAGAAGAGAAAACGAGGGAATTGAATCTGAGTGAGGGAACGCATGATTGAGCCATTGGGTTTATGTGTGTGTGAATTTGTGGTGGTCCGGTGACTGTAGAACGGTTGTTTATCCGATTAACGACGACAATTGAGTGAGTGAAATGTTAAGAGATTTTTATTTGGGTTTTGCGTGTAGAAATGTTAAACCCAAATATGATAATGATGGGTATTTGGGTTGGGCCTGGGTGGTTGGGTTTGGGGTTATGATTTAATGTTGTAGCGTAGAGGTGCAAACCGAAAACCGGTTTTTTAAAAAACCGAATGAAAAATCGAAACCGGTTTTTATAAAAACCGGTTATTTAAAAACCAAAACCGGTTTTGAATAACCTAACCGGTTTGATCGGTTTTAGCTTTGGGCGGGAATCGGTTTTTTACCGGTTTTAAAATCGGTTATTTGGAAAAACTGGTTTTAGCCGGTTTTTTTTCGAAAAAAATGCCAAAAACGGCACTAGCCGTTGGAGGAGCGTGGGTTCGAAATTTATGGCCGTTTTTTGAAGTTTTAGGGGTGTTTTTGCCCCCTCACTCACCCTATAAATACCAGTTGTTAATTTAGCTTCAAATCACACCATTTTCTATCCTATTCTCTCATATTCTATCATATTCTCAATATTCTATATATATATATATATACACTTTTATTTTCCGAAATGGAAAATACATATTCTCAAGCTTCCGGTTCCGTTGCTAGCAATGCACGAAAGAAAGGTTACACAAATGAAGATGTCGTGCATGTTAAAAAACGACCCGGAACCAAGAAATATGGGTGAATTATGATTTGTGCGTTATGAATGATGGGGTGAGTAAGGCTCGGTGCAAGAGATGTGGGAACTTTTATAACGCCTCATCAAACTCCACATTACGAGCTCACATGACCACCGCTTGTAGATCGATTAGTCAAGATCCATCACAAGCGACACTTGGTTCGGATGGTGGGGTTTTTATATACGACAATGATGCGCTTCGAAAAGATTTTACAAAGTTTGTCATCCAAGAGGCGCTTCCATTCAACCACTTCGACAACCAACGACTTACGGGTATCATAAAAAAGAGACTACAACCGCGATACCAACAAGTAAGTCGTACTACCCTAAGAAACGATGCTTTTAATTTATGGAAAAATGCTAAAAAAGATATAATTGATGGTTTTCTAAACTATAAACATGGCGTTTCTATTACTTGTGATGTTTGGACCGCACCACATGGTACGGCAAATTCTTATTTAGCTGTTACGGCCCATTGGTTTCATCCCGAGTCTTGGTTATTGATGAAACGTACTATTGCTTTTAAATTGTTTGGTTATCCGCATACGGGATGTAATTTGCGAAAAATTTTAAATGACACTTTAATTGAATATAATTTACACGATAAAGTTTTTACAATTTCACTAGATAATGCGTCAAATAATACTAGAGCCATGAATTTACTAAAATTACGTTTAAAACCAATTTTAAATGGCGCTTTTTTTCATTCTCGTTGTGTTGCTCATATTATAAATTTGTCCGTGCAAGCGGCATTAAAAATATGTGATAATATACGTCAAAAATTTAAGAGTTTATTAGTAACTATATATAGTTCTAGTAACGAACGTCAAGCTAATTATAGACGTTTTCATGTACAATGTGGTGAAACTCCTCTAGGACCATGCTACGATAATAATACTAGGTGGAATTCTACTCACGCCATGTTTGAAAATATTTTAAGACAACAAGCTACTTTACATGCTTTTAATACATTGTTAGTTGATAGAAATAAGTCTGTGGAAGTAACCAATTATGAATGGGATGTCCTTCGTGATTTAACGAATTTTTTAGTAGTTTTTAAGGAAGCTACTACTATATTATCGGGTGTATATTACCCGACTAGCTCCTTAGTTCTAAACCAAGTTTTTATTATGACCGAAAAATTAAAAGAATTTGAAATGTCGTCATATCCAATTTTAAGAAAACAGGTTAAAGGTATGAAAAAGAAATTTATAAAATATTTTGGTTCCATGCCTTTGGTTTTCACTTGTGCCGCCGCACTAAACCCAACTATAAATGTTGGCGGCGTACAACGTATACTCACAACAATTTTGGGAAATTTAGACTTAAACTTACACGAAGACCCGAACTATATTACAAATGAAATTCAAAATTTTGAAAATGGTTTTACCCAATTATTTGAGGTTTATGCAACAAAAATTGGTTACCAACCAAACCCAATTGTTGACCCATGTGGGCGGGAACATCTCGAGGATCATCTAAGGACATGAACATAAACCTTTATAATACTCTACTTGAAGACGCTACAAAGCGTCAACGAACATTGGCTCCAACAAGTGAATTGGGACATTATAAGGCTACAAACTTTTTAACCACTTTAAGTGTTGAAGATTTTCGTAATTTTGACATTTTGAGTTGGTGGAAAGAAAGAGAAGTACAATTTCCAATATTATCCGCTATGGCTCGTGATTTATTAACCGTCCAAGCTTCGACGGTAGCTTCCGAATCGGCATTTTCTACTAGCGGTAGAATTATATCGGAAAAAAGGTCAAGACTAACCGCCGAATCCGTGGAAGTATGTGTATGTTTGAAAGATTACTTGGATGGGGTCGATAGGATACAAAATGTAACAACTTTGGAAGGCCCACTATTAAATAACGTTGAAGAGATTATCGAAGATGAAGAAATCGCATTAGGGATATCACCTCCAACTACCGAATTAGATGAAGGTGAATTTGAAGAACTTGAAGTTGAATCCGAGGATGAAGATGACGTTTGGGACGACATAGGTAGTAGTTAAGTGTATCGGGTGATGGCCATGCCGAAGCTCGATATACTTTACTACACGATTACATTTTCGGGTGATGACCATGCCGAAGCCCGAAATGTATTCGAATTTGTATTTTATATTTTTAGTTGTAATGGTATTATTCAAATAAAAGTTATGTTTGTATTTTATATATTTAGTTGTGATTGTATTATTCAAAATAAAAGTTGTGTTTGTATTTTTTTTCGTTTGTATTATTTAAATTTTGTTATACAATTATACCGAATTCGAATCCGGAAAAAACCCAAAAAAAACTAACCGATTAAAACCGGTTCAAAACCGAAAAAATTGATTCCGAACATAAAAACCGAAAAAACCGATTCCGAAAACCGAAAAAAAAACCGAAAAAAACTGGTTTTTTTAAAACTGGTTTTTTAAAAACCGAAAAAAAACCGATTTTTTCGCACGCCTATTGTAGCGTAAGAAAAGAAGTTAATTAAGTGCATAAAATTAAGTGTGAATTTAACTATTTGGACATACACTACGTGTAATAAACTTGTTATTTGCTGTCATTGTATGTAATTTACGGTATTTTTTTCACGTGTCATCTATATAGGATGCCACATGACATCCTTACACGTTGACACGTCACCAAAATATATACAATGGAAAGAAATTACAAGTTTGTTACACACAATATGCCCGAATAGTTGGGTACACACTATGAATGTCAGACCTACCCAAAGTACTAATTTCGAGCAACCGTATAAATTTAGCATATACTAAATCAAACGTCATCATCATCATTGGCGTATGCAATAATGAACATAATTCAACTCCATAACTACTATTTAACATTTTCATCATTAACACTAACGTAAGCATATTAAAATATTACACTTTTACCAGAGAATGTAATAAAATATGATATATATAAATAAGCTTGCATCCTTTAATAGATTGAGACCGTGAATTATTCAAACTTATTGGGGGTCGGGGGAATTACTGTGAAAGTCGATTTTAGATTTTGAATTTTGAATTTGAATCAATTAATAATAATATGTGATCGAAATCAACCACATTATTTTCGTAATCTTCCAAGAGGTGAATGTAAGTTAGAGCGGGCAAAGGGCAATTTTGCAGTTTATGCAAAATAAAAAAGGGAGAGTTCACATCTTCACAAAACACACACTTACAGTGTCAACTCTCTCTCTCTCTCTCTCTCTCTCTCTCTCTCTCCACGAAACACACACTAACACACTACCACCACCACCGTCCACCACATCCGTCACCGCCACTCCACTGCCACTGCCACCACCACCACCGTAACCGTTGTCGTGACCGGAGAAAAGAAGCGGAGAAAACGATGGCAGATTGTGTGGCCAGAGAGTTGATACGCGAACCACCACCGTTGGTGAACCGGCTTTCACCTGACGTAACCAACAGTGGTCGTTTCAGCATTTTCTCCCGCTGCTCCACCGCCGCCACCGCCGCTCAACCGCCACAACTGCCGCTCCACCGTCACCACCACCACCACTATATAGATCTGGATATGAAAAGTCGTAGATCTAGATCTAAAAAGTAGATCTAATTTTAGATCTGAAAAAATCAACTGCATCGTACAATTATTCTACTGTATCTTACATTACTGCATCATACTTTTTATATCCGAATAAAACCACCGGTACTTATTTACTGCGTCTTTTATATATTTTTATAGCATCTTATGTATTTTTTAGCATTTTGATGTGTTTGTAAATCTTGATTTTATTCTTGAATCTAAAATTAGTATTGCTTCGTTTACAACATCGTATATATTTGTTACTGCATTCTTATATATTTGAACTGCATCCTGTATATTTAATTTGATACTGCATCTTACGTTCTTTATCATTTTTGACGTAATATTGCATATTAAAAGGTTTTATGATTGAACAAATTTTTCAACAATTTTTTAGGTATTCTTTCGGACAATTTTGCATGCAGGTCCAGAACTTTGTTAAAATTGCAAAATAGTTCATCCTTCTCTTCCCCTTCCCCTTTTTTTTTGAAAGGCAGTATTGGGCTCAGTGGCATTGCCTCTTCATATACCCATCACCAATTCCAGGGGAAACCCGAATATTTCGAGAGAAAACCCCTGTCTCTATCCCGGAGAGCATTTTGCTCACATCCGGGTTCGAACCCATGACCTTGAGGTCATGGTGAAACACCTTGTGCCCCTTGCTCCTCTGATCCTTTCCCAAAATTAAATCCCTAATTAATTAAATAGTAACAAGTGCAAGTGCGGTTAACTCCCGTATTCAATTTGTTAGTGATGTCATTCAACTAACAACACCTTTAAGAAGTTGTTTCTAACTGAAATTCAATTTGTCGTTTCTATAACTGGATTTTTTAACCAATTTATTTTGGTTGGTCATTTTAATTTTATTTTTAAGTCTTGAAGGTGACACAAATTGTTTATACTTTTCAATCAACATACCTTTTCAATGAGATAAATAATGAGTTAAAAAATAAAAATAAACAACTTTTTAATGAGCTAAATAATGAAATAAAAAATAAAAATAAAACAAAAATATCTATGCACGGATATGTCACTTTTATTATTCTGCATGAAACAAAGATCGAGTCCTTACACATTTGGATTGATCATCAAATTAATAGGCTCAAAAAAATGAATCTATCTATGTACATACCGAGATCACCTCTAAGGATCGGAACTAAAGAACCCCTAATTGAGACTATACTAGCTATACCAGTAACGAACGTAGGTTTTACTTTAGTATGAACACCGTACCAACAAGAAACAAAGTGAAAACGTTGATACGATTGCTGTTGAGTCATCAACCGGCGGGGAGACGAGAATACGGGTGGAAATGACGTCGAGGTCGAGGGTTGCAAACCGGATGATGGGGTCGAGTACTCATCAGGGGAAATGGAGGTTGGTATGCTTGGTGGTTGTGCGGAAAGCGCGTTGGTAGGTGGGGTGGTAGATACCGATAGCGATTGACTAATGGTTGATGGTTGTACGGAAAGCGTGTTGGTGGGCGGGCAAATTGGGTTCTTGGTGTGGAGGATGTCGATAGCCGTCGTTGATTGATGGTTAATGGTTGTGCAAAAAGTGTGTTGGTGGGCGAGCAAATTGGGTTCTTGGTGGTGGATGTCGATAGCTGTTGACTGGTGGTTGACTCGATGGGAATCTTGGAATGTATAGGTATGGTAGTCAGTCGCGGATCTAGAGCATGAACTCACATGGTTTACTAATAACTTGACGCAATAACTTGCCTTAGGCAACAAAATAATATTGACAAAATAAACGGCTCGAGTCGTTAATAAAAAACAGAAACATACATTTATTAATAGTGTTAAAAGGTGCTTGTTGTTATAAGGGTAAAAGCTAAAAAAATGACTCATTGTAGTTTTCAAAATGTATACATGTGCGCAATCTACTTTGAAAATACCCATTTTACGAAAAGAACTGTTAAATTATTGTTTCAAGTTCCGCAACATACTTTCAAAATTTGTTCTAGTGTGCACAACGTACAACCAATAACGCATAAAGTACTATCAAGATAAAACATGACTAAAAAGTTGAAACACTCGTCTATATGTTTTAATGTACATTGCACACCTCAAAACGAAATTTGAAAGTATGATAGATACTATGAATATTAACAAAGTACATTGCGCACATGCGTACATTTTGAAAAACACAATGAGTTTTTTTACTCATACTCTTGTTATAATTGTCATCGACGAGGTTCCATACCTTCAAAATAACTCATGAATGACTCATTACTAATACTCTACTATCTAAAACGTCTTTTTAACATATAAACAAGCATTCATAAAGTTATCACTCATTTTCTTATTCAAATCATTCTTTATCAACTTCATTGTAAAATGCACGTTCTGCAATTAAACAATTGAATGATACATTTAACAATTTTAGTACAAAATCATAATTATAATTAAAATATAATACACAAATATACAATTAGCAATTGGACTCCCATGTGTAAAGTCAGACAACAACACAATCATCAAAAAACCAACAGATATGTAATCTAATATAAAAGCCAAAAATTTTACACAACAATCAAAAAGCTTAACTTTGATGAGTGAGTGAGAGTGAACCGAGAGAGAGAGAGATTTATGTTTATTTGGGCTATTCATGGGCTAAGATATTAAACTTGGACAATGAATGAGCAAGGTAGGTCATATTTATTTTTCAACATGTTTCATAGATGTAAATATTTAATACTCTCAAAATAATTAAGGTGGGTTATTTGACCTATGTTCTAAGCTACTAGATCTGCCTTTGATAGTAGTGAGGGAATTTATGGGTGATAAGGTAGTGGTGATGGGTTTTGATAGTATTGCAGCGGTGGTCGGACGTAATCCAGTTCAGATGAATCGCGATCATAGTATTCCGGTGGTAGGTATAATGGATGTGATGGTTGGTATGGTGGTCCTTCAGAGAGTGGAAAAAGTTAGAAGGCTAGTGGTGGTGGGGGTTGAATTTGGGGAAATATACCGATCGCCAGACGCGATGGTTGAACGGCGGCCGGTGCTACGATTATTGGATCTAACCAAGAAGGTGCTTCGTATTCAAAATCATGATTAGGTTGGAAGTTGTACTCGATCACACTACCCCCCATCTTCATTGGGAAGATGGGATTAGACACTTAGAAATGATAGGGGACCAATTGGAAGTTGGCAGTTGGCGTAAACTGCAGAGGTACTGACATGGTGGTGGTGTGGTGAAGTAAAGGAAGGGGCTTTTTATTTTTGTGTAGTAATTGTTGGTGGTTTAGTACCCTAGAAGTCTATATATACATGGCAGCAATGTTTTGAAACCCGGATTGACCCGACCGGTTGAATCGGGACCCCAGCGTCTAACCGGTCAACTAGGAGCGAGTTTCATTGGTTTTCAGCTCGGGTTGGTCCGGTGGGTTTTCCGGTCGAACCGGTGACCCGAAACCTGGTGGGTTAACGTTTTTTTTCTTCCTTTTTTTTCAATTTTTTTTTGTTGATCAATTGACTGAGAAATAAGGGATAATTTCATTCATATCCTTGTAAAGTCTATTATGATAATATTATTGTAAATGTTAAAATTATCGATGTACATATTTTTTATTTGAAAGTATTAGACTACTAAATTTACATATAGACTTCTCAATTATTGATGTGTACCATAAATCAAATATAAACTATTATAAATAACAAAAAAGGCCAACTAGTTGACCGACGGTTCAATCGGTTGAACCGGATCCGGTGCTTAGACCGTGTCGACTTGAAAACCGGGTTTTAAAACATTGCATAGCAGGGAAGTATGGGTTGATGGACTCAAACCCTCCTTCAACTTTGGATGCGTGTCTAATCACTCATTAACCCATGTAGTCACTCTATTTCATTTGCTTTTTATTACTCCTTTCCTTTATTTATTTCATTAGTTATCTATCTATCTACCTATAATATACAAGAAAGCACAAATATACTGTAATGGCATTTAGAAATTGCCATATCAGCAACTACATCTACCTATAATATACAAGAAAGCACAAATATACTGTAATGGCATTTAGAAATTGCCATATCAGCAACTACAGTCTGCTACTATTCCCATCTCTTTGGTACAAGCTTCTCCCTACATCCTTGACTTCATGTCATTGCCCATTCTTGTGTTAAGCACCAACATCATTTTATCTCCCTCATCTCTCTTATTTTTCATCATTTTGCAGGTTTTCCATATCATGTTCAATTTCAACACCATGTAAGCTCTCTTAATTTACTCATTTTTTCCATCAGTTTTTGTTTTCATTTGTGAGTCGGAACTTTTGAGTTTTGAGTAATTTTAGCTTTGTCTTTGAGTCATGTTGCCTAGCTTCTAAATTTTGCCATGTTTACAACTGTTTACATTTATGGGTTACAGTTCACATCATTAACAAGAATCCTTACACTTGTATGTAACTATGTATAATTCGTCAAAGTGCATGCTTTACTGGTGTGATATTTTTAGGTTTGGACATTGGTTTGAGCAGACTACTGCTACATGCTTGAAGAAAGGAAGAAGAAAGAAGACGATGTTGAAGCTTCATATCCAATGTATGTGGGTTCAAACTTTTAGTTTATGTACATCTGTTTATGAATCATTCAAAACGTCCAGACTCTCATTTTAAAATGTGGATTACAAATCGTAGGTTACAATCTTTACATTTTATTGTCTTAAAATTTGCGCTCTTTGATAGTTCTTTCTTGACACGAAGCTAGCAAGTCCAGATAACATAAAAATAATAATTCAGTATTACATATATATTACTAGGACTAGGATTCATAATATGCATATAATGATGTGTAATGTAGTTCTTATGATATATTTTTTTGTGTGTGTATAATATCCACTTTATGAGTAAAACATAATCCAGATTCCAGACACAATCTTCTATTAAGACACATCAAGTTGTTTTTTCTTCCTTTTCTTTTGTAATCGGTATGTTATCAAGCTGTTATATATATAATGGTTTTATTTATGTTTGATGAGTGATGAGAGGTAAGTAGCATAACAGTTTGATGTTGATTTTAAATCAATTGTTTCCCATGTTCTTGTTACATCCACAAGCTTGTAAAGTAAGCTTTTCTTAAAAGAAATAGGTGTAAGACATAATATATACGTACTTTTCAATTTTATGGATACATTGTATTTTGATATTTGTTTTTAGTGCATTATTTTATTAAACTTATAAAAATGAAATGGAGAGTTTATTGACTTAGCTTATTCTGCTAAAGTATGTTGCCAATCCCAGGAGATCAACCTTTTTTTTTTTTTTTTTTTTTTTTTTTTTTTTTTTTCTTTTTATCTTCATAACTTGTTACTGTAATATGTGTAGACGTATAGTTCTTTTTCCAGGATGTTATATCATGTTATTCTTCATAAGATAAAATTAATTTGCTCTTGAAATATATAGTTTGTTATTAGATATTGATGTAAGAGAAGAGTTCAATTGAGACCATTTATTTTGTGTGAGAATAGGGGAATCAACCACAATATGCCATGTGTCACTTTTTTCTCTCTCATCCACGTTTTTAAAAATTAAATATCTCACAAACGACAAGTCGAAAAATCATGAAAATTGCACCATATTTTTCAGCGTTTTATCCTCTTCGATTTGCCGTCCATCAAGGCATACTTCCGACAAACTTTTTTTTTTTTCATTTTTTTGGTGGGTTTTACATATTAGTAACACATGTGTTAGTGATTGATTATACATTTGATTTAGGGTTTAGGGTTAGGGTTTAGAGTTAATGTTTAGTATGGTTTAGTGTTAGGGTTTAGCAGGGTTTAGTGTTAGGGTTTAGCAAGGTTTAGGGTTTAGTATGATTTAGGGTTTAGAGTTTTATAAAGCGTTTAGGGTTTAGGGTTTGGGGTTTAGGGGTTAGGGGTTAGGGTTTAGGGTACCCTAAACCCTAAACCCTAACCCCTAAACCCTAAACGCAACACTGTAACACACGTGTTAGTAATGTGAAACCCACTAAAAATAATGGAAAAAAAAAACTCGTCGAAAGTATGCCTTAATGGATGGCAAATCGAAGAGGATCAAACGCTGAATCTAATGGTGCAATTTTTATAATTTTTCGATTTGTCGTTTGTGAGATATTTAACTTAAGGGGTAAATGTGTTTTGTATTCTCTTTGTACACATGGCACCATATCATTGGTTCCTCTATTCTCACACAAATTTTTAGTCTCATTTGAACCTTACCCACATTCTCAAACAAAATTGAACTTTTGAAATATATCTGCATACGTATTTATCATACTTGTTTTAGTTGAATAAGTACGTCTTTCTTGTATATAAATAAAATCAATTTCACTTCATTTTGTGAAGGTACATCAAAAAGTGGTTCATAAATTAAAGAGGTGATGGGATTTACGGAAAAATAGTATTTGAATACTATTTGAATTGTTTGATGGAAAAGGAAGAGATATGGTGGAGTAAAGGAGTGGTCGTGGGAATTCGGTGAGGATATTGGGGAGGAATTCATGAATATATTTTTACTGTATTTGTTATCTTTTCAAATTTAGTAGATAGAATTCCATTATTGAAATTTTGTTTTGTTTACTTTTCATATATACTTGGTGAAACTACCATGGTAATACATGGATCCTTTTTTGTTTTCCTACATTTTTGTCCTTTGTCAACGAAGGAACAAACAATTAGTTGATTATGTAAGACTATCAAACAGGCTCGTAGCTCGAAATTGGGTGGCCCAGTGCCACGATAAAAAGAAGCCCTTTTAAATACATATTTTTTATATATACATAACATAAAAAGAATTATCACTACTAAGATGATAGACCAACTTCTTAGATTTGAAGCCCATATTTTAATTTTGGATCTTTTTATGTGATCAAACAAATTAAAAAAAATACACTAGTTCATATAATATGTCTAACTTTTTTAGATTTGAATTGTTATGAAATATGAGCTTGAAAATGAACCTACACACATGAACTATACGTAAAATTTGGAGGCCCAATAGAAATGGGGGCCCTGTGCGGTCGCCCATACGGCACTCCCTCATCTACGGGCCTGCTATCAAATAATCACGTGCATTTCTTTTGCTTCCCTATTAATGAAAAATACATATCAAATAAGATTATCACTATTGAAAGACACCTTTTTTAGCAATACATAACAAATGGAGTAGTAAAATTCTATATTTTCTTTACATACTAATATATAAAAAGACATATTTTTTTAATGGAACATTGGTGAATTTTTGTTTTGTTGACATACGGCTTAAACTATTAGAGGAATAGTACGGTAGTCAAATAGGAAGGATATGGAGGTATGAGTTAGCAGTAAAAACTTAGAGGGACGGCATTGATATTTGGTTAGGTAGCAAGGCAATTGGAATTTTTTTTAGATAGATAAGTACCTTGCACACCTCACTATTACGAATGCACAAATACATACATTAATCCATAATCCATGAATATATATAATCCCTATGACTCGGACCTCTAACCCCATGGTTAGAAGGGTCACATAACACAATTAGACCAATAGCCCATTTAAGACAATCAAAGATTTCTTTTCGCTAATTCTATGCATCTACTACTTAAATAAAGTTTCAGGCCTAAAAGACATTACATTGTTTTACTAAAAATTGCAATATTATCAATATTATTCTCATTTTTTTTTTGCCTAAAAAGGCAAATTGCATCAAACAATAAGCAAAACTAAAAATAATAAAATTTGGCTAAACATAAAGTGAGCTTAAAATAAAAATTTCTCGATCAAACAAATATCAATGAACTATTAACTTGATCTCTTTTATCTTAAATCACATCTTTAACAAACACGAACGAAGCATGTTTGTGTTCCTTCATTAATGTTTTATTGAACAAACGAACGAACATGAATCAACAAGCGAAAGAATTTTGTTGTTTATGTTCGTTCACTAAGATGTTCACGAACGAATATATAGTTTAGAGCAATTGTTCGTTAATACCTTAAACGAACTTCGACGAATATAAACAACACACACACACACACACATCTAAGTGGAGGTGTGTGAGAGTGGATGGAAAATATGAGAGGGAAATATGGGCTACAAATGTGAAAGTTAGAAATATCTGGATGTTTAATACTATTACATATAGAATTTAGATCTATATTAGATTAAAATAAGATATACAAATATGTATTACTTTAATTAAACTATTAGTTAAACACGAACATATTATCGAACGTTCACGAACCTGTTAACGCACGTTCGCGAACGTAAACATAAGAACGAGACCTATGTTCATGTTCGTTCATATAATTCAACGAACGTGAAATTTTGTTCATGTTTGTTTCTATAACGAAACGAACGAACATAATCAAACTTCCAGCCGAACGGCTCCCGAATTGTTCGCTGAACGTTCGGTTCGCTTATAGGCCTAATCATAATCATACTCTTTCATTATTCAAACAATAAATAATTATAATTTTATTACATAATCAACCAACGAGTTAACGTTGCAGATTGGTAACAAAACGTTACTTTAGTACTGAGTTAGCTAACGAACCCATTTTAATAAAATTGCTTTACGTGACATTACGCTAAATGTCACGTAATACATATTATCTAACTAGACAGAAATTTTAAAGGTCGTCAGCTACAAATATTAATAAATAGATTCGATACTTAATTAGATGAAAAAAATGAAAGTTCATTGTCAATCTATAATTTTAACGCTTAACCTGAAAGTAACTTTAAATATCACGGGCCGTGCTATGCACAGCCTTATAAACCTCGTAGTCTTTCATATAAAATAAATACTTTCTTTCTAATGATGTCACATCATCACCTTAGAAGGTGACACGTGTCACTAATTTTTTTAACTCTTTAAAAAAAAAAAAACTTGACTCTATGATAAGAATTTATTACACACTTTTGAAATGAACAGATAAAAGACTTTGAGCTATTTTGTTAGAAAAACTATAATCTTATATATATATATATATATATATATATATATAGTCGTGGGTTCAAATGAGAACACTAATTTTCGTGAGAACGTAAGAAACACTTCAAAATCACTTTTAGCTATCCAAACCACGTTATTTTACAAAATTTTCTTCGTAGCTTCTTTTTCAAATAACTTTTAGAATCTATTTTTCAAATAAAAAAAATTCGACGTTTTTTTTTTATTTTTTAAATTATTTTTTATTAATTTTTTTATTATAATAATCACATTTTATAACCCGATAATCACATGAATAATATGTGATTATTATATCATATCTTTTGATTATCTCGAACACATGATAATCACATTATATTAGAGAATAATCACATGTGATTATCATGTTATATTTTGTGATTATCTTAAATAATATCTTAAATAATCACAACAATCTTTACAGTAAAAAAAATTCGGAAAAAAAAGTTAATATTTTTTATTTATATTTATATCATAGCTTCCAAAAGTTATTTTAATAATAATCAATGAAAAAGTTTTGAAGAATAATGTGTTTCGGATAGTTAAAAAGTGATTTCGAATGATTTCCTACGTTTTCACGAAAATTAGTCTTCTTATTTTAACCCACATCTCTCTCTCTCTCTCTCTCTCTCTCTATATATATATATATATATATATATATATATATATATATATATATATATATATAATTAACAAGTTCATTCATTTGATGACACATTAACACTTTTTAAGTTGGATGTATATATCCTTCATCCTTAAGTTATTTTGATAATAATAATAATAATGATAATAATAAACTAAATATAGTGAATGGCCAAAAAACAATCACAAAGACAACTAACTTCTAAACTTTTAACATTCATTCAATCAAAGTACATACAAAACATATTACAGAAAAATAGAATAAAACTAAGTGGAAAAGCGTTTATTAGGCATGATAGCCCTCCCTTTGCTTGAGATCCTCTTTGGCGTATCATTCAAATCTATCTTCTTACCATCATCTTCCATTTTTAAAATATCATCTATCTTCTTTCGTTTAGCTTTATTAGAGGCTGAGAAGATTAATAGAAGACTTGACTCCACTAGGAAGGAAATGCCAACTGCATCCTTTAAAAGGATGAAAAAATTTTCAACTTTTTGTTGAGACACACCCTTCTTATCATACAATTCTCTTTCCTGAAACATATAAACCATAAATACAAAAAACTACCCAAAAAGGGAAGAAGAAAAAAAAGAATGGAAAAAAAAAGTACCATTTGGAAAGAGTGAGGTTGGTTCACATTGGGTGAAAGAGTTGTGAATAAGTCTAGAAGCAAGTGATGAGACAAAAGAGATGGACGAGAATGGGAAGGCTTCGTTCTTGAGCTTTTCCAGAGTTTATATTGTGATGTCAGCCTAAGGTTATTATGGTAGCGCTACTCGATTTCTTGAGCAGAAAATGAAGAATCAAAGAACAGGCTGATTTTCTTGAAATCAGTTTTGAAAACGGATAGACCAAACAACAGTTTAAGATAATTATCCTTATCCCAAAGTGTTTTATTTTCGGAAATGATAAAAGGAATCTCATAAAAATTATTTGAATTTGTGTGAAAATCAGCCTGATGAAGCTTACCGATAGGAACCGTCTTCTTCTACTTGGCAAAATTCTTGGATTTAGGAGGCATTATTGGCTGAAATCATAAAAGAATGAAACTTTAATAAGAAACTTTAATATATGATGACTAATGATAACAAATAATAAATGTAAAAGATGATACATACCAAAAGATTTATGCAAAAGTTTGAATTCTTGATGGGATGGGCTGGGAAAAACCTTATTTTTTTTCTTTTTCAACAAGAATTATGAAAGAATGAATGAAGATGATGAGTGAAGGGTTCTTGAAAAAACCTATAAGGTTGATGAGTGATATGAAAGTAATAAGAACCAATAATGATCTGATGATTATGGGTTTTAGGTTATGAAAAAATGAAAATGATAAGGGGGTTTTGGTGGCAGAATAGAGTAAAACCAGTTTTAGTGGTGGGATTTCTTGAAAAGTGATTTTAAAGAATTTGTATTTAAAAAAATAGAGTAACATGATTTTGGAGGTAGGGGCAATTTTAAAAGAGGGACCGTTGTGTTTGAATATGAAAAAATAAATTCTTTTTTATTTATTTATTTTTTTTGGAAAAAATAAACAATATAAAATCGTAACCTGTAAGTGCTGTTCTCCCCATCTTAAGTGTTGCTCTTTCTGCTACTTTTGAATTCATGGCGTAAAGAGGTGGGATTTTTAAATCAGATGACCCCTCGTGTTTTCACATAGCTTGATTATTTGCACACATAAGGTTTTGAAAGCAGTCAAATTTGTATTCAGTAGAACACTTGTACTATCTATCACATAGCATGAGGGGTTTTGATTAGGCATTTTCTCTTCTTCTTTTTTTTTGGGTGGGTGGGTGGGTGGGGGGGGGGGGGTTAGGGTTTATAGTCACAGGGATCGTGGAACCACCTGCGTTTTTCATACTGGATTGCTGTACGTTCATGGTCCGTATCGCTCGGGATTGCGATTTGGATCGGTAAATTTCACGTCCCCAGAACCAGGGTTTCAAAATCGGCCATATTAGTTGGCCATATCAAGAATCAGTAGTATACCTGAGTAAATTGGTGAAAATTGGTCAAGAAGCTTAGTCGGTCAATAATCCGATTAAGTGGTGGTGTGTTTTCGTTGCCGTTGAAGCTATCGGAGTTATGATGTTGGTGATTTGCATCTACAACTTTTGTTGCAGGTGGGTGATGAACGAAGATGACGGCTTAGAGAGTTAACCTAGGGTCTTTATTACTTCCATATCCCAATTACTAAGTTGGAGTTTGGCCCAATTAATATGCTACAACAAGCCCAACTATTTATGGCCATTTCCATATCCGATTTAAAAGACTGACCAACGTTTATATATTTGCTAAGCATAAAATTATCTTATATATATATATATATATATATATATATATATATATATATATATATATATATATATATATATATATTAAACGGGGGATGAAGCTAACGTCATTCAGCTGCCATCCCCATTCAAGAGCTGCAAAGATGATGACGTGGCTGAATGTTGTGCAAGAATTTTTCTCCGTTTTTTTAATTTTGATATTTCAAATCAGCAAAAAAGATAATTGGTCTTGATTGTAATAATTAAAGGTGCATGCAACCCTCTTAATTTTTAGTTGCTCACACGCAATCGCTAAATCTTTTTGCATGGTGAATGGTGTTCGTATAGCCTTTTGTCACGGACTTATCTCGATAAGCTAACCGTGTGGCCTTAGTCTCAACTAAGTAAGCCTTGCTCAAAACCAAATAACGATTCAAGAGATCAAATGAGGGCACAAGAGTAAGAACAAGTGGAATAAAGAAATGCTTTGATTATTAGAGAGCTTTGCAAATGATTACAAGAGCTACTTTGAGGTGTGTTGTGCCAAATGAAGCATCCACCTATTTATACTAGTCCTACTCCAAAATGGATGGCCAAGATCAAAGTAGATCAATGGCTAGGATTACATCTCTAGAAAAATCCACAATCTTCTATGTTCAAGAGTCTTCCACACTCTTCCAAAGGAGGAACCATGGGAAGACTTCTAGAAATCTTCCAAAAGTCTCTCATATCTCCAAGATGGGTGTAGATGCTTGGTATGTGTTAAGTAGTGGTATAAAATAATAACAAGCTTTAAATAATTGGAAATACTAAAATTAACTATAACACAATACATGCAAGAATAACCTGTTCGTATAATATAGCTTATAAGTAAGTCCATGTATCGAACATAGGGAACGGTATTTTAATTTAAACCCTATATTAATATTTACAAATATTCACAATTACTATTACAGATAAAAGGGGGACGTTTTAGTTCCGATCGAACATATTTTATTTTGATACTAATTTATAATAAACTAAATCAATTCAGGTATTAGAAACAATTAGAAATAACCAATTTAGATAGAAGATTGTATTTATTTAGATTAGTTTTACTTAAAATTTATAGTTTTCCTTTATGTTTATTTTATCGTTGATTAATCAATTGGTGAATTAACAAATATAGATAGTTCCTGGGGCACTAGGTTGACTATCTTATAAAACTTAGAAAAAGCACTAGATTCACTACAAATATACTATAAAGAGCTTCTCTTCTTAGTATTGCTCACCCAAATCTTATTCAATTAAACTTATCAACAATTTATTATAACTTTGTAGGCAACCTTGTAGCATACAAGCGTTTATGATTACCACATTAATTATATTCAAAAGTCTTAATGTTCTTAACCTATCACCAGGCCAGGCATCAAGTTCATAATTAATTAAAGTATAGCATATAAATTAATTAACTATGTAAAAACAACTTGAGCATATAATCAACACAATTATCGGAAAAGTATAATAAACATTCAATAAATCAAATTCAACGTAAACATAAATCTAAACTATAGTTCAAATAACTTTCATCTAAATAAACACAATAAGAAACTTAATTCATAATCAAAAGCAAGTAAACAGAATCCATAGTATAATTAAATAGCATATTTACAAAATACAATGTTAAAGAAACCAAACCCTAATGATGAACAAGCTCTTCGTAAGGTTTAAAACCTTAAAATCCTAGCTTCATAGCCTTCAAATTTGCACCTCTATTTGTTATCTAAACCCTAAAGTCAAATTTAGAATATCAAAATCGTCTATCAAATGGTTTGGCCAAGCCCTCTATTTATAGTTTCAGAATCGACCATTTAACCGCCGGCTAAACCTCTTAGCCGCCGGCTAAAGGTGTTTGTCTAAAACTCCAAGTCTGCGATCTCCACCACCTTAACCTTTATTGGTTTAACCGTCGGCTAAATGTCTTAGCCGCCGGCTAAAATGCAATTCCAGAATATTCTTGAATAAGGGCTGGATCTCCATTTGGGCTCCATAACTTCATAATCCGACTCTATCCTCTTTAAAGCCCAATACTTCATTTAATACGGATTTGATCTTCAATTTAAGCCGAATTATCTTGAAGTCTTGATTTTAGCTTCATTTTCTTCCATTCAGGTCCTATTTTTGTTCATTTTCTTCAATTCTTGATTTAAAATACTTTTCTACAAATATTAGTTAAATCAGTATCTAAAATCATATAAATGCAATAAAAATGTATAAAAAAATAAGGGAATTTGTTATATAAATATAGTATTATTGATGTTATCAAATATTCCCACACTTAAGTTCTGCTTGTCCTCAAGTAGATATATATTTTTTCATCATAAAAACTTGATAACATCAAACTAATATTTCAGAATCAGAATACTCAATTAAGAATCTGTTTTATAAATTAAAACTTTAAACAATTTAATTAACATGGATAACTATAGTGTATAAATAAAAAATTCTTATTATTCGTGCAACATATAATTCATGAGTGATTACTAATATATTTATCCACTTTAAACAATCTATACTCATATTTCTGAATACATCTTTATTATTAGTATGTATATTACTTATGATTTTCACATATGATATACTCTTAAACTTAATCATGCAAATTATTTTTATATTCAAAATAAATATATGAAATACATTTTTAAGAATCAAGACATTGGTGACAGGTCTGCATTTTCATGCAACAGAGCGACAAAACTTGATTCTAGTAAAGTAAATCCAATTTAAATCAAACCAGCGGTGACAGGTCTATACCTTAGTATAACAAAGCGACATAGTTTGATTAACTTAGGAATATTAAAATTTGAAAGAATTTTTACTTTCTTTTACTTTATTTTTAAGAATACTAATTAGAAGTCAGGTCTGTACTTTCGTACAACAGATGAAACACTTAGTAAACCCCCGAATGTTCTCATATAAGTATCAAGACATATAAAATTATTGCATGATAAATCTAAGAATTAAGACTTTTGATGTCATACATCATAATATGTACAATAAAATAGTATACAAGTTATTTTATTAATTTTTTAAAATTCAGAAATCTTCATATAGATTGCCTATTAGTACATCATATCATGTAACTATATATCACTTATTATTACATTGCTTACGTTATATGTACAAAATAGTTAATCTATATTAAAGTCTAAACTTTTAAATATAAAACAAAACTTTTAACAAAAGTATTCTAACTAAAAAATACTTAGTTATCAAAATTATCAAAATTTTAAATTTTTAAATTTGATGAAATTTTATAAAAATTTAATTATATAATAGGACAAGTAAACAAAAGTAAAAATTAAATAATATTTCTTTTCTACCGACCCTTTCCCCACACTTAAATTATACAATGCCCTCATTGTATATAAATATATAAAATAAAGTGAGTAAAAGGAAGAAAAAAAATTAGAACGAAAAATTCCCCTGACTGTTGAAGCAAAATTCCGTTGGCTAGTTCAATGCTTGTTTAGTCGTCTCTTGATCCTTTGTAATAAATATACAACAAAACACACTTTCGTAGTTAATCACGATTGCATTTAGCATATGCAATAAGCCTTTAAACCCCTCGGTATTCCGAGTGAACGAGTTAAAGTCTCGTGAGGGTTTCCAGTGAACACACCCACAAAGTTTAAAAACCTACAAAAATAAAAAGAAAACATAACATATAAAACATATAAAATACGGGTTGTCTCCCGCGAAACGCTTTTATTTATACAAGAAAATAGTCGTTAAGCTCAACTACTGAACCAGAAACTATTAAGTTGCTAAACCAAAATCAAGTTTAACATCTGCCCCTTGAAATTGATCTTTCTGATTATCGTAATATTTCTTCTGCCTATGGCCATTAACTTTAAAAATATGACCGTCTGGATGTAACAAATCCACACTTCCATATAAATAAGTCTTATGAACAATGAAAGGACCTGTCCATCTAGATTTCAACTTTCCTGGAAACAAACGTAAACGAGAATTGAATAAAAGCACACGATCTCCTTCTTTAAATTATTTATGGATTTTAATTTGATCATCGTGCCACTACTTCGTTCTTTCTTTATAAAATTTTTAATTCTCATAAGCATTCCATCGCAATTCATCCAACTCATGTAACTGTAAAAGTCTATGGCTTCCTGCTTCTTCTAAATCCATGTTACATGATCGTAAAGCCCATTACGCCTTATGTTCTAATTCAACAGGTAAATGACAAGCTTTGCCGTATATTAACCGAAATGGTGTACATCCAATTGGAGTTTTATATGTTGTTTTTGAATGCCCATAAAGCATCATCCAATTTATCTGCCCAATCTTTTCGATTAGCTCCTACGGATCGCTCCAAAATACGTTTAAGCCCTCGATTTGTAGTAACTTCAACTTGACCACTAGTTTGTGGATGATAAGGTGTAGCTAATTTATGAGTTACGCCATATCGCTTGAATACTTTTTCTAACTGAGCATTGCAAAAATGAGTACCCCGATCAAATAATTATTTCAGAAACTTTACAACAACTCTGAAATCATTAGTTGGTAATGATAGTCCTGTAATCACTATTGATTAGTGATTTGGAATCTCAATAAGTAAAGTTTAATTGTAAAAGGGGGGTTGAATACAATTAAAAAATTTTTCTGATTTTATTCAAGTTACTTAATCAGTTTTTAATTGTTTAAACACAAACAGAGTATGTAACAAATAGATATGATAGTATCAAAGTAGAATACGCAATAATAGCCAAACTGTGAATTTTATTAATCATAGAACTCACTGAGTATTGATTGTGGAATTAATTAGCCAAAGCTAATTGAAATCAAACACTCTCTAGCTAACTATTACAAAAGAGATAACAGTAGTGGACAAACACGCTAACTGTTTTTCTCGCTGAGTTGACAATACGTACTTAGACAAACTATATTCACTGACACACAAGTGAATAATACGTATGGACAACTAGCCTCTAAAGTACAATAAGCTGAACTATATATACTACAAGAGTTCCTAAAATATCTCCTATAAAATAGGATCTTGGAATGACACGTGTTGCTGCTTGATTGGCTTGATCTCTGATGAACCGACATTCTGCGGGTCCCAATTCAGTTACCGCAAATATCTCACTTCCTTTAAACCAATCATTCGTTGCCATGTAATCATTTAAACATTCTTCAACTACGAGAAACTCTTGCTGAAGTATACAAGTACAGAACTATTGTACTTGTAGTTTTAAAGAGGCTTTATTGAATAGTCACTGAAGATGCAGTAACTCTCCTCACTCACTGCGAGCTAGCATGCTCTTGTAGAATGACTTGAAATATTGTTCTTCAGTGACTAGTTGTTATTCGGGCAGTGACTTTTGCCTTTATTCATTTGAAGATATAGAACTCTCGCTGCTTGAATCAGCGACACACAAAGTTGAGCTTTAATCTTCCTCAGCATGTAAAATCCATAGGTAAAATGAATAGCGATCATCAATTGTTAACTTCAGCAACATCAACTTTGACATAGATCATTTCTTCATCGAGTTGTATATTATTGAGTTGGTCAGCGACCAGTGACTTATCATGGTCAGCGACCAGTGACTCAACAATCTCCCCCTAAATGATTGTGATCAAAGCTCCCTAGACAAACTCGTTGCTGATAAAGTTTATAGTTAGTGTTTAAGATTTTAAACATTCAGTGACTTATACTTGTGATCTATTCATTTTCTTTTTCGATTCTTTTAACATGATCTGAGTTTTGCACTTTGGTTTTCTCAAAAGATCAGATATTATTGAACTGCAAAGTGTAAATTTTACAAGTGATTTCAGTTACAATAAATCCAATCTATTACAAAATTCCACCACGTATGACAGTATCTTCTAGTCTAAGTAGTTACAGATCAACAGCTGGTGCAGCTTCAGTGAGTTTAAAATGTAGTGACTCTTGACATAACAAACCTATTATCTTCAGCTTTAGTGATCTTGAATTGTAGTGACTCTTGAGATAACAAACCTATTATCTTCAGCTTTAGTGATCTTGAATTGTAGTGACTTTTGACATAACAAACCTATTATCTTCAGCTTCAGTGATCTTGAATTGTAGTGACTTTTGACATATCAAACCTACTATCTTCAGCGATCATATTACCTTTGATAACAGAAGTCATCTTGAAACTTACTACACATTCAGAGAAGATTACTACTGAGTTTAGATGAGTCTGTTGCTCAGGCATTGTTTGACTTGGAGAATACAAACCAGGACCTAAAGAGTGACCTAGAACCACAATGAACATGTTACAATGAACATGTTTCTAGTGGTTTCTACATCCAAATTTTCTGATCAGCATTTCTGGTAACATCATCACTTTCTCCCATCATCACTTTCTCCCCCTTGATGTTAGCATCATCACTTTCATCATAATCATCAAAATCATGAGATTTCTCCCCCTTGATGTTAACATGAAATGTTGTGACTGACTTTTGAACGTTTTGAATATGAGTGATGTATTTTGCTATGGGTTTGGCTTCCTCGTCATCACCAGCTTGTGTTCTAGCTGATGGATCATTAGAAACAGAGGGGTCAACCTGTATCTCTCCATGTGTCTGTGGAGAGATATTGACAGTTGGTGCAGTGATAGATGAGATTTGGCCCGGGTCTGTAGCCAGTGATGTGGTATCAGCAATGAGTGTGTTATCACCCACTGATACCACTAGCCCTTTTGATGAAGTGTCATCCTTTTGTGAGAATGACAAGTAGCTGATGGTTAGACTCGATATGAGGGTGTGGGATGCACCCAAATCACTGCTAACAATAGTTTGAGCTATTGTAGCTGTCTGCAGTTGTCCCTTTTTAGAGTCACCGGACTTTCGGGAGTTCAGTGAAGCAGTTGAAGGCTTGGGGTCAGCAAGGGTGCCCATAGGGACTGAACGTTCAGCCTCCACTTCACCCTTGGCATCCTTGGATGTCTTCTTTTTGCTATGTCCCTGATCCGTTAATGTCAGAAACCCTAATTTGTATTTTCTTTTGAGAGCAGTTGATGTGTATTGTAGTGGTGGTTGACCAGAAATAATCACTAGGGGTGTTTTCAGTGATTTGGTCGATTTGGTAATTTGAGTTTCTAGGGAGCTGTATTGATCATAGCTCCCTGTTTTAGTGCCCAATGATTTAATAAGATTTGAAAACAGGGCATGCCACACACTATCCATTTTTGTTTTATGTACAGTGACGTTCTTACGTTTACCATTGCAAACAACAGAACATTTACAGTCAATCTTAGTGAGATTGACTAAGCCTCCTTTGGCTTCATTGCTGTTATGCAGTGGAATGTAAGGGTTATATACAGAAAGTTGAAAAATAGTTTAAAGGATGAGTGCAGTGACAGTTTTCTTTTGAGTCGTGTTGTTGATAAAAACATGTTTTCAAAACCCACTGAGCCCACTGAGCCATTTAGAGTTCATTTCTTCAGGTGATGTAGTTAGAGCAGGGAGATAAAAAAGGGTTTTTTCAAAATGTTTATCAGTATCTCCGTATGCTCTATTTTTGAACAAGTTACCTTTTCCAAATTATCTGATTTGGAAACTGTAACAACAAGATCTTGGTTTCTGCAAAGGCTCGAAGAGCTTTAAACTCTGCAAAGATGGTGTATGTAAAATAGGATTTTGATCTTGCCAGTGATAAAGATGTTTTGCAAGATTTTCGCCTTTAATCAGAGTGTTTTTGTTATGAAAATCAAGAAGGCGTAAAGTGAAATGAGTTAAATCGTTGTTTTATAGCGTGTTTCTTGATAATCATGTGGTGGAAAATAGATCATCGTGGTCGATGATGGAGGTGAGTAGAGCTGGTATAGAGGTGATGATTGATGGTGGTAAGTGGTATAGGGGTGATGATTGTGGAACCTGGTGGTATTAATGGTGATGGGAGAGGTGTGCCAGAAAAGTACACTGACGTAAGAGAGAGAGTGTCAGACAATATGAATTTTCCGTTACACCATAACTCGTTTATTTCAAATGATATTTGTAAAATTAATCGCACCATTAAATGATATCTTCAGTGAGAAAAAGATTTACTGAAGATATATAATCAATTTCTTAATTTACCACCCAAAAGAAATATAACAATTATAAGATAATAAATTTAATTGTTTATCTTGCTGAGACTATGTCTCGCTGACTTAATCACAACTTAGAATACTGATTAAGTCATTGTGACACAGTTACAGTTTTGATATAAATTTAACTTATCAACTCACTATTGTTACATTGTAAGTTTTTCTTTTCTCTCTCTTTTTTTTATTAAAAAGAACATGAATATAGATTATGTCTTATATTAAATGTATAATATATTTCTATATTACATCTCACTGATCTAGTTATAACTTAGAATACTAACTAAATCAGCTAAAAATACCATAGAACAATGCTATAAACCTAATATTAAGACATAAGAAGATATTCATGAGTCTTTATAAAAATATAACATTAGATGATCACAGTAAGCTGGGTTTTAATCTTGCTGATTAGTTCAGAAAAAATTAAAACATCAGTGTGTATGGTCTACTGAAATTATATTTTACAAAGACATATTATTTAAAGCATTTATAAATTTAAACAACAATAAATAAATAAACTCAAAGAGTTTATTTATTCATTGAAGTTTAACATACCAAGCTCGCTGATAAGAAAATTAAATTTTTTCTCATCTAAAGGTTTTGTAAACAGATCAGCGAGTTGGTAATCAGTTGGAATGAAATGAAGTTCAATATCACCTTTCATCACATGGTCCCTGATGAAATGATATCGTACATCAATGTGCTTTGTCCTTGACTGCATCACTGGATTGTTTGCAATAGCTATGGCACTTTGACTATCACAATAGATTGGAATTTCTTTGAAGTTAAATCCATAGTCAGCGAGCTGATTTCTCATCCAGAGAATTTGAGCTGTACAAGCATTAGCAGCAACATATTCAGCTTCAGCGGTTGAAGTTGAAACTGAATTTTGTTTCTTGCTAGACCAGCTTACAAGCTTTTCTCCAAGAAACTGACAGCTACCAGAAGTGCTCTTTCTATCCAGCGTGATCAGAATCAGAATATCCTTTCAACGAGAAATCTGAACCTGATGGGTACCAAAGACCAAGATTTGATGTACCCTTCAGATATCTGAATATTCTTTTGACAACGAGCAAGTGTGATTCCTTTGGATCAGCTTCATACCTAGCACAAAGACATGTAGCAAACATAATATCTGGTCTACTTGCAGTTAGGTACATCAGTGACCCGATCATTCCTCTGTAAGCAGTGATGTTTACAGATTTACCATCAGAGTCAGCATGTAATTTTACTGCAGGTGACATGGGTGTAGCAAGGGATGAGCAGTTAGTGAATTCAAATTTCTTTAATAAATCTTTAACATATTTTCCTTGATTTATAAAGATTCCAGTCTTGGTTTGTTTTATTTGCAGACCAAGGAAAAATGTTAATTCACCCATCATGCTCATTTCATAACTTTTGGTCATGAGATCAGAAAATTCATTGCACATGTCACAGTTAGTAGACCCAAAAATGATATCATCAACATAAATTTGGACTAATATGAAATCTCTCTTATCTCTTTTAATAAACAATGTGCTGTCAATCTTACCTCTGACGTAGCCACATTTTATTAAATAAATAGAGAGAGTATCATACCAGGCTCTGGGATCCTGTTTTAGTCCATACAGGGCTTTGTCAAGTTTGTAAACATAACCAGGATGTTTTGGATCAATGAATCCAGGTGGTTGTTTGACATACACTTCTTCCTGCAGCTTGCCATTCAGAAAGGCACTTTTCACATCCATTTGATATACTTTAAACTTCTTGTGAGCTACATAGGCTAAGAACAACCTAATTGCTTCAAGTCTAGCCACTGGTGCAAAGGTTTCATCATAGTCAATGCCTTCTTGCTGACAATAACCTTGTGCAACCAGTCTAGCCTTGTTCCTTGTTACCACACCATCAGCATCCATCTTGTTTCTAAATACCCATCTTGTTCCAATCACTGATTTACCAGAGGGCTGAGGCACCAACTTCCAGACTTTGTTTCTTTCAAACTGCGATAGTTCTTCTTGCATAGCAGCTATCCAGTGATGATCAGTGAGTGTTTCATCCACCTTCTTTGGTTCCATTAGTGACACAAAGCTTACAAACAAACAAAAGTTAGCAGTTGCTGATCTTGTCTGAACCCTGGATTGTGGATTACCAATAATCAATTGATTATCAATATGTTTTGTCCACTTAGTCATTCGCTGAGGTTCAGCAGTGACTGTCTTATCCGATGGTGGTCCTTGTGACAGATCAGTATTAGAAACAGGAGTATTGTTGTGCTGAGAGTTTTGATTTGGACATTGAGTTGATGATGATGGGACATCAGTAGGTAAAGATGATGTCCCTGAATTCTTCTCAGCTAAAGTAGAGCTAGAAATGATTTCAGGAACATTATCTTCCCCTTCAGAGTCAGATGAGAAATTTTCATATTTCTTATCATTTGATTTTCTTTCATCTGATGAGTCATCATCCATTTTATTAAAAACAAGATTTTCATACTCTATTGGATTAGTGAGTGACTCATCATATGATTCATCAAAAGTAACATCCATTGATTCCTCAATACATTCTCTTCTTTTATTGTAAATTCTGAAAGCTTTAGAGATGATTGAGTAACCAACAAATATTCCTTCATCAGCTTTTGGATCAAACTTTCCTAAGTGATCTCTTTTGTTTAAAATGTAGCAGGTACTACCAAAAACATGAAGAAAACTTATGTCGGGTTTTCTCCCTCTTAACATCTCATATGCTGTCTTATTATGTCGTTTGACAGTCAGTGACCTATTCTGAGTATCGCAGGCAGTACTCACTGCTTCAGCCCAGAAATAGGTCTTAAGACCAGCATCAATGAGCATTGACCTGGCAGATTCAATTAAGGTCCTATTTCTCCTCTCTGCCACCCCATTTTGTTGGGGTGTTCTTGGAGCTGAAATTTTTTGAGAAATACCTTTTGAATCACAGAAGGTTTCCAGGTCAATGTTTCGAAATTCAGTGCCATTATCACTTCTTAAATGTTTTACCAAAATACCATTTAAGTTCTCCATCTTCTTGATAAAGGATATAATTTCACTTGCTGCTTCGTTATTTGCTTTAAGAAAGAATACCCAAGTGTATCTGGAGTATTCATCCACGATTACCAAATAGTATCTCTTTCCACCAAGACTTGGAGTACTCACTGGTCCAAATAGATCCATATGAAGTAGATAGAAACATTCAGTTACTGATGATGTTTGTTTACTTTTGAAGGATGAACTGTGACGCTTTCCTTTCTCACATGCTGAACAAAGCTTGTCTTTGTTGTAAGACAATTTTGGAAGTCCAGTGACTAAACCATGTTTGCTTAACTTGTTGATAGCTTTTAGATTCAGATGAGAAAGTCGCTTATGCCATAATCATTTTTCTTCTGAAACAGTTCTGGAATAAAGCACGTCCCTGACTGAGCTGAGTCCATATTGACTACATATATATTGCCCTTTCTGTTAGCAGCAAGCACATCACTCCCTTTCTTGTTGTAAACAACACCAGCTTCATGATCAAACAACACCTTGTTCTTTGAATCACAAAATTGACTGATACTTAGCAAATTATGCTTCAGTCCCTCCACATATGCAACTCTTTTGAACATCACATTCCCATTAGTCAGAACATCATATCCCCTTGTTTTGCCAACCTTGTTGTCACCAAACACTACATCAGGACCTCTTTCCTCCTGGTAGTCACTGAGCAGAGACTTACATCTGCTCATATGTCTGGAACACCCGCTGTCCAGATACCAGATACCAGATAGTTTCTCTAAGAATGCCTTTGTAGATAGTTTCAGGATCCCATCTAGATGCTGAACATTTATGAGCGACTTCTTTGATATCATCATGAAACTCAGTGTCATCAGCCATCAGGCAGTAATCCTTATCTATACAAATCATTGCTTCTTCTTCATCAGATGATGAGGATGAGTCAGAGTCACTGAATGAACCCTCTTCAGCAACAAAACCTTTTCCATTCTTCTTTCCAGATTTAGCCATTTCCTTCAGTTTCTTGTATTTTGCCTTGTACTTGTTGTACTTGTCATTTCTGATGTTTAGCACTGGTTCAAGGACTTGGTTGACTGACTTTGATCTACAATCAGCTGCAAAGTGATCAGGTTTGCCACACTTGTAGCATTCACCTTTTGATTTAAAATTTTCAGATGATGGAGCACCATCGAATCTTTTTGATCTGGTGTTCCTTCTGAAATTTGCAACCATCATTGCCATATCTCTTTCCAGCTTCTCTAGACCCTCATCATATATATACTCCGACTGTTCTTCAGCTCCTTCACCTTCTTCACCAGCTATCAGCGACTTTGAGCCTTGCTTAGAAACTTTTGATTTCTGCCTCTGATCAATTTCTTCAAGCTCAGCTATAAGGGCATTCGATACCTTTTGACTTCCAAGTGTTGCACGAATGTGCTCACTTTGATCAGCTTGCTTTTCAGACTGCTCCCAGTTGAGCAAAATACCATAGAGTTGAGTAAGATTAAGATTTGTATAATCATTCCTCTGTCTCGTACAGGTAGCAATGGTTCCCTAAACTTTTCTTGGCAATAATTCCAAGAACTTTTCAACAACAAATCGCTGCTCCTTTCCTATACCAGCCTTCTCCATTTTGTTCATCAGCGATTGATATCCGGTATAAGTAGAAGATAGTGACTCGTTGGGCTCCATTGCGAACAGCTCATACTGGCGAGTGAGATTTACTTCCCTGCAGCGAATAATATCAGGAGTTCCAATATATATATTCCTAAGGGTATCCCACATATCTTTTGCAGTTTTCGAAAGCCTGATTGATTCAAACACTTCATCAGGAAGTGACATGCCAATGTAGATTTTAGCTTGTTTATCTAATCTAACCAATCGTCTATCTTCATCCGTCCACTATTCCTCTCTCTTAGGCATAACCATTTCTGGTATTGCAGGAGTGGTAGCAGTAGCTACAACAGCAGGAATAATAGTGGTTGGAATATGGGGACCATTGGTTATGATATTGCAAAGACGATCATCAACAAGATCAAGAAACATCATCATCCGGGACATCCAGGTTTCAATCCTAGAGGGATCAAACGCTGGAGGTTTGGTAGTAGAACCATTTCCCTTTTGATACTCGGAGTCGACACAGCTGTACTTTACTGATTCCATTGCAGATCTGGTTAATTAATTTAAACCAACTCTGCTCTGATACCAATTGATAGTCCCGTAATCACTATTGATTAGTGATTTGGAATCTCAATAAGTAAAGTTAAATTGTAAAAGGGGGGGTTGAATACAATTAAAAACTTTTCTGATTTTATTCAAGTTACTTAATCAGTTTTTAATTGTTTAAACACAAACAGAGTACGTAACAAATAGATATGACAGTATCAAAGTAGAATACGCAATAATAGCTAAACTGTGAATTTTATTAATCATAGAACTCACTGAGTATTGATTGCGGAATGAATTAGCCAAAGCTAATTCAAATCAAACACTCTCTAGCTAACTATTATAAAAGAGATAAACAGTAGTGGACAAACACGCTAACTGTTTTTCTCGCTGAGTTGACAATACGTACTTAGACAAACTATATTCACTGACACACAAGTGAATAATACGTATGGACAACTAGCCTCTAAAGTACAATAAGCTGAACTATATATACTACAAGAGTTCCTAAAATATCTCTTATAAAATAGGATCTTGGAATGACACGTGTTGCTGCTTGATTGGCTTGATCTCTGATGAACCGACATTCTGCGGGTCCCAATTCTGTTACCGCAAATATCTTACTTCCTTTAAACCAATCATTCATTGCCACGTAATCATTTAAACATTCTTGAAGTACGAGAAACTCTTGCTGAAGTATACAAGTACAGAACTATTGTACTTGTAGTTTTAAAGAGGCTTTATTGAATAGTCACTGAAGATGCAGTAACTCTCCTCACTCACTGCGAGCTAGCATGCTCTTGTAGAATGACTTGAAATATTGTTCTTCAGTGACTAGCTGTTATTCGGGCAGTGACTTTTGCCTTTATTCATTTGAAGATATAGAACTCTTGCTGCTTGAATCAGCGACACACAAAGTTGAGCTTTAATCTTCCTCAGCATGTAAAATCCATAGGTAGAATGAATAGCGATCATCAATTGTTAACTTCAGCAACAACAGCTTTGACATAGATCATTTCTTCATCGAGTTGTATATTATTGAGTTGGTCAGCGACCAGTGACTTATCACGAGCGACCAGTGACTCAACAGGTAAAGCCTTTGCTTCGGCCCACTTAGAAACGTAGTCGACTGCCACTAATATATATGTATTTCCTTTGCTTGAAGAAAATGGTCCCATAAAATCAATACCCCAAACATCAAAAATTTCACAAACTTGAATCCATGTTTGTGGCATTTCATCTCTTTTAGAAATATTTCCCGAACGTTGGCATGCATCGCAATTTCGTACGAACGTATGGGCATCTTTAAAAATAGTTGGCCAATAAAAACCTGCATCAAAAACTTTCTTAGCTCTATAATTAGCTCCGTGATGGCCTCCAACTGGTCCTTCATGACAATGTGCTAAAATTTGCTTGCTTTCTTTTCCATGAACACATCTTTGGATTATACCATCTGCGCATGACTTAAATAAAAATGGATCTTCCTGAAAGTAATATTTTAAATCAGCAAAGAAACGTTTCTTTTGCTGATAATCCATTCCTTCAGGTAAAGTCTTAGCAACTAAGTAATTAGCATAATTAGCAAACCATGGTACTTCAGAACTTCCCTGAATAGCCATTAGTTTCTCATCCGGAAACGTGTCTTGAATTTCTGATTCATCCAATGCTTCTAACTCTGGATTCTCCAATCTTGATAAATGGTCTACTGCTAAATTTTCAGCTCCTTTCGTATCTCGTATTTCAATATCAAATTCTTGCAATAAAAGAATCCATCGCAACAAACGAGGGCGTGCATCCTGTTTATTGAATAAATACTCCAAAGCAGAATGGTCAGTGAAAACAACAGTTTTAGATAATACTAATAAGAACGAAATTATCAAATGCAAAAACTACTGTTAAAAGTTCCTTCTCTGTAGTTGTGTATTTCTCCTGTGCATCAGTTAGAGTTTTGGTGGCATAATAAATCGGTTTGAACTTTTTCTCTATCCATTAAACAGCTCCAACAGCATAATCACTGGCATCACACATTAGCTCAAAAGGTAGATTCCAATCTGGTCCCGTCATGATTGGAGCGGAAACCAATTTTTCCTTCAAAATATTAAATGCTTTTAAACATTCTTCGTTAAACACAAACTTAGCATCCTTCTCCAATAACTGATTCATAGGCCTTGCTATTTTAGAGAAATCTTTAATAAAACGCTTGTAAAATCCAGCATGACCTAGAAAACTTCTTACACCTTTTACATTCGTGGGAGGAAGTAATTTTGAAATTGCTTCTATCTTTGCTTGATCAACCTCAATCCCTACTTTGGAGATTTTATGTCCTAATACTATCCCTTCATGGACCATAAAATGACATTTATCCCAATTTAGCACAAGATTAGATACTTCACATCTTTCCAACATCTTCTTAAGGTTCTTTAAACATACTTCAAATGAATCACCAAACACCAAGAAATCATCCATAAATATTTCCGTAAAATATTCTACCATATCATGAAAAATTGCCATCATACATCGCTGAAATGTTGATGGCGCATTACATAACCCAAATGGCATCCTTATATATGCAAAAGTACCGAACGGACAAGTAAAAGTAGTTTTATCTTGATCTTCTGCCGCAATCGGTATCTGGAAATGTTTTGTCCCTATCTATCTCAATAATCAATAACAATAATAAGCTTTGAATTATTATTGAGCAGTCGCGGAATAACACTCAACAATATTAAGAAGATCAAGAATATATTTAGTAACTTGAAGAACATGAATAATAACCAAAGCTCCAATCTTATTAATGATATAAGATGAATACACTTTATGTATTAGGGTTACAGAAACCTTGAAGCTGCGCAAATTCATTAACCTAATATAGGTCTAAAGGATCTCTATTTATAATACATAGAGTCCTATACAATCGTCTACTATTATGGAAAACAATCTCATTCCATATAAAACTCTAACTGCTTAACCGACTCATACTTATCATAAAATCATAAACAGTTGTAATTACAAAGATAAAGCTAACAGTTGAAACTGTGTAACAATCAGTGGTAACTGTTTCATTCATGATATTTGACTAAGTACAAAATACACAATCAGTGTTAACTGCTTTATATATAACTAACAGTTTTACTTCTTTACAAGCAATTGTAACTACATGTCTTCTCTTCAGTTTTCTTCCAACGGTGGTAACACTATGAAGACAGTTATAACACTTATTACTAGCAATTTTAATACCTTGAACATTTTCAATCTTTTCATCAGTGGCAATTCCAATCCATATCAGTTTTGACTTAACAATCTCCCCCTAAACTTAATCTGTCCTTCACAGCATTAAGTTTCTTCTGATTCTCCATTATGAGCACTGAGAAATACTTTCAAAACTTCTAATCTTTTCTTCTTTTCCTTCTTGTAAAGCTGATTTAAAACCATATAAACCAAATTCTGAGCAACATCATTAATTAATGAAGCTTGCAATCGTGCATCTCTCATACCCATCAAAAATTTAAGATTTATATCATACTCTCTGTCAGTTAACATCCAAATGAATACAACATCCTCCATGATAACCTGATGTACTCCTGACTTAGCATGATAAATCTAGTGTTTTACCTTATTATATGTGCTGAATTGAAATGGAAATTCATCTGGCTCAAACATCATTTTAATCCAATCCCATGTAACTTTCTCAATAATACTATCAAACTGCTTTGAGTCCAAATTCTTTTCCATACCAATCTCATACATCCTCACAACATCAACTCTACTAATTCTTTTTACCAGATCCCTGAATGATCTCCACCATGATACATTCCCATCTGCTCTTTCAACCTTGATTTTATATATTTTGACTGGAGTAATAAACTTTTCAACAGACCAGTAAATAATTCCAGGCAAATCAACATTACATACCTCTGTTTCCACTGGTTGTAGCAGAATAAAATGTTTCAACTCATCAACATTTCTTTGCAAGTCAGGAATCTCATCAGATTCTCTTTTTCTCTGTTCTTTCTCTTCCTTTATCTTTCTTTCTCTTTCTTCTCCTTCTTTCTGTTCCTTTTCCTTCTTTTCTTCCAGTTTCTTTTCTTTTTCTTTTCCTTTTCTACCTTCTCCTTTCTTTCCCTAGCATCAGGATTAGTAAACGTGTCACTATCCCACATTCTTTGAAGACCTTCAATAGACATACTCTGTAGTCTATGTTTTGGTAAAGTACCCTGAAGCTTTGCAATCAAATTTTTCTTTATTTGAGCTTTGGTTGGAGGTCTTGATGCTCTCTTTAACCTTGCATCTTCTGCCTTCTTTCTTTTCACCTGATTGACCAAGAACTTAATGTCATCTTCTTTTTGTTCCTTCAGATTCTTCTCATCCCATTCTGCTACTTGTTCTTTAGTCATCATAACCCATTTACCAGGTGCAACCTCAACCTTTATCAATCCTTGTCTCAATACAGCTTCATCCAACTCTGCTTGTAACCTTCTAGCATATTCATCATCATTAACAGTTGCAGCAGCTGGAACTGGTTTTGTTTTCTTTTTAGGTTCTTCTACCAACTTTCCCTTGCCTTTGTCCTTTGGATCTATCTTTGGTTGATCAGGCCTTGAGAATATAGATGCAGTTGTAGGTTCTCTAATTGTAACCGGTGGTAAAACTGTTCTTGTTGATGTTTTCTTTGTAGTATCAACCTTCTTTCCTGTTCCAGTCTGTTTTTCAACTTTTACAGGTACTGCTTTCTTTCTGCTAGAATTACCTGTCGTTTCTTTCTCAGCATTATCATCTACAGGTGCATCATCCATTGGTGGTGTAGGTGGACTATGAACAAATTCATCATCTTCATCATGAACTCTTTGATCAACCCCATCAACTGGTTCATTTACTTTGACATTATCATCTGCATCACCATTTTCCATTTCTATCTCCTCATCCACTTCATCATCATCATCATCATCATCTACTCTTTCTTTATTACCCTTGACATTATCATTCTGTTCAACATTTTGTTCCACACCTTTAGCATTTGTCCATACACTCTCCCCATTTTTGAAAGTATTTTCCTCACCATATACCTCCCTGATTACATACCTCTTGTCCTCTTTCAGACACTTGATCACCAATTTCTCCAAGTTGTCAATCTTCGGCTGTAATTTCTCAATAATTACATCCTTTGCTTTATTTTTCCTTCTTTCTTGAACAAACTTATCCCAAAAATAGTCCAACATTTTCGTCAATTTCAAGTTACTTCTAGCCTCATCACCTTCAAGATGTAACTCCCTTAGTGAATCATTGACAGTATTAAACTCTGACTCATGCCTAGCATGATCATCAAAGTCCCTTTGATTCTTGGTACTGGGACCACCAAGATCATCTACAGGAGTAGAATCATGTCCTGGTGTTGCCTCTGATTGGGTCTTATCAATGTTGCTTCTATCCTGTTCTGCTAGTGGGCTAGAAACAGTAGAAGTAGCCCTTTCAGAATGGTCACCCCCTCGTCATGGACCATCTGCTGTGGTAAATCACGTGACTGAGACATCTGAGCAGCAGCAGCCTCAGATGCCTGTGTTTTAGCCCTTTTGGCTTTAGTGGAGGTTGGCTTATTGGTCCCTTGTTTTCTCTTTGTACCCCTAGTTGCTGTGGGTTGAGAAGTACTGGGTATATCCACTCTCTCAGCAACTGGTTCAGCTTCAGTTGGTGTTACTGATGTATTGGTGAAAGGTGCAGGAAGCATTGCAGGAAACAATGCTGTTACCTTCCCTGAAAACTTAGTATCTCTCTTCATATTAGCAAAAACTTTTGGTTTTAAAGAGAAAATACCTATGATTTTATCCTGTGTAGGCAAATCAGTAATTTGTTCATTTAAAAACAACTGCACAAATCGTGGATACATCAAAAACTTTATTTTAGGCTGCTCAATGTTTCTTAGCATGCCAAAAAATATCAGATTTGAAAAATTGAACCTTTAACCAGCAGATAAGCAAACAAGTGCATAAGCAATGTTACTGCTAAACTGTTCAAAGGATGATCTCTTTGATGAAAGGCAGTGTATAATTGTATGTATTAAAAACCTCCATTGATAAGAAAAGAGGGTTTTTTGAAAAGTAAACGTATCATATGAACCCTCATAAGCCATCAATTTTAAATTTTCATACAAAACAGAGTCAGATAAATTGGTTATACCTGCCTCATCATTAAGCTGTAAAGAGACTCGAATGGTTGCCTCTGTAACAACAACTCGTGTGTCTGCAACTTTAGAAACGATTTGTTTCAACCCCTGTTCCTCTTCAATCGTCGCATTCACCCAGAAATCATTGATGTGATCGTGTGAAATCCTGGGTGCCACAGTAAGAGCATGGCAAATATGTGAAGCACGAAGAAAATTGATGATTTGAATGTAATCATGTGCCTCTGCAGGTTTCATCAAGTACGCTATCATGTTATGTTCTTTTCCGATTGGTAACGGAGTAGTCGATGAAGTAGATGACATGGAAATCAATGAACGTGATCGATCGAAGTGAAATTGAAGATGGTTATGGGTGTTGAAGACTGAGCGCAGTGGTTAGTATGTGTATTTTTGAGAACTTAATGAAAAAGTATAAGTGTTGAGCCATATATACTGTTAGAATTAGGGCAGTGGTAAACCCTAATTTTGACCAGATCCCCAATGTTAACATAAACAGTGGAAACTGACCAAAAATAATACTACCAGTGTTAACTGAGTATTAAAACAAACAGTGGTTAACTAAACACTTAGTTTTCAAACGCATGACTTTCTAATATTAAATTAAGCTAGCAGTACTAACTTGCACAAGCAGTACTAACCGACCAAGGCAGTGCTAACTTAATACAAGCAGTCCTTATATCTAACAGTATTCAATAAAGAAAGCAGTGGGTTTTTTTTTTTAACAACAAAAAATTAAAGTACTTACAAATCCAGATCACCAACATCTGGAAACGTCATGTCTTGTGGATAGTAACGATCATGAAGAGTATCTCGAAATCCGGAAACATTAGATACTTCAGCAGATGAACTACACTTTCGTATAATCCATGCTTTGGCCTTCTGTTTGACCCTTTTAACCTTCCTCTTCTAGTAAATCATTCTATCCTTAATCCTAGTAGGAATGCTACGCTTAGCAATCCTTCGAGCTGTTTCAATATCTCTGCACCGCATCATTAACTCCCAGTTTGATTGATTCAATTGAACCAACTGTTCCTGTAAGTTTTCATACTCATTCGGATTGATCAACTGTTCCTGCAAGTTGTCAATCTCTTGTCCAGCTTGGTGTGCAAAAATACCTGCAACTTGGTTATATAAATCCACATTTCCACCCTCATCTAAGTTAATGAACTCTGGATCTGGATCTTCTATTATTTCTTTTTTAGTGGTGTATCCAGATGAGAAAAATTCCATGAATTTGAGAGTTCAAAAAATAGTTTTAGAGTGTGAAAAATTATAAAAGTAAAAACCAGTTAAGAATGCAAGTAGAAAAACACAAGGTGTAGAGAATATTTTGAAAATCGGTTATTAAAAGACATGACCCTATAAATACTATTACTATAAAAAGATGTGTAAGTGATAAAAGACAAAATAGCAATGAAAATAAATGCCTAACAGCTAATAGCACTCACCTGCAATGTTAGATAAAAACATAAAACAGTAATAATATATACAATTATATACATACAATTCTAATTAATAAAGTTAGTTTTACCAAAGCATAACAGTAATAACTCTGAGTTATCTTAAGTAACTAACAGTGTTAATACGAAAGAGAAAACAGTGTTAACTATTGTAGCAAAGTTAAACTAACAGTTTCAATCAGTATATCAGTATCAATCCAGACAAGCACAATTACAATTTTACAGAAAACAGTTATAATAAGATAATCTTAAGAAGAATTAATCATTCCAATACTAGTAACCAAAAATGTAAACCTGCCTACATCAAATGCCTTTGTAAACAGATCCGCAAATTGATTATCAGTATGAACTTTTTCAATTCTAATTAGTCTTTTCTCATTACAATCTCTTATAAAATGATATCTGATTTCAATGTGCTTAGTTTTGGAATGTTTAACTGGATTATCTATGATACTGATTACAGAGGTATTATCAATAAAGATAGGAGTGTTAAGAAAAGTTAAACCATAGTCTAGCATCTGATTCTGAATCTATAGCACTTGAGAGCAGCAGCTTGCAACAGCCACATATTCTGCTTCTGCAGTAGATGTAGACACAATGGTTTGTTTCTTACATTGCCATGAAACCAGTCGATCTCCTAAGAATTGACAACCCCCTGATGTGGATTTTCTATCCAGATTAGCTCCTCCGTAATCACTATAAGTATATGCAATCAGATCAAAAGAATTGCTCTTTGGATACCAAAGGCCCAATTTAGGTTGACCTTTTAAATATCTAAAGATTCTCTTGACTGCATACAGATGTGATTGTTTTGGATTTGCTTGAAATCTAGCACACAAACTCACAACAAACATAATGTCTGGTCTAGATTAAGTCAGATACATGAGGGAACCTATCATAGATCTGTATGAGTGTTCATCTACATCCTCCCCCTCAAGATCTGCATGTAATCGCTTGTGTGTCTCCACTGGTGTGCTTGCAACTTTAGCATCCTTGTATCCAAATCTTTCCAGTATATCATTCACATACTTACTCTGATGTATGAAGATCCCATCTTTCTACAGTTTTACTTGTAGTCCCAAAAAGAAAGTTAATTCCCCCATGGAACTCATCCTAAACTTTTCATGCATCAATGTTTCAAACTCCTTACAAAAACTATCCCTTGTAGAACCAAAAATAATATCATCTACATAGACTTGAACTAGTAGAATATCATTCTTAATTCTTTTGATGAACAAGGTCTTGTCAATTGCACCCTTTTGAATCCATTTTCTAGCAGATATTCCTACAATGTCTCATACCAGGCTCTTGGAGCTTGATGTAAGCCATAAAGAGCTCTATCCAGTCTGAGAACCTTATCAGGATACTTGGAATCTTCAAACCCTAAAGGTTGGCATACATACACTTCCTCCTCAATAGTGCCATAGAGAAAAGCACTCTTCACATCCATTTGGTACACTTTAAATCCCTTAAATGAAGCAAATGCCAAAACAACCTAATTGCCTCTAATCTTGCCACAGGAGCAAAAACTTCATCATAGTCAATCCCTTCTTCTTGTGAATACCCCTGAGCAACTAACCTAGCCTTGTTCTTGATCACTATGCCCCTTTCATCCTTCTTATTTCTGAATACCCATTTAGTACCAATTGCCCTTTTTCCTTTGGGAAAATCCATCAAAGTGCATACCTCCTGAATTTTGAATTGAAGCAACTCCTCCTGCATAGCTTCAACCCAACTTGGATCCTTTAAAGCTTCCGTGACCTTCTTTGGTTCCATTTGAGACAGAAAACAAGTAAATAAAGAAGAATACACTTCTTCTTAGGGTTTTCAGATATAAATTGAGTTTATACAGTAGAGTAATGTGTATGTAATAGTTATGATGATTTGTATGATTAATGATGAACAATTTAATTGACCGATAGACAAGTTAATCCAACCTATTCCGTAGGGTAACTCATGTTCACATTATTATTTATTCAACAATGCGTGCCATGATACCGACATACATTTGTCAGAGATTAGGGAATAGGATTAGAGAATAGCTGTCAGTTGAATTGATCAGTACATTTGGGAGAACTTCCGGTGTATTTGACACTATATAATTGCTATCCATGTGACATGTTATTTATCTAATTGTAGAGACCTTTACGTTAGATATTTGATAGGATCGTAATTATACTTCATTAAGAATATAGGATATCCAAAGGGTAATTTGGTAATTTAAATCAATGCTATGGAAAAACCATAAAACGGCACAGTACTTCGTATAACGTTTAAATACGTGGGAAAGCTAATGAACTGCCGTAGTTATAATACTTCGAATTGATTAAAGTTTCCAATCACTCAATGGATTAGTCATCATAACTAGTGGCTTTAACATCCATAATTACTCACTCAAAGCATATACCGGCATCATAGTAAACACTCGCGTATCCACTGTTCTTCGAGCCTCCGTACAAAACTCCCCTTTCCTTTCTTGCATTCATTTTTATTTCCGTAGATTAGATATAAAACCAAAAACAATTCAACCTTAGTTAAACCCTAGCTAAATTACAAAAGGTAATTAGAACACCTAAGATCCCATGCCCGTTGTAGTGTAAGAACGACACCTGAGTCAACATACCGCTTACTACCCTAGTAACCTAAGTAGGGCTGAAAGTAGTATTAGCTTAAGATTTCCCCAGCTCTATAAATTTAAAACACCCACAGTTGTGCTCTCGTTGTGATAATGACCGCTTTGGGACGCAACAAGGACACTGATTCAGGAAATTCAAGTACAGACTTTGGTGAGGTAACAGCTTCTTCAAACAGATTCCATAAATCATTGACTGCATCTTCTCCAGATGATTCATCTGAGTCACCATCATAATTTAGGTCACTGAAGAGTCAGCCATGAGACATAACCCAGCCATTGCTTTCGAGTCAGATGATGATGACTCACTGGTTGATTCATCGATACCGCAGTTTGTCATGATATCCCTGTGTTCAGCATACAAAACCTTTTTCTTTCCGTTTGGTTAGTTCTTTCAACCTTTTGTACTTTGCTTTGTATTTTAAAGCCTTATCAGTTTCCTTTGCGTGTTTTCTATCAGTTAGATCGGATTTGCACTCAGATGCAAAGTGACCAACTTTATGGCAATTAAAGCACAACACTTCAGACTTATTAAAGTTTTGTTTTCCTTTACCCTCGTTTTTGTAGGATTCTTTTGGATATCTGGAAAAGGAGGTTTGTCCAGATTTGGATGACGTAGAACCCTGTTTTGAAAAACATTTGAATTTACTGGCCATCATTGCCATTTCCTTAGCGAGTGATTCAAGATCACTTTCATCTTCATTTACAGACATATCAGCTTCATCACCAGATAGATCAGGGATTTCTTTAGCAATGTTCGTCTGTATTAGATGTGGAAGGTGTAACGGATACACCCTTCGCCACTAAGGCAGTGTTATTCAGTTTGTAACTTTCAGTTAGAGCAAGCTTTTGAACACAATTTTTCTCTTTGTTAAGAAATGTGCCAAAAAGTGATTTCAAGGTCATGTTCTTAATGTGACCAGTATCTCTTAAGATGTCAATTGAATGTTCCCAGATGCTGGGAAGGGCATTCGTGAATTTGTTCATAACGTCCAGAGGTTCCTTTTTTAATCTCAGCAGCCCTTAAGTCATTCATTAGGCAGTTAAATCTGTTATAAGTTTGAGTTAAAGTTTCACTTTTACTGGCCATGAACAACTCATATTTTCGGTTAAAAAAAACACGTCTGTTTTCAATGACAAGATCAAATCCTTCATACATAGTGCACAAAGCATCCCACATTTTTTTTCCATTTGTACAGTTGATTATAGAGTGGTAAATGTCGTTAGGTAAAGACATGACAATGAAGGACTAAAGTTGGGCATCAATATCAACCAACATCTTATCTTCCTCAGACCATTGACTTTGAGGTTTCATGATACTCCCAGGAGTATCTTCCTCATGATCACTACCACTAGCAGTAGGATTTCGTTCAACAAGAATGCGAGGAACGTAAGGACCATCATTCAAAATTTTGATTAGAAGAGGATTTTGGGCCCTGAGAAAGAGTGTCATACGACATTTCCAAAGTGTAAACTGTCCAGAATCAAATCTGGGAGGTTTTCCTTTGGATCCATTGTCAATATATGAGTACGAATTTTCTTGAGAAGGGTTAGTAGTCATTTCAGATCTGAATATTAATTTATTCGGCCTGCTCTGATACCAGTTGTTGGTCATCTTTTAAGTTAATAAGTAACAACTACTAACAACAATTAATTGGAGAGGGGGGGTGAATACAATTTTTCAAGTTTAAAGTAATATTATTGATTAAAATCAAATAATACTTTATAACAATCACTGCGGAAGTAGACAAGACAAACTAATCTAAGTGATTGCAACCTGATGACAAATTTAAATATAACAAGTCACTCAGCAAAGGGACGCTGATGACTGTTAGTGATCTCAATACAACTAAAGTATTGGCACAAGGCTCGCTGACTAACAGGAGTGGTTGCTAAAGATCAAAGGTTATAATTAATGCTATGAAGGGGTAAGTTGAGTCGAGTATTTACAGCCATAAATCCTCTATATTATTCGTAGAATAAAATCATTAACCGTTCTGAATAAATGTCAAAGATTTAATAAATCTTTTTGAAGATATTAAATCTTTTGACAAGCCATTCTTGGGAAGGTGTTTTTAGTACAATAATACATATGAACAGAAAAAGTGAAGTACTTTTTTTTGCAAAGAAGTATGGTTGACTTCCTGTATTATTACACACAAAATATTCAGTTAATATCCACCTTTTTTTAATGAACATTCTTGGGTACATGGGTATTTGTCAGACCCGTATATTTTGCATGGGAAATAGTTGCTGGATTAGGTAAAGATAACTATTGATCTTCCACTTCAAATAGTAATCTTGTTGATACATGTTTGTGTGTCTGTCAGTTGGTCTATTGAGTTGTAAGTGTCGTTAGTTAGTTTTATTAGAAAAGTCATTTTCTGTATTTGCGACACTTAAGTTTAGCATTAGGCGACACTTGCCTCAGTGACGCATAGCGACACTTAGGTAAGTGACGCATGAGGGCGGCGACATGCGACACTTCCCAAGTGACGCATGTTTGCCGATTTTGTTTTAGTATAAATTGAAACCTACGGGTTTTCGGCTAGGGTTGACGAAACCCTAGCACCATTTGTCGACTAAGCACTTCTGTAAACAGTTCCAATACGATTTACAAGCTAATATACTCGTTTACTTTGATTAATCATTGTTTTCGTTTTGAGTTTATTACTTGTTTGTGTAATTGATTGATTCCGCCAATCTATTACTATCGATCAACACTTAGATCCACATCCAGGGGGCACTTTCAACTGGTATCAAAGCCTCGGAGTTGATTTGATCGACGTGTGTACGTGTATTGAAGTGTTTTCGGTTCGATTTTGTGAAGATCAAAGACATTCTAGCAAGATTAGGATCGATTTGGTGCTATTACTGTGTTTTGAGTAAAGATTTACAGGTTTCGTACGATTGGGACTCAAGAATTTTTGTTAGGTTTACGAAAATTCGATTTTTAGGGTTTTTGGGTGTTCACAGCCGTTTCTGCGTCACTCAGAGCGTCACTTCGACACTTTGTGCGGCACTTCGAGCGACACTTCTGTAAGGAACAATTAGGGTTTTTACGACACTCAAGTGCGTCACTTAGTAACGTCACTTGAGTATTATACGTCACTTACATTAGTGACACCTACTGTTCAATCCGACACTCTACTGCGTCATTTGATACGACACTTGTGTATCATCCGTCACTTACTACGAGTGACGCGTTACTTCTGTCAGTCACTTAAAGCGTCACTTACCTTAGTGACGCCTGTTATTGCTAAGCGACACTCAAGTCCGTCACTTGAGTACGTCACTTACGTGTTTATAAGACACTCATCTCTAGTGTCGTTCTGTTTGTTTATCCGTCACTCGATAGCGTCACTTATCAAGTGCCGCTACTCTTTGCGACACTAAGGTGCGTCACTTACCAAGTGACGCCTTTGTTACTAATCAGCTTCCAAGTTTTTTTTTTAAGTTGATTTTACAGGTACGCTTCAATGTCTGATAAGGAAGATATTAGAGGAATCAGAGAGATGCTCAGACAGAGCAATGATATTGGCTCCAGTAATAAACCTCCGTTCTTTGGACCAGATTTAGATTATGTGTATTGGAGAGATAGATATGAACAGTATATAGATTTCCACTGTCCTGAACTGTGGGGACCTTTAAAAGAACGATATGTTGCTCCAGTGGCTGAAGGAAATTATCGTGGTGTTCCTCCAGCTAAAACATATAATGCTATGTCACCTCAAGAGAAAAAGGAGTATGAAACAGAAAGAAAGGCTCATTCTTCTATCTGTATGTGTTTGCCAAAGGATGTTATGAGACTCTTTAAATCTCATGACACAACTTATGATCTGTGGAAGGCAATTGAGACAAGATGCGGAGGAAATGAAAAGTACAAGGAGGCTAAGCTAGAATTAATCAAAAAGCAGTATGATCTATTTGACATGATTCCTAATGAGCTGACTTCCAGTCTATTCACTCGATACTCACATCTGGTTAGTGAGTTAAATGAAGGAGGATACAATCTCCCTGCACTTGAGGTAAACAAGAAGTTGCTGGACGTGTTGCCAAGTGCTTGGGATGTGAAAGTCCAATTTTTAAAAGAAAATCCAGAATTACAGAGGATGACTTTGGATCAATTGATAGGTATTCTACAAGCTCATGCGATGGAATTGAAGAAGAAAGAATGTAAGTCAGGTGGATCTGTACAGAATGCCACAACTGGTGGAGTTGGACTAGTCAATTCTGGAAAGAGTTACGGTGGAGTAGCAATTATAACGGATACCAATTCATCTTCTGCTTCTTCTGGAGGTCATCATACAGCTTATCTTTCTGGTACATCTCAAGGAAATCAACAACAGGCTCCAGTTTCACCAGCAATACAAGAGCAAGCTGCAATTTATACAGCTTTTCTGAGCTCTTACAAAGATTTGGTTACTCAACCAAATACAACTTTGGAACTGATCAAGGAGGATTACGGACAATTGGATGAAGATGATCTAGAACAGATGGACTTGAATTGGAACATTGCTATGATAACAAGAAGGGTTCAAAAATTCTTGCAACGAACTGGACGCAAGAGTTTAGAAGGCAATGGGAAGTCAGGATTTGGTTTTGATAAAAGCAAGGTCCGTTGTTATAACTGCCAGAATTTGGGTCATTTCGCTAGGGAATGCGAGAAACCCAAGATGCCACCGTCGGGCCTTACTAAACCTGATCCTCCAAAAACGAAAGAAGAGGGCAAGACGTTAGTTGTGGACAATGCTTTGGTGGTTTTTGAGCCAACTACTCATGATTGGAATGCGGAGGCTACAAAGTTTCAACAGTGTCTCATGGCTCATATTACACCTGAGGTACAAAATGAATCACCTGAACCTTTAAACTGTATCTCATGCATTAATCTAACTGAATCTCTAGAGGCTTTTCAAAAGGATAACCAAGAGTTGCGAGATAAAGTTGCAAAACTTAATGAGTCAAATAAGTTTTTGAAAGAAAATGAAAAACTCTATGAAAAACATATTGAAGCTCATAAGTTAGATACTCAAACTTATAAAGCTAAAGTTTTTAGTCAACAGGATGCAATTAAAAGTTATCTTACTGAAATTGAACTGTTGAACAAAGAGCTTTCAGACTTAAAAAGTGAGTATGGTAATTATCAAGATAAAGTCTTAGGGTCAACTTCTGCGACAATGATCTTTAATGAAATTATTAGCAATCATAAGCAAGATAGGAAAAGTAAGGGAGGAAAAGGAATAGGTTTTGTTGAAATAGCACCTCCTACTACTTATACTCCTTTACCTGTTAAGGAAGGCCTTGATGAAATTCCAGTTGATTATGCTAAGTTGTTGGGTATCAAGGGTAAAGTGGCTAAATCTAACAAACAGGAGAAGGAGAAAACCACGAGGCCAGAGTATCCCACTCCTAAGTTTGTTAAGCCACTGAATAAATCTCCTGTTAGTGCTGAGGAGATTGTTGAGCAAAAGGATGTATCTCCAGTTTGTTTTGAGGAGATCGTTGAGATTGAGGACATTACGGATCAGGAGTATCCTGAAGTTAAGAGAGTTGAAGTTAAACCTGAAAAGGTGGTTTCAAAAGTTGAACCTGAAATTAAGGTTCAAACAAATAAGGGTAAAGCCAAGGTTTTAAACTCAAAACAACAAACTTTACAGTCACCTGTAAAGATTTTGCAACGAAAATTAGTAAATGAAAAAGTTTTGTCTGATAAACCTTCAACTTCGACCTCTCAACCAAAGCAAACATTTTCTAAGACATGTACTCAATGTTCATGTTCTAGAAATGTTTCTCCACCTCCTGTGGTAATGCCTCAGCCTCAACTGTTAGTTGAGACTCGTTCTTGTTTCTACTGCAAGAGACAAGGACATTTGATCCGTGACTGTCCCAAGCTGTCAAATCAGCGCTATGGGAGAGAGATGCCTAGGACATCAGTTTATAAAAATTCCTTTTCAAAATCTCCACCTAGGCGTTACTCAAAATCTCCCAAGCCTGTTCTGAAACTAAGTAATGTTGAGCAAAAACCTTTGCCAATTCAAAAGCCCAACATTATTTCTGATATCAATTCCGAACCTTCAAAAGTTTGGAAACGAAAAGAGTCTGATGCTGACTCTTCAGTCGTCAACAATAACACTTCAGATAAAAATTCTAATTTGTTTAAAGATAAAGTCCTATCTGACGTGCTTATTGTTGATGACCATGGAAGACCTAAGTCTGTAAAGGCTTGGGTCTCCGTTTCTCACTAATCTCTTTCTTTGATGTGTTACAGCAGTCGGAACGTGTGAAGGATAGTTTATGGTATATGGATAGTGGCTGCTCGCGACACATGACTGGCGATGTGTCTCTTCTGACGGATATTAAACCATACTCGGGAGGATACGTTGCTTTCGCGGGAGATTCAGGAGGAACGATTTCGGGAAAGGGAACGCTAACAAATGGAAAAGTTAGCTTTGAAAATGTGAATTATGTGGCTGAGCTGACTCACAACTTGCTGAGCGTTTCACAAGTTTGTGACAAGGACTACACCACGTTATTCACAAAGACGGAATGTGTAATATTGAAGCCGGTGTATGTCATTCCTGAGGATTGGGTATTGATGCGGGCACCTAGAAAGAATGACACCTATGTGATGAATATGCGAACTGTGGAGACTACAAGTGACTATACTTGTCTTCTTTCAAAGGCTTCAGAAAAGGAATCACTCCTTTGGCACAGACGGATGGGACATATTCATTTCCGTAAAATGAATTTTCTGATTAATAATGATTTAGTGAGGGGAGTTCCAAAACAGTCATTTGCTCTAAAAGACGACTGCGTTTCTTGTCACAAAGGAAAACTCCACAAGAAGTCCCACAAGTCTAAGGTTGTGAATTCTATTGCAGCTCCGTTGGAACTACTGCATATGGATCTGTTCGGTCCAGTTTCAACAAAGAGCATTGGTGGTCGGTCTTACTGCTTGGTAGTTACTGATGACTACTCAAGGTTTTCGTGGGTATATTTCTTGACTACAAAGGGGGAGACTCCTGATATTCTGGTGTATTTGTTGGATAAGTTGGCAAATCTATGCAACTTAAAGGTGAAAAGGATTCGAAGCGACAATGGAACTGAATTCAAGAACTCAACTCTCGAATTGTTTTGTGCTACAAGAGGAATTGAGCATCAATTCAGTGCTCCAAGGACTCCATAACAGAATGGAGTTGCAGAAAGAAAGAACAGGACAATTATAGAGACAGCTCGGACTATGTTAGCTGACTCCAAATTACCAATCATCTTCTGGGCTGAGGCAGTTAATACTGCCTGTTATGTTCTCAACAGAGTGCTCACGGTTAAGAAAAAGAACAAGACGTGTTATGAACTTTTCAATAACCGAAAGCCAAACCTTCAGTTCTTAGAACCATTTGGGTGTCCATGCATGATCATGATTACAAAAGATAAGGTCTCTAAGTTTGGTGACAAAGCTGTTGAAGGGATTTTTCTTGGATATTCAGTCAATTCTCCGAACAAAAGAGTCTTTAACAAATCAACGAATCAGATTGAGGAACAGTTTGAAGTAAAATGTTTAAGGTATACGGAGCCTCCTCAAGGAACAGGTCCGGATTGGTTTTTCAATTATGGAAACCTCTTTAACTCTTTCAATATTCCAGAAGATGATGAAACGGAAGAGTTAGTTTCCATGCTACATGGACTTGATTTTTCTCAAGATACACCAGTTAGTAAACCATCCGACCCATCTCCTAATGCAACACCCGAACCACCACCAATTGATACTACACCCACACCACCATCAACAACACCTAATCCAACATCTACTTCTCAAGTTACACCTTCGAAAGATGCTCCTTCTACCTCTAAAACAGTGTATAACTACACCAAGGAGCTTCCTTATGATCCAAACATGCCATCATTAGAGGAAGGAGGAGAGGATGAGGTAAGTGATGAGGGAGAGGAAGCAGAAAATATGAATTATTCTCATTTATTTTCTCAAAGAGATGAAGATGATGATGCTTCTCCGAATATTTCTGCAAATGAGGGAGATCTGAGTAACCTGGAACAGAATCTTGTGCCAGATCAAATTCCAGTGACTCGGATACATAAGGATCACCCCATTGATAATATCATTGGTGATCCTCATGCAAAGGTTCAAACAAGACATCAAGCGAAACAGACTGATACTGAACAACTTTCGGGTCTGGTGGCTAATGTTAATTCATGTTATCTTTCGCAGAATGAACCTAAGAAAGTTGAAGAGGCCTTAAAAGATCCATCCTGGATCGAGGCCATGCAAGAGGAACTACAACAATTTGAAAAGTTGCAAGTCTGGGAAGTAGTTCCATTACCCAAGGGTGCCCACTTGACTGGCACTCGTTGGGTTTTTCGTAATAAGATGGATGATAGGGGCGTTGTAATTCGTAATAAAGCACGTCTAGTAGTTCAAGGCTTTAGCCAAATTGAGGGGTTGGACTATGATGATGTATTTGCCCCTGTTGCTCGATTGGAATCCATACGCATTTTTCTGGCATACGCGTCCTTCAAGGGATTTCGCGTCAATCAACTTGATGTGAAAAGTGCGTTTCTGTATGGAAAGGTTGACAACGATGTGTACGTTAAGCAGCCTCCTGGTTTTGAAGACCCTGCGCATCCTGAATACGTCTGTAAATTGAACAAGGCATTGTATGGTCTTCACCAAGCACCAAGACTTTGGTACGAGAGGCTAACTACACATCTGATTAAGCATGGTTTTGTGAGAGGGAACATCGATAGCACGCTATTTATTCTTCGTGAACAGTCAGAGGATAGGGAAGATATGCTACTTGTGCAGGTTTACGTGGACGATATCATCTTCGGGTCTACCAATGAGGCAATGTGTAAGAACTTTGAGAAAATCATGAAGTCTGAGTTTGAGATGAGCGCAATGGGGGAGCTCACTTTCTTTTTAGGTGTACAAGTTGAGCAGCTTGCAAAAGGTATTTATATACATCAGTCAAAATATGTCAATGACATGTTGACTAGGTATGACCTGCTCACTTGTAAAACCTATGGGACTCCCATCGAGCTTAATCACAATCTCAAACTTGCTGAGGAAGATGAAGATTGCAAGGAGAGGGACTATCGTTCAATGATAGGTTCTCTTATGTATTTGACTGCCTCAAGACCGGATATTGTATTTGCCGTGTCGATTTGCTCACGTTATCAGGCTAAACCAAAGGTGTCACATATGAAGGCAGTAAAGCGAATTTTTGGTTATCTCAGAGCTAGACCTACCCTTGGTCTTTGGTATTCAAATGAGAAGACTTTCGCTCTCACAGCCTATTCAGATTCGGATCATGGAGGTTGCAGTATCGATAAGAAGTCTACAACGGGTGGATGTCAGTTTCTGGGATCGCGTTTGGTCTCGTGGCAGTGCAAGAAGCAAACTACAGTCTCTCTTTCTACAGCAGAGGCTGAGTATGTTGCTGCCGCTAGTTGCTGTGCCCAAGTTCTCTGGATTCAGCACCAATTACGCGATTACGGGTTACTTCTTACTATGACTCCCATTCACATAGATAACACTGCTGCTATTTCTATCACACGTAATCCCGTACAGCACTCTAAGACAAAACATATTGAACTTAGGTTCCACTTCATACGGGATTGCTATGAAAAACACTTGATAGACCTGGTCCACATAGACACCCTTAAACAAAATGCTGACCTATTCACCAAAGCCTTTTCACGTGCTCGATTTGATGAACTGGTCAACATGATCGGTTTAAGATTCTTTGGGTCTAAAAAGTAATGTGTGACTTGGATAGTTAACGTTATTTGCTTTTATGTGTGTTTAAAAAAAAAAAAAAAAAAAAAAAAAAAAAATTGCAACAGCCACTCTTTGTACTCTTTAGTATTAAAGAAAATGCAAGGTTGCTACATTTTTAAAATAGACGTTGAAGTTGTGTCTGTAAACAACTTGGGATATGATAGTACATCGGGTGACATGCACAAAATGGAATTTTAAGGTTTATCTTGGATGTGTCAGTAGGTTTATCTGACACACTTAAAACAGTTTTTATCTAAATTATCTTCATCATACGATGTATTGGTAGGCATGGTACACACCGGTCTCTGAGGTATTAAGAAGTAATTTACATACATGTCTATGATCATGTGGTAAACACCTTGTGATGTACGACTCTAAGTCTTAATTCCTTAGCATAGCTTGACATACTTCTATTTTTGGATCGTATATCTGAGATCTTTTGGGGGAGTATGCTGATTGTTTCCTCTGTTGTACGTAAGTGCAGACCTGGTCTCAATTCAGCTTACTCTCAAAACTAAGCAAACGTGAGTCAATGCACTTGCAAAGTCTTAAATTTAAGATACTACACAAGGTCGCCACAAATTTGGTTTGACTGCGTTTAGTTTTGCTTATACCTGAATCAAGTTATGTTGCTCTGTTGTACGCAAGTACAGACCTGTCACCGCTGGCTTGATTCTTAAAATTGATTCTCTTATATTCTTTCTAAATTTGGAAACTATGTTAATGTCTAAGTTATAGGGGTATATCTATGGTGGGAACCATGGTGAAATATTCATTTTAACAATAAAAGGTTAACTCACAGACACGGATGTAACATGTTTAGGTGGACAAACAATACCAATAATTGTCTTGAAATAATTTTTATAAAAGGTGTTTTAAATGTGCCAAGTAAATTTAAGGTGGACAAATATACTGATGATCGAAATAACACTTACTATTCCTAATAATTGCATGTTATTCCGATATGATCCCTAACCAGACTTAATCAACTCCGTCACCAAAAAGAATGTATTTAGTTTGGTTTTTTTTATTGTTGTAATTTTGTTAAATTATATTTTATTCTTACTTTTAATTTTATTTTTTACCAAGTCACATTTACTGTCAAATTGAGTACTACGCAAAAGATCGATAAAATTTTAAATTTCGTTAAAAACTGTCGATATGCGTCACTTCATAAGTGACGCTCATAGTGACGCATAAAAGTGACGCTTTAAGAGTCGTTCTAAGTGACGCTGATTAGAGTTTTGGTATAAATAGTCCGTATCCGGCACTTATTTCTACCACCAACACTATTCACTACGCGTCACTTCCACTACCCTTGCGTCACTTCTCTCGTCGCTGCGTCACTTCGACTGTTCGTGCTTTCCGATCGATCTACGGCTTTTCGTGTATTTTGTGATCAATCGGCCTCCGTCTACTTGTTCAACTTACTCATACGCATCATTAGGTACCATTTTTATCTATTATAATTGCGTATTCATGATTTAATCGTCGATTGAAGCTTCGGGTTTTTAGGGTTTATGAAATCATGATTATTGGGGATCGTTTTGTTATTGTTTTGTGTTAATAAACGGTGTGTTTTACTCGTCTTCACTTGCCGCACCGTTTGGTTAACTCGTTTTCAGAAAACCCCAAATTTGGTTTGTCGTGATTTCTGGGCTTGAACAGTGACACGATGATCTTCATCGTTGCGTCACTTCAAGCGTCACTTTCACAAGTGACGCTTACTTGTAATTTCATAGTTTAAGCGTCACTTCATTAATTGACGTTTTTAAACGTCACTTTGCGGAGTGACGCCTTTATGCGTCACTCTCACATAATACTTACCGAGTGACGCTTCGCTCCGTCACTTCCTTAACTGACGCTGTCAGTGCCGCTTTAACTGACCATCACTTTTTAAATGACGCATACCCGTCACTTGTTAAGTACCGCTTGAATGATACATGTTGCGGCAACATCACTTACACCAGTGACGCTTTCAATGCGTCACTTACCTTAAGTGACGCATCCTTCTGATTTCTGATTTTCATACGGCACTCCTTAAGTGTCGGATGTGTTACGTGCGTCACTTCTTCAGTGACGCTATAAAATCAGATTTTTCGATTATGATTTTGAGCTTATTCTGTAACGATTTTTCGTGTTCTTGTCTGGTTTATAGTTACAGATGGAGAATCTTCAGGATTATTATCGTCGCACAAACACCAGGCACAACATTGTTGCATTTTTGGAATCTACGCATAAGAACTCGTTGCCTTTTCGGCCGATGATCGAGTTTCTTAGACGTTCGAGGATTCATTACGCTATTACAGCTTCAGTACCAGTGTATATGAATCAAATCGAGGAGTTTTATGACCACGCATTTATCAGAACAGAGAACGACACTCCGAGGATTGTGTCCACTATGTTTGGTCATGAGATTCAGATTACACAGGATTCAGTTCGCCGTGTTTTGCAGTTTGATGATGCAACCAATATGCCGACCGTTTTTTAGACTACTTTTATCTACGGGGGTCTTCAGAGATTGGGTTATCCGGCTGATCAGCTTACTGATTTTCGTAAACAGTATCTCTGTAGAGTTTGGAGATACTTAGCTCACATTGTAATTGTGTGTTTATCTCCGCGAAAAGGAGGATATGATGCTGCTAGTCACATGACTTTATCTCTGATGCTGGCGTTAGTTTATAACAAGCCGTATAACTTCAGCGGTTATATTTTCGGGAATATGGTTGATAATGTTCGAGCTGGAAAAGAAAAATGGTTGTTATATCCTCGTTTTGTTCAGCTGTTGTTAAATGATTTGAATTTGGGAATAGCTCCGGATCTAAGATCGTTACTATTTCCAACGCCCATGATGTTACGTGTTTTCAATGATTGTAAGCTGCCACCAAAAGATTCTCAGATCTTACCTGATCGTGAGTTATTTGGGCACATAGTAAACGAAAACTATGTTGCGCCGCCTGGGGATGGTTATGAGGATGTTGTTGCTCCTCCGGTCAATGATGCAGATTTAGTTGATGCTGCTGTAGCTCAAGATTTGGAGGATATTGAGCAAGTTGAAGAGGTTCCAGCTGAGGAATCTGATGGTGGTCTTACACCACCTGATTCTCCAGGTGATGTACCACCTCAGGATGCATTGGATGGAATACAGTTGGCTGATCCTCGACGCTTTAAGCGTATTTTGAGAAGGATTTCTGCGGGGCGTGTTCATGTACCGCCTAATCTTGGAAAGCGACCAGCTGGGTCTTCTCCGTCTTATGCTAATTTACCATTGAGAAGACGCCAGCGAACAGGAATTACTATTCAGGAACCTGGTCACCAAGATCAACAACAACAACAACAACCGCCGACTGCGATGCTTCAGCAGTTACTTGATCAGATAACTCAGATGAACAAGCGTCTTGATGATCAGGCTGCCGTGATTGAAGCTCAAGCTACTCAAATAAAAGATTTGGAGATAAAAGCAGCTCATGTGCAGGAGTTGCAGCTAGAATTGAAAGATGTGCAGTCTAGGTTGTTAGAATTGGAAGCGGTTACTGTTGTTTCGGGGGAGGAAGGTCAGAGAACCTTAGAAACAAATGTAACCCCTCCCCCAGAATCCGAAAATGTAAATCCAGATTCTATTAATGAAAACATTGCTTTGGATTATTTCGTTGATGTTCCAGGACAACCGAGACCCATTTCGGTTGATTATTCGAATGTTAATCTCACATACATTCAGAGTTTGATAAATCCGGATGATGAAGAAGATAGATCAGTGGATCCGGATGATATAGAGATGGATGCTGTAACACCCCCAAATTTGATGATTTGCGGAAGCTTGATTTGGGTGTTACTAATCAATAACAAAGCACAAAGATAAATAGCAAACGACTCTATATGCGTCGCTTTAACAAAATATATTGATAACTGAAATGTTTACAACATTTAAAGCTTTACATAGCTCGAGTTAAATAAAATGAGATTTCAGTACATAAGTACTTGTACAAAATATACTAATGCAAGAAAATCTCAATCGTCTGTATGCTGACTCGAGCTAAATCCTGAAGCAGAAACATCCTACTGCTGGGTACCTGCGATATATGCTAAAAGGTCAGCTATAAAGCTGGTGAGCTCACAGGTTTGAAATCAAGTAATATCGTATGAACCGCAAGATTTAAATAATGAATTGCATCCAGCAATTAAATAATGAATTGCATCCAGCAATTAAATAATGAATTGCATCCAGCAATTAAATGATAATCATCGTGTATACAGCCATGAGCACATAGTTGAGCTTAACTCGAGGGCCGGGTCCCCTATAGAGAATTCCGGGCGAGGTTGCCTCCACGAATGCCTAATCCACATTCGTCTTCCCAAATATTAGTACGTCCGTTTACCCGGTTAGTGCTTGCTAACCCGGACGAGGTGGGTCAATCCTATATGGTACCATATACTAATATTCATGCTACAACGTATTAACAACTATGCTGACGGAGGACTTTAAAATGATTAGTTTCGAAAAACTCATATAGTATATGAAAAGTTGGTACTTGCGTTCACATGTTAAAAGTTGAGCAATATATCACACCCCTGAGTAAAACAGTAAAAAGAGGGGCTATGAGACTCACCTGAGTCTGAATGCGTTTACACAAACGTAAGTTGATTAGCCGAATATGAAGTCCAAAGACTTGTAACCTGAGGGTGTCCACGACACGCGATGGTTATAATCATGATTGGGTATCTCAAAAGATCACCCTTGTAGTTGTTACACAACTATATATGTCCAAATTACTTCGATTTGGTTTATTTAATAATTGTTTGAAAACGTGTACGGCCCGTTGGTGACGGATTTGAAATAATAAACTTTAAGGATTATTATCATGTATTTGGCGTTTTGCACTTAAAAGTGTGTCCCAATGTGTTTTATAAGTCGTATCGTATAAGTGTTTGAGGTTATATAGTTCCGACACTTAGTGAAATTGAGATTTGAAAACCTGCTGTTTTACGCGACACAATCATGCGACACTAAATGAATTATGCGACACAAAGATTGTGTCGCATAGGAGTGCGACACAATGTCCATACGACACAAGGGTTGTGTCGCATGGATGCGAAATGCTGATTCAACAGCGACATAGTGATTGTGTCGTATGGGGTATGCGACATAGTGGTTGTGTCGCAGGACTTGCGACACTAAATATCTGGTACGACACAAGGGATTTTATGCGACATAAAGGCTAAAATACGACACAACATGCGACACAATGCTTGTGTCGCATGGATGAACACCAGCCCAGAAATCCGGCTGTCACGACATTTTCCGGCCAAAAATCCGTTTTAAACTCGTTTTTAAGCTATGAAATCGTGTTCTATGCTTAGTAAGGGACATATACATGTTATATAAACAACCACAAACGAAAAATACTAAGAATCGAGTGATTTCGGGATTTTGTCGGAAACTTACAATTTGCCGAAATGAAAATCCGGAAAGGTAGAAATGTAGATCGTTGCGAGGTGGTCGTGAATCTCCAAAAATATTGTTGATCCGGTTGTGTTTGGTGTTGTTATTTGCGATTTTTGTGGATTTTGGGTTGTTTTGGTGAAAGAGAGAAAAAGAAAGATAGAGAGAGAAATTGGGAGGTGAAATGAAAGAGAAAGAAAGAGGGAGGTGGGGTTTTGTGAAAGCCTCACCTTTTTCAGCTCCGCAATGGCGCTCCGCGCGGTGTTCGTTTGCTCCGTCATTTAACGTTAAATAATTATTTACATTTTAATTATAAGTTTTAAAATACGATTTATTACGCGATGTTTTATTTAAATATTTTACAATTTAATTTATATTGTAGTTATAAAATATAAGTTTGTTTATTTAGTTTGCACGGTTTAATGTTTTAAATCGTGTAAGTTTGGTTTGTATGATACGAATGAATACGAAATATTATCAAAATAATATTTTTGACATAAAAGCGTTATTTAATAAAGTTGATCACCAACGTCCGTATTTAATTGAATCGAAATACATTCGATTTAAATTGCGTACGATTTAATCAAATCGTATATTCGTATATATTCAACAATATATATAATTCGATACATTAATTAGCCTAACAAGGAACTAATTACATGTATTACATATGATTAGGCACTAATTACTAGCCCTAATTTGGTGGGTGTTACATTCTTCCCCTGTTAGAAGAATTTCGTCCCGAAATTTGGCTCGAGGTCGTGTTTGATGTGGAATCAGTGAAGAGTTGAGGATATTTGAGTCGCATTTGGTCTTCCCGTTCCCAGGTGAATTCCGGACCACGCCGCGAATTCCATCTGACCTTGACGATGGGAATACGACTTTGTTTCAGTTGTTTGACCTCACGGTCCATAATTTCAGCGGGTTCCTCAACAAAATGAAGTTTATCGTCAACACGAATTTCATCTAGTGGAATAATAAGTGTCTCATCAGACAGACACTTCTTCAAGTTTGAGATATGAAAAGTAGGGTGCACGCTGCTGAGTTCGGATGGCAGCTGCAATCGATAAGCAACGGGGCCAATCCGTTCGAGGATTTCAAAAGGCCCGATGTACCTGGGATTCAACTTCCCGCGTTTGCCAAAACGGATGACGCCTTTCCAAGGCGATACTTTCAAGAGAACTCGATCCCCAACTTGGAACTCGAGTGGTTTGCGTCTCACGTCAGCATAACTTTTCTGACGATCACGTGCGGCTTTGAGTCTGTTTTGGATTTCCACAATTTTCTCAGTGGTGGCGTGTATGAGTTCAGGACCAGTGAGTTGACTATCTCCCACCTCAGTCCAACAGATCGGTGATCGGCACTTACGACCGTACAGTGCCTCAAAAGGTGCAGCCCTAATGCTGGCGTGATAACTGTTATTGTACGAAAATTCGCACAACGGTAGATGTTTTTCCCAGTTTGTACCGAAATCAACTACGCAGGCTCGTAGCATGTCTTCCAGTGTTTGAATGGTTCGTTCACTTTGGCCATCGGTTTGAGGATGGTACGCGGTACTCATATCGAGACGGGTACCCATAGCTTTCTGAAGTGATTGCCAAAAGTGAGAGGTGAAACGGGCATCTCTGTCAGAGATGATTGAAACTGGAACACCATGATGTGAAATGATTTCCTTGATGTAGATTTGTGTAAGGCGTTCCATTTTATCGTTTTCTTTGATTGCCAGGAAATGAGCAGATTTGGTGAGACGATCGACGATCACCCAAATGGTATCGCAACCGCTCGACGACTTGGGTAGTTTGGTTATGAAATCCATGGCAATTTGATCCCATTTCCATTCAGGGATTTCAGGTTGTTGAAGTAAACCAGGTGGTTTCTGATGTTCGGTTTTGACTTTCGAGCAAGTAAGACACTTGCTGACATAAGTGGCGATTTCGGCTTTCATGTTTGGCCACCAATAAAATTCCTTGATACCGTGGTACATTTTATCGGATCCCGGATGAATAGAATATTTAGACTTGTGAGCCTCGTCCATCACCAAGTCTCTTAGGTTCCCAAAACTAGGCAACCAGATTCGGTTTGAGAAATACCTAATCCCGTTAGGTTTGATTTCAAATTGTTTGTCAATGCCCCGCAAGGCTTCATTTTTGATGTTTTCAGATTTCAGGGCTTCGATCTGATCGGTATGGATTCGAATGGTAAGATCGTTATGAATGGTCATACTGAGGGCTCGGACTCGAAGTGGTTTTGGTCGTTCCTTTCGGCTGAGGGCATCGGCTACAACATTAGCCTTCCCTGGATGGTACTTGATCTCGCAATCGTAATCGGTAAGCAATTCGACCCATCGACGTTGCCTCATATTGAGATCCTTCTGATCGAAGATATGTTGGAGACTTTTATGATCGGTAAAGATTGTGCACTTAGTGCCGTAGAGATAATGTCTCCAGATTTTGAGAGCAAAAACGACAGCTCCAAGTTCGAGATCGTGAGTGGTGTAGTTCTTTTCATGAATTTTCAGCTGTCGCGAGGCATAGGCAATAACTTTGTCTCGTTGCATCAGCACGCAACCAAGACCTTGGTGAGAAGCATCGCAGTATACCACGAAGTCATCGGTGCCTTCGGGTAAGGATAGAATTGGAGCACTGCAAAGCTTTTGTTTCAAAAGTTGGAACGCTGACTCTTGTTTTTCGGTCCAAGCGAACCTTTTGTCCTTCTGAGTCAGTACCGTGAGTGGTTGAGCTATTTTAGAGAAATTTTCAATAAATCACCGATAGTACCCAGCAAGACCCAAGAATTGTCGTACTTCAGTTGCAGAGGTGGGTGCTTGCCAGTCTTTGATAGCCTCGATCTTTGATGGGTCCACGTGAATTCCCTGACTGTCGATCACGTGACCAAGAAATTGAACAGTTTGTATCCAGAACTCACACTTAGAGAATTTGGCATAAAGCTCCTCGTGTCTAAGGAGTTCAAGGATGGTTTTGAGGTGTTGCGCATGTTCTTGTTCGTTGCGCGAGTAAATGAGTATGTCATCGATAAAGACAATGACAAACTTGTCGAGGTAAGGTTTGCACACCCGGTTCATGAGATCCATGAATACAGCCGGTGCGTTGGTTAGACCAAAGGGCATCACTTGGAATTCGTAGTGCCCGTAACGAGTTCTGAAAGCAGTTTTTGGAATATCGGCGTCGCGAACTCGTAGCTGATGATAACCTGATCGCAGGTCGATTTTTGAGTAGAAACTTGAACCCTGAAGTTGGTCGAATAGATCATCAATGCGAGGAAGTGGGTGTCGGTTTTTGACGGTCAATTTGTTCAACTCTCGATAGTCGATGCACATTCGAAATGAACCGTCCTTCTTTTTGACAAATAAGACCGGAGCTCCCCAAGGTGAAGAACTCGGTCTAATAAATCCTCGATCCAGAAGTTCCTGTAACTGAGAGGACAACTCCTGAAGTTCGGATGGGGCTAAACGGTATCGTGCGCGGGCCACCGGTGCGGCACCCGGCACGAGATCAATCGAGAACTCAACCTGTCTAGGCGGAGGTAGACCAGGTAATTCTTCCGGAAAGACTTCGGGAAAGTCTCTAACAATTGGCACATCCTCAAGTCGCTTCTCTTCCGACTTCTTCTCGGTGATGTGTGCGAGTATGGCAGGGTAACCCTTTCTCGGAAATTTTCGGGTTTTTAAGCAGGAGATTATATTGAGTCCCGTCCCACCGGTCTCCCCCTGTATGATCAAGGTTCCACCAACGGCGAGTGGGATACGGACGATTTTATCATGACAAACGATTTCAGCTCGATGCTTGGACAACCAGTCCATTCCGATAATGACGTCGAAACTTCCGATTTCAATGGGTATAAGGTCGATCGAAAAGGTTTCGTCAGCTAGGTTTAAAGTGCAATTAGGTATCACACTGGTGGTTTCTACAAGTTTTCCATTTACTAGCTCTACAGTGTACTTAACATCTAAGGCAACAGGAGTGATGTCAAGTAATGGGCAAAAATCATCGGAGATAAAGCTTCTATCAGCACCAGTATCAAATAGAACAGAAGCAGTTAAGTTGTTGAGGAGGAACATACCCGAGACCACATTCGGGTCTTGGCGGGCGTCCCCAGATTTGATGACGAAAGCTCTGCTGCGAGTGTTGTTGTTGTTGTTGCTGTTATTGCGGTTGTTGTTGTTGTTGTTCTTCAGTTTTGGGCACGAGTCTCTGAAATGCCCAGGTTTCCCACACTCAAAGCATACTTTGGGTGGTCTGGTGTTGTTGTTGGAATTGTTGTTGTTAGGAGAGCGACAATCTTTGGTAAGGTGGCCGTACCTCTTGCAGTTGTTGCAAAAGGGACCACAGGAGCCTTCATGGTGGCGGCTGCACTTGGGACAATATGGTTTGCTCCCAGTGTAACCCCGGATGATGTCAGTGGTGGTGTTGTAAGCTTTGATGGTGTCGGGTTTCTTGTTTTGTTGGTTGGAGGGGTTGTTGTGGTAGTCAGACCACTTGCGTTTGTTGTTATGGGAGGATGAAGTGGGTTGTTCAGAATCTTGGCTCATTGACATCAAGTCTTGGGCCAATAGGATTGCACCGTCGATGGTGGTTGGTTTTGAAGAGATGACGTGTCCCCGAACAGGATCAGGGAGACCAAGAACGTACTTCCTAATTTTATCAGGTTCAGTGCTAACCATAGCTGGGCGGAGGGCAGCTAGTTGTTGAAACCTGGTGGTATAACCATCGATATCACCACCCTGAACCTTTAAGTTCCAGAACTCCTCATCTAGCTTTTGGAGTTTGGCGATAGAGCAGTATTTGGCAGTGAGTTTTGCCTTCAATTCCTCCCAAGTGAGTTGGTAGGCAATGTCAGCACCCACTGATTGGGTATATGAATTCCACCAAGAGTGGGCATCATCTTCCAGAGAGCAGGTGGCGAAGTTTACTTTGTCGTTCTCCGCGCATTTACTAACACGGAAAACAGTTTCCATTTTCTCGAACCATCTGATCAGTCCGATGGCTCCTTCAGAACCCTTGAAGCTTGAGGGTTTACAGCTTTGGAAGTCCTTGTAAGAACAAGGTTTGACGGCAGAGGTTTCAGCGGCATCGCTGTTTCTTGTGGAGTTTGGTGGGGTATTCCGAGCCAAGGCTTCAGTAACAGCCTGGGTTATGAGTGACGTAATCTGAGCATCAGTGTAAGGTCGTGTCTTTGGCGGCATGATTCTTCAATAAAAGAAATGAATATACATGAGATTTTTTAGGAAAGTTGTATTTGTTATAGATGTACATGTAGAAAAGCAGTAATACATGACATCAACATGGAAAAATGACAATTAATATGAGTTGAACAACAAGGAATATTTGATAGCTAATACGAGTTCAAAGGTTACACCCTACGGATGTATTACAAAAGATGTCGGGAATTGTTACATCCGACTGAATTATAGAGTAGCGCGTAGATAGTTACTAGATTACAGGATAGATTACAAGACAAAGACTACACTAGTCTTGACGTAGATTAATTTGTTCCATCATCGTGACAAGACGGTCAACAGTGTTAGCAAGTCTGCTAGCTTGTCGGGCGTTATCTTCTGCTAGCGCTAGTCGTTGAGTTAGTCCACGGGCATACTCTTCTGCTTCATGTGAACGTTGTTCACATTCTTCCATCCTTTGTTGCAGAAGGGCATTTTCCACCCTTATTTCTATAATTTGGTTGCGAAGGACATCCATGTTGTTGTTTGTGGTTTCAAGGTCGTCGGAGACCTGTCCTATGCGTTCAAGAGACGTAAGTCGCCAGTTTTCATTTGTTTCCTGCAACACGACATCCATGGTGCGAAGTCGCTGCTCGTGTTGATTTACCCTAGCAGTTAAAGCCGGTAAGGCGATGTGAGTGGGATACGGGCCAGCTCGAGGCAACCTGTTGTTCCTCCTTGCTACCCTTGGGTTCTGCGACCCGGATGGAGAACGAGATGAATTTGATGGGATGTTTGACATTTCTGAGACAAAGCGTTAGTAAGACTGAGGCCTATATTCATATAGCTCCTATATAATATAGCCTATTGAGTGTCTAGCATAAACATGTTTGAGTCTCGGTTCTCTCGAGGTCAGAGTCTTCTATTGTATCCTGTTCAGCCATAACTACTTTCAGATCTTACATCATCTTTGCTTAATTGTACATAGTTGATCAGGCTATGTTAAATTAAACTCGTATGCTGTAATCCCTGAACCAGTCATACCTAATAAGGAATACTGCCTAATGGTCATAGTCTAGGCTCACTAAATGCAACCTAGTTCACTATAACCTTAGGCTCTGATACCAATCTGTAACACCCCCAAATTTGATGATTTGCGGAAGCTTGATTTGGGTGTTACTAATCAATAACAAAGCACAAAGATAAATAGCAAACGACTCTATATGCGTCGCTTTAACAAAATATATTGATAACTGAAATGTTTACAACATTTAAAGCTTTACATAGCTCGAGTTAAATAAAATGAGATTTCAGTACATAAGTACTTGTACAAAATATACTAATGCAAGAAAATCTCAATCGTCTGTATGCTGACTCGAGCTAAATCCTGAAGCAGAAACATCCTACTGCTGGGTACCTGCGATATATGCTAAAAGGTCAGCTATAAAGCTGGTGAGCTCACAGGTTTGAAATCAAGTAATATCGTATGAACCGCAAGATTTAAATAATGAATTGCATCCAGCAATTAAATAATGAATTGCATCCAGCAATTAAATAATGAATTGCATCCAGCAATTAAATGATAATCATCGTGTATACAGCCATGAGCACATAGTTGAGCTTAACTCGAGGGCCGGGTCCCCTATAGAGAATTCCGGGCGAGGTTGCCTCCACGAATGCCTAATCCACATTCGTCTTCCCAAATATTAGTACGTCCGTTTACCCGGTTAGTGCTTGCTAACCCGGACGAGGTGGGTCAATCCTATATGGTACCATATACTAATATTCACGCTACAACGTATTAACAACTATGCTGACGGAGGACTTTAAAATGATTAGTTTCGAAAAACTCATGTAGTATATGAAAAGTTGGTACTTGCGTTCACATGTTAAAAGTTGAGCAATATATCACACCCCTGAGTAAAACAGTAAAAAGAGGGGCTATGAGACTCACCTGAGTCTGAATGCGTTTACACAAACGTAAGTTGATTAGCCGAATATGAAGTCCAAAGACTTGTAACCTGAGGGTGTCCACGACACGCGATGGTTATAATCATGATTGGGTATCTCAAAAGATCACCCTTGTAGTTGTTACACAACTATATATGTCCAAATTACTTCGATTTGGTTTATTTAATAAGTGTTTGAAAACGTGTACGGCCCGTTGGTGACGGATTTGAAATAATAAACTTTAAGGATTATTATCATGTATTTGGCGTTTTGCACTTAAAAGTGTGTCCCAATGTGTTTTATAAGTCGTATCGTATAAGTGTTTGAGGTTATATAGTTCCGACACTTAGTGAAATTGAGATTTGAAAACCTGCTGTTTTACGCGACACAATCATGCGACACTAAATGAATTATGCGACACAAAGATTGTGTCGCATAGGAGTGCGACACAATGTCCATACGACACAAGGGTTGTGTCGCATGGATGCGAAATGCTGATTCAACAGCGACATAGTGATTGTGTCGTATGGGGTATGCGACATAGTGGTTGTGTCGCAGGACTTGCGACACTAAATATCTGGTACGACATAAGGTACGACACAAGGGATTTTATGCGACATAAAGGCTAAAATACGACACAACATGCGACACAATGCTTGTGTCGCATGGATGAACACCAGCCCAGAAATCCGGCTGTCACGACATTTTCCGGCCAAAAATCCGTTTTAAACTCGTTTTTAAGCTATGAAATCGTGTTCTATGCTTAGTAAGGGACATATACATGTTATATAAACAACCACAAACGAAAAATACTAAGAATCGAGTGATTTCGGGATTTTGTCGGAAACTTACAATTTGCCGAAATGAAAATCCGGAAAGGTAGAAATGTAGATCGTTGCGAGGTGGTCGTGAATCTCCAAAAATATTGTTGATCCGGTTGTGTTTGGTGTTGTTATTTGCGATTTTTGTGGATTTTGGGTTGTTTTGGTGAAAGAGAGAAAAAGAAAGATAGAGAGAGAAATTGGGAGGTGAAATGAAAGAGAAAGAAAGAGGGAGGTGGGGTTTTGTGAAAGCCTCACCTTTTTCAGCTCCGCAATGGCGCTCCGCGCGGTGTTCGTTTGCTCCGTCATTTAACGTTAAATAATTATTTACATTTTAATTATAAGTTTTAAAATACGATTTATTACGCGATGTTTTATTTAAATATTTTACAATTTAATTTATATTGTAGTTATAAAATATAAGTTTGTTTATTTAGTTTGCACGGTTTAATGTTTTAAATCGTGTAAGTTTGGTTTGTACGATACGAATGAATACGAAATATTATCAAAATAATATTTTTGACATAAAAGCGTTATTTAATAAAGTTGATCACCAACGTCCGTATTTAATTGAATCGAAATACATTCGATTTAAATTGCGTACGATTTAATCAAATCGTATATTCGTATATATTCAACAATATATATAATTCGATACATTAATTAGCCTAACAAGGAACTAATTACATGTATTAACATATGATTAGGCACTAATTACTAGCCCTAATTTGGTGGGTGTTACAGATGCTGAGGTTCCAGGGTCAGACGAAGAATATTTGGTTAATCCTCATCAGGAACCGGCACCTGAGCGAGAATCGGAACCAGTTCAGAAACAACCGGCTCAACCGTATGATTTTGATGCACCGATCATTGAGTCCGATGATTCTGATGATGACCAAGAGCCTCAAACAGATACTACTCAGGAACAACCAACTGCTGAATCTGTTCCTGAACAAGCGCAACCGTCTACATCTTCAGAGCGCCCAATGTTTCGAAAGCTCAAGCCTGAATTGAAGATTTGCAAAACATATCAGGTTCGAGGTGATTTGACTGGATTAATCAGAAGTTGGAAGTTTGATGAAGTCAACTTTCTGATTCTTATTAAGCGAAGAGATGGAGTACAGTATTTTCGGCCAAGATTTAACTGTATCAGCACATTGCCGAAGGAGGAATTAAATCGTCTTGCTCAGCTGAACATCGTTAACCACACTGATGATTTTCGTGGTAATATGTTTCAGAAGATTCTCAGAAGAGATATTTACAGCAAGAAGTATTTGTGGGTTAGACCAGAGTTGGGAGTTCGTTATTCATACAAGAAAAAGTTGGATTCAAGAACTCAGCAACCGATTGTGAAGTATCATTATCCTCCAGCTGCTAGTCAGAAAACTGTGCCTTTGCAGTCATTACCACTTGATTTTCTGAAAAGATTACGATATTGGTGGTTTGACTCTGTTACTCAAGAAGCAGTCATTGAATATCTTTCGGTTGAAGATCCAGTGATTGAGAAGGGTAATTGGAGTTTATCTGCAAAGTATGGAAGAACTCTTCGTGTTTTTGATCCGATCAGCCTTATCAATTTGACGAAGAAAGATTTGAAAGCTCTTCACAAAAGTAAGATGGAGTATCATCGTTATGATCAAGAAGAAGCTTCAAAGTTCGAGAAGGTGGTCGAGATTTGTGTTCGAGTGGGTATTCATGCTGGTGGAGTATTTCCACCAGGTTGGGTTTAAACTGAAGATGTTTTTGAAGACCAAGCTGAAGACACGGGGGAGTTTGTTGATACATGTTTGTGTGTCTGTCAGTTGGTCTATTGAGTTGTAAGTGTCGTTAGTTAGTTTTATTAGAAAAGTCATTTTCTGTATTTGCGACACTTAAGTTTAGCATTAGGCGACACTTGCCTCAGTGACGCATAGCGACACTTAGGTAAGTGACGCATGAGGGCGGCGACATGCGACACTTCCCAAGTGACGCATGTCTGCCGATTTTGTTTTAGTATAAATTGAAACCTACGGGTTTTCGGCTAGGGTTGACGAAACCCTAGCACCATTTGTCGACTAAGCACTTCTGTAAACAGTTCCAATACGATTTACAAGCTAATATACTCGTTTACTTTGATTAATCATTGTTTTCGTTTTGAGTTTATTACTTGTTTGTGTAATTGATTGATTCCGCCAATCTATTACTATCGATCAACACTTAGATCCACATCCAGGGGGCACTTTCAAATCTTCTATCTTTTTCTTCAGTCTTCGACTTCAGATAAAGGCTTCAGTTAATCTTCAGCAGCTATAATAACTTGAGTAATCCTTTTAAGGTTTGATCAGTGTGAATACATACGCTGATGAGAACTTACAAGTTATAAGAGACACTGCCTAACACATGGCAGAAAAACCATAAAGGTTTAAAGGGACGCTAATGAAAATAGGTCAGCGTCGTCTAAGTAACAGTTTTGTCATATATAAATTATTGAGGTAGGGTCAGTGACCCAACAAAAACATTGAAACTCTCTAATATAGGAATTGATTGTACAAAAATGAAATTAAAAATACAAACAGTCGCTTTAATTTACAATTTCATAAAAAACACTATTGAGAGTTCGTTTTAAATATCTTACAACACTTTTAAAAATGCGTAAAATTTGGGAAAATTGATTTTGAAGGCTTTAGAGATAGAATTTGACTACAAACGGTGGACAAACCGCCATTTGCTAACATGTGCGTCTCTTTCCGACCTTCCCGTCTATAATTGACATGTTTTGTAACTCCTTACGGGTACAAAGTTATGCCATATTTTGTATTAAAGTTTAATGATGATAGTCTATATAAGATTTAATTATATATGTAGGGGTATGTTAGTAATTTCAAGTACATTTTTCAAATAATAATAATGTTAGGGTAAATTAGTAAATTCTGTCTTAAAAAATAAACATTGAAATACATTATCTTTTATATATAATTAAAAGATGATACCATTAAAGAATTTGGACCCTTGATTAGACTCCCTAATTTGAGATCAATGGCTTAAATTAGTTTAAAATATGTACACTTAGCACCCCTATTTACAATTTAATTAATAATAATAATAATAATAATAATAATAATAATAATAATAATAATAATAATAATAATAATAATAATAAATAAATAAATAAATAAATAAATAAAATAATTACAAAAATACGGCAGACCAAAAAATATATATAAAAAAAATTACGCCTTCATCATCACCGAACCCTACTCCGCTCATTCGTCATCACCATCGCCTAATCCTACCGATTATTACTCTCATCACAAAGATTGGAATTCTTCAATACCTAATCGCCAATTGAAGATGCTGACATTCGACAGGTTCAATTCAGCATTTTATTCAAGCACAATTCAAACGATTGATTAAATGATTGATGTAAGATCGATATGAATAGTTCGTCTTCACGAATCACTCCATGTATTTATACAATTGTTTGATCTAATATCTAGATTCGGCCACTTCAGGGTAAAAAGAAGATAATGTTGGGTATGTTCTATATCTTCTGCTTTTTTTTTTATAGCCATTGGTTCTAATACATGTTTTATGATAGAAATCTCACGCTCGTCAATTTTCTGTCGAGATTCTTAATTCTTATTTGCCTTTCTTATTAAAGTTTTGATTTAGATGGGTTTAGTGATGATGACGGATGTAATCTGTGAATTACTCAATGTGTGGTTATGCATCCATGAAAAAAGGTTATTCTTTTAATTTTAACTTTTTAAAGTAAATTTAGTACTGAATTTGTTTCAACATGGATGAAGGATTGGTCTTTAATATACATCAGGTCGTATTTAATTTCATTTTTAAATATGTAGGTTTTAATTTTCGTAGATTTTGATTTGCGTTGTTATTGTTAAAACTCTATGTTGTCACACCCAACCAGTCCATCTCACTGATAAAAATACACGAGCCTTTATCTTAGCATAGTTGCAAGTTCAATTGGAAGGTACATGCGAGTGCATTATGAGCCTTTATCTTAGCATAGTTGCAAGTTCAATTGGAAGGTACATGTGAGTGCATTATGGAACGGAAACCGGAAGCCATTGCTTTGCTGGATTATAGGGTATAAGTGCTTGACTAATGAGGACATTGAGTATTGAGGGTTTACACAGATCATTAGAAGATGTGGCAAAGTGTTAGTTGTCATATTCACAGAGATTGGAACTTAAATGAGTTGTAATCGGGGACATTTAATTTGATTACAGTGTTGCTATAGAATATAGGTTTTTACAATGGTGTTACCTTTTATTTGCTTACTAATACCCTAATTGAATGTTGTATTATTTTTGTTTACAATATCATCAACTACTATTTATTTGGGATGACGGTTTCCGTTTCTTATTCAAAAGATGAGATAAAATTGATCTTCATTAAATAGCTTGCTTTCGTCGGTTTATTCTCACTTTTTTGTTTGCTAATTTGGTTTTTTTACAAATTCAAATACTTAAGTGATTTTTTATTTTCAATATCTTATGACAGGCTCTTAACGTACTCCATCTTGATTGAAGCTGAAAATGAGATCAATGGACGAGGACAATGACAAGGCAGTGGCCCATGAGGTGATTAACAAAGAAGCTGTTAATTTGATACAAATTTCATTTACACATTGATCAACAAACCAATAAGCATAGATATCATGAAATCTATCTGAGATGGAAAATAGTAGCAAAACAACTATTAATCATTTACAAACTAATTACATATAATAAGTTTGATGAAAATTGTATGAATCATGGTCTATTTCAAATCAATAATTGATGGGTTTTACATTTTAATGGTTCATGTTTTTTGTGTGTGTTTTTGTTTTGTTCGTAGTCGAACTTGGTCAGAAAACATATCACAATAATTTGGCAGTTTCGTGTCTGAATATCTGTCTATCCAGGATGCAACCTTCACGAGGGATTAACATATATGAATTTCAAGCAACTTCATATTCTCTATTCCAGTCAATCTGCTCATGTTTTAAAGGTAATGTTCCAATATTTTAATCCAATTTTGTTTAGTCAATTTCCCTTGAGGTCTGTGCTCTCTTGCTGGCTTATTGAAAAGTTTCCACTCAAAGGCAATATTAAATTTCACTTCGGCAAGAATTTAGATTTCATATGCGAATGATATTTTCCCTATATAATTATTAGTGGATGTTTAACTAATAGTCCCAGTAGGTAGCATGTAATAGAAGCTCAAGTTCAAGTTTTATTCTTTAGTTTTCTTTGTATTAGTACCATGGCCTTTCCCCCAAAGTTGTTATTTCCATAGCTTGAAGATCAAATCTTGGTGTTGGTCCATGGATGAAACCTTGATCTTGGTAAAATTAATGAAATAGCAGTCTATAAATTGGCAAGAATGGATATCATATCCTTGGATAGGTGTCTGATCGTGTCTTTATTTAAAATACCCTTCAGTTGGTTTTTTATGGTTCACTACTGCTTGAGTTTACATGTTCAGCTAGGTTAATCCTGACATTGCTCTATCTGATCTATAAAGTATGAATAATGTAATGTCTTAAATTTATAATATATTCACACCATACAAGTACTTTGAAGTGTAGCACATCTTAATAATGTGTGCACAGCAGACAGGGAATTCATCATTTATCTGATAATCCAAGGAAGCAAATGGACAAAACCGTTGATCATATTGCCAAATATCTTTATCATATAGACGTCCTCACAAAAAGGTACACCTGTATTTTTGATATCGTACATGCTTTTCATCTCACTGTTTTGTATAACAGCAAGCCAATGAGTAATATATGAAAATTTTAATTGTATTCTATTTAAACTTAAGTTTCATGTTATGCAGTTGCAATTTAAGTTTAATAAAATCATTCCAAAGGGCTGCTAGCTTTGGATGTGGTTATTCACACCATTCTTAAGCATCTGAGCACATTCTAAATTACTGATTACAAATTTTATATATTTGGTACCAACAAATGTGAAGTTCTGAAGTCGCCTTCTGCCACCTCTTAGTACACTATTAGATTTCTAATATCCTTTGTGTCCTATTCTAAATGATTAATTACTTTTGTAGCCTTCTCTCGGTACATTGTTAGAATAAGATGCGATGAGATTATTTTATGTACTTTTTGATTGTGTGTATATAGAAAACAACAGCCATTGTCGGTGGAGTGATGACAAAGTGGGTGGATCAGTTGGGTTTCCCTGAGCAATTTTCTGGATAATTTTCTGGTGCAGTTATGGATCCACCGCCAACTGAAGCATTATTTAAACTTCTGGAGCTACTATTTGCATTAGGTGCACTTAATAAACGTGGTGAATTGACGCCACTGGGTAGAAAGATGGCTGTGTTCCCACTTGATCCAATGATGTCCAAGATGATTGTTGCATCTGACATGTATAAATGCTCAGACAAAATTATTTCAATTGCTTCTATGCTCTTCACTGAAAGTGCCATCTTCTATCGTCCAAAAGACAAACAAGTCCATGCAGACAATACTCGCTTGATATACTATATGGGTAACGTTGGGGATCACATAGCGCTACTTAAGGTTTACAACTCATGGAAGGAAACAAAATATTATACTCAGTGGTGCTATGAGAACTACATTCAGGTAAGGAGTATGAAGCAAACCCAAGACTTACGAGATCAATTGGAGAGGCTGTTGGAAAGTGTTGAAATTTACAACTCATGGAAGGAAACAAAATATTATACTCAGTGGTGCTATGAGAACTACATTCAGGTAAGGAGTATGAAGCAAACCCAAGACTTACGAGATCAATTGGAGAGGCTGTTGGAAAGTGTTGAAATTGAATTCACATCAAACCCGGAGGATTTGGAAGCAATTAAGAAAGCCATAACAGCCGCATAATTTCCTCACTCAGCAGAGTTGCAAAACAATGGATCCTATACAAGGGCCAAACATCCTCAGACTATCCATATTCATCCAACTTCTGGTTTAGCTCAAGAATTTCCTAAGTGGGTGGTTTACCACGAGTTAGCCCTGACAAATAAGGAGTTTAAGCGACAAGTCAGCGAGATAAAACCTGAGTGGCTTGTGAAAATCGCACCTCATTATTATGAGTTAAAGGAAATCGAAGATCAAGCATCAAAGAAAATGCCCCATGGAGAAGGTCGTGCATCTAGGAATTGATTTTCATTCACAAAGATAGAGACTTTGAGAATTGGATACTTACTGTTGTAAGGTTGATTGTGCAAAACATAGTTGTTAACGTAGCTGCCTGTCTGTACACCTGATGTCATTTGTACGAGTGGTGCAGAAATTGCAATAGATAATGTAGTAAAGAACTCTGAAACATGTCAATGCTTGGACAAGTTGTATATGTGTATCATGAATTAAAGACAATTCATGCTATCCTTCTGCTGTATATTTTGCCTTTGTAAGTAATTACTGATGAATCTAAATTTTATTTTACTTGTAGTTTTCTTTCTTATGATTTCTTTTTGCCTCTGCTTCTATTACCCCTTTTATTGCTCTGGTTTTCCCTTTGGGGTTGTATAACACCCCTCATTTGATATAACAATATAATATTAAGAACACGGAAGCGTAGAAATTTAAACGACTTTATAACTTTACATTACATTAATTTACATGAACAATTTATAAGTTAAAGTCACACTGACTTGAAACAGTTCCAAAGATTACATAGGTCGGGGTATTATATAAAACCAACTAGTTTAGTACAAAAAGGATCAGAGTAGCTTGCGGTCAAACTATCCTTGTTTCCAAAAGCATCCCATTCCTGCTACCCATTAAGCTACAGAATCTGCAGGAATTAAAGATGAGGGATTAGCACATAGCTAAGTGAGAGAGTTCATCACCCAACATTCAACTTAGCATAACCATTAACTACAACAATCAACAACACTTAATGAGGATCGGTGGTTCTGGGGATAACCATAATACCCGGGCGGCTCCCCAGGAACTCTTATCCAACCATATCCGTATGGCCATAACGGACGAGACCGATAGCTAGTGGTTATCCTACTCAGATACAGTTCAATACACACAACATATGAAGCATATCCCTGTATCATTCACACGATAACCAACTAACCCAACCAACAGTTCATCAACTTGTCGACCTCATTGGCAACCAATATCCAAAGATCACACATAGAACATAGTGATAAAATCAACAATAATGATTAAACAACTCCATAATCATATCTAAAATTACTCGTTGTAATCAAATAATCACTACTAAATCAAATGGTGAGTTTTGAATCCACTCACCGATACCTCAGAAGTCGCTACACTCAGCTTCTAATCACTGAGTCTTTGGAGTATCTGAAACATCACACAACAAACAAGTTAGTAACTTGTTTCTAACTAATAATAGTTAACTTCACAATTCAAGTTACAATGAGTAACATTAATAACTATTTGTATTATATAAACTCAGGTTCACAAACTATCATAATCATCAAAATTTAACAGACAAACGCGATCCGGACTAGGCATGGTGGGATCGCGTTCTTCAGTAGAAAAAATTCTGTAACCGAAAAGCACTAGCAAACGCGATCCGGATATTTGGCCAGGATCGCGTTTCCAAGGCCAAATCTTGACTGGGACATTTTATAACTAGGGAACGCGATCCGGACTCGAGGCTGGGATCGCGTTGAGCTGCGTTTCAGCTCAGGTACAAACCTGCAACTACATTTCAGCTCGAACCAAACTTAACCCAATCACTAAGTTTCAGTTACAATTCGACTTAAGCACGTTTTTAACCTCAAATACCATCATACTACACCTATATAACATTAACCAACAACAATAACATTCAATTACACTAAATTCACACCAAAAATCATGAAACCCAATAAATCATCAACTAGCTTCAATCATAAATCGAAAAACATGGATTTAATCCATATTACTAGTCGAGAATCATTACATATCATCATATATCACACTTAAGTACCATATAACTCAAACACCCAAAGCAAATAATCAATTCCTCATCAATTTGGCATATGAACTTATGCAATATATATACTTACAAGAGATAGATGAACAAGAAGATAATAACTAGATGATGAAGATGATGATTAGATGCACCACTTCAATTCACACTTCTAATTTGATGATTCAAGCTTTTGATTTAGTTTAGGGTTTAGGTTTGTTTCATGAAATGGAATGAGATAAGAAAGAAATGGATAAAGTGATCAAAATAAAGGTCGGCCTCCTTTTTGAGCCGACTTAACATTTCGGGTATTTTATACCCGCTCTAAATCTATTGTCTGGAACCTAAAAATCAACTGCAAGAAATTTATTTTATTATACCGTCAACTTTAATATATTAAAACAAGCAACATTTCACTAATCACAATAAGTCCTGAGACCTATTTTACCAAATTTCACAATTAAACAATTATATCAAATAATTTCTAAAACAGTTAAATACTTAATTTAAATAGAAAAATACCAGGCCACTGGAGTGGATGTTACAAATCTCCCCTCCTTAAAGAGATTTCGTCCCCGAAATCTCAACATCAACAAACAATCCAGGATATCTGGATTTCATCAACTCCTCGGTCTCCCAGGTCAAATTAGGACCTAAACTATGTCGCCACTTTACTAGTACCATAGGAATTTGTTTCTTCCTAAGTTTAGTAACCTTCCTATCTAGAACTTCAACAGGTTCTTCAACCAATTTCTGAGTTTGATCAACTTTTAACTCCTGCAAAGGAAGAATTTGCGACTGATCCTCAATATTGCATCTTCTAAGATAACACACATTAAACGTGTCATGAATACCAGCAAGTTCAGGTGGAAGATCTAATGAAACAGACTGCTCATTTACAACTTGGCAAATTCTGAATGGCCCAATATATCTAGGCGCCAACTTTCCACGTTTTCCAAAACGGATTACACCCTTCCACGGAGAAACTTTGAGGTAAACTAATTCACCTTCAACAAATACAACTGGTCGTCTTTTCGGATCTGCATACTGTTTCTGTCGGTCACGAGCAGCTTTCAACTTTTCACGTGCAATTGTAACTTTGTCAGCTGTCATTTGTACAATGTCGGGTCCAGCAAACTGTTTCTCACCGGCTTCCAACCAACAAGTAGGTGTTCTACAACGTCGACCATACAACATTTCATACGGAGGCATATCAATACTGGAATGATACGAATTGTTATAAGTAAATTCAACCAATGGGAGATGTGAATCCCAAGAACCTCCATATTCCAGAATACAAGCACGAAGCATATCCTCAAAAGTTTGAATTGTACGTTCTGACTGACCGTCTGTCTGAGGATGATAAGCTGTGCTAAGATTTACACGTGTACCCAACTCTTGTTGCAAACCTTGCCAAAAACGAGAAACAAAACGAGAATCTCGATCTGACACAATTGACAAAGGTATACCATGTCTAGTGACAATTTCATTTATGTACAACTGAGCAAGCTTAGTCAACGAGGCAGATTCGCTAGTAGCAAGAAAATGCGCGCTTTTAGTCAACCGATCAACTATGACCCAAACCATGTCATTACCTCGATTAGTGCGAGGAAGTTTAGTCACGAAATCCATCGTTATATGTTCCCATTTCCACTCGGGAATTTCCAACTGTTTCAATGATCCGTACGGCTTTTGATGCTCAGCTTTAACTTGAGCACAAATGTGACAAGTACCAACAAATCTAGCAATATCCGTTTTCATTGTAGGCCACCAGTACAACGGTTTCAAATCATTATACATCCGAGTACTTCCAGGATGAATGGATAGTCTAGACTTATGTGCCTCATTCAAAATCAAATCACGAATATTACCAAGTAAAGGAATCCATACTCGAGATTGATAAGTTAGTAATCCTCTCGAATCTTCCACCAATTCATCATTTCTTTTCAACATAACTTCGGATTTCAAATTAAAATCATTTAATGGTTCTATTTGTGCAACTTTAATCTGAGAAATCAAGTCAGAAGAAACATCCACTCTTAAGTAATAAACTCGATCAGAAGTACCTTTTCGACTTAAAGCATCAGCGACTACATTAGCTTTGCCTGGGTGGTATTTAATTTCACAGTCATAATCCTTGATTAACTCTAACCACCGCCTCTGTCGCATGTTCAACTCTTTCTGAGAAAACACATACTGCAAACTCTTATGGTCAGTACAAACAACACATCTAGTACCAAATAAATAGTGTCTCCAAAGCTTTAAGGCAAATACAACCGCTGCAAGTTCCAAGTCATGTGTTGGATAATTCCGTTCATGTGGTTTCAACTGTCGAGAAGCATAGGCGATAACTCTATCCCTTTGCATAAGTACACAACCCAAACCAGAATAAGAAGCATCACAGTAAACTACAAAATCATCTGTACCATCTGGTAAGGCTAAAACAGGTGCTTGACACAACATTTGTTTTAAAGTCTGGAAAGCCTGTTCCTGTTGATCAGTCCACATAAACTTTTCATCTTTTCGGGTCAACTTAGTTAATGGACCAGCAAGTTTAGAGAAATCTTTTATGAATTTCCGATAATAACCCGCCAAACCAAGGAAACTCTTTATTTCAGAAGCAGACTTTGGGGCGTTCCAATTCATCACAGCCTCAACTTTCAATGGATCCACTTTCACACCATCATTACAAATTACATGGCCCAAAAATTGCACTTCCCTAATCCAAAACTCACATTTAGAAAACTTGGCATAAAGCTGTTCTCGTTTCAACGTTTCTAGAATCAGTCTTAAATGCATAGCATGCTCAGCTTCAGATTTCGAATATACAAGAATATCATCTATGAAGACAATAACAAATTTATCCAAGAAAGGTCGACAAACCCGGTTCATTAAGTCCATAAACACTGCAGGTGCATTCGTCAAACCAAAAGGCATAACCAGGAATTCATAGTGACCATACCTGGTCCGAAAAGCAGTTTTAGAAATATCTTCATCACGAACACGAACCTGATGGTAACCCGACCTTAGATCAATTTTAGAATAAACTGAAGAACCCTGCAACTGATCAAATAAGTCATCTATTCTGGGCAGAGGGTATTTATTCTTTACTGTTCTCTTATTCAGTTCTCTATAATCGATACACATACAAAAAGACCCGTCTTTCTTTTTCACAAACAACACCGGTGCACCCCACGGCGAAGCACTAGGTCTAATGAAACCTTTATCCAACAACTCCTGTATCTGATTCATCATCTCACGGATTTCAGATAGAGCTAACCTATAGGGAGCTTTAGCAATAGGCGACGAGCCAGGAACAAGATCAATACGGTATTCTACTTCCCTAACTGGTGGTAAACCAGGTAATTCATCAGGGAACACCTCTGGATATTCACAAACTACCGGAACATCGAAAACAGTATTCTTGTTAAGTTTGGCATCAACTACATAGGCTAGATATGATTCACAACCTTTGGACAACGACTTCCTAGCCTTCATCATAGAAATCAAAGGAAAGACCAAACTATCCCGTTCTCCTCGAGCCACAACATGTGACTCTTCAGAGATTGGGATCCTAATCAATTTCTGATGACAATCAATGCTAGCTTTATTCTGACTCAACCAATCCATACCAATTATCACATCAAAACTAGGGATTGGCATCAACAAGAAAGAAATAAGGAAAGTCCGGTCATCAATCACAATGTTAGCTCCAGTTACCGAGGTGGTAACAGGAACCAAATTGCCACTAGCAATTTCTACTTCTACAGGCTTTGTTATTACAGTAGGCACTAATTTCAACTTGTCACAGAATTTCACAGATATGAAAGTACAATTAGCACCCGAATCAAATAACACACGCGCCGGTACAGAGTTTATAAGAAATGTACCAGTTATAACATCTTCAGTGTGCACAGCCTCATCGACTGTCATCTGAAAAGCTCTACTGGTTGCTGGTGGAGGGTTTTTACGTTTCTGACCTGTAGATGCAGAGCTCCCAACCGAACCAGACCCCGACTTCCCTGCTTCCGGACATTGACCCACTCGATGCCCCTCCTTCTTGCAAGACCAACACACAAAATTTGGGTACCGACAACTCTTTATCTCATGACCCAGTTCTCCACATTTCAAACATTTATTAGTTTCCACTGTACAAGGCCCATCATGCCTAGATCTACATGAACCACACCAGTTAGAACTGCCCGACGACCCACTTTTACTAACATACTTCTTATTCTGTCGACTGCCCTGAGAACTTGACTTTCCTTTGCTAGAAGAATCACCTCTAGACTTTGCAGCATTATCTCTAGATCGTGCTTCACGAAAACCTCTAATATCACTGTCAACCGATCGTGCCAGATTAAAAGCATGTGATAAACTATTAGCCAATCTTACAGTAGTACGGTAATGATGAGGTAAAGTATCCACAAACTGCTCAATTCTAGTTTTATCATCAGGAACCTAATGTTGAACAAACCAAAGCTTTTCTGTAAATTGGGATATTAGATCATCAATGGTCATATTATCTTTCAACTGAAGATTCACAAATTCTCTCCTAATCCGCGCCATGTCAAAATCAGAGCAGTATTGATTACACACTGCTTGGTGAAAATCTTTCCATTTGATAGAATCTTTTTGTTGTTCGGTTAAATGACCTGTCACTGAATCCCACCAAACCATTGCTTCATCTTTCATGCACTGGACAGCGAACATAACCTTGGATTCTTCCTCACAACGAGTCACACTAAATTTGCGTTCCATATCTCTTAACCAATTTAAGGTCACAGTTGGATTTGTACTTCCATGGAACACCGGTGGCTTACTAGACATGAAAATTTTAAAGGAACACACCTTACTAGTTTGAGAAGATGGACTAGCACCAAAAACAGAAGTTTGTTGTTGAGCAAGTAGTCTAGCTGCATCTTCCTCAGCTTTCTTTTTAAATTCTCTAAGAATTATCAACTCATCCTCCATTTCGTGTATATACTCATCCCTATTTGCTTCTTCTCCAACCGCATGAGGAACACCTTCATGATCATGTTGCTCAGTATTAGTTTCAAAAGGCGGAGCTTCAATCCGGGAAGCATTATTGGGGTTGGTGGTCGGTTGCTCATTATCTGCCATTTCTGAAATCAACACAACACTTGAAATCTGTTAATCGTTAGTACCTATCTACTAACAATTATCAACAATGCTAAATCCCATAATCAGAACAGTTTGACATACCATGCTCCAGTTTTGGGATTGAACATTCTTCAATGCTCAATTAACCCAAAACCACGCTCTGATACCAACTTATAACACCCCTCATTTGATATAACAATATAATATTAAGAACACGGAAGCGTAGAAATTTAAACGACTTTATAACTTTACATTACATTAATTTACATGAACAGTTTATAAGTTAAAGTCACACTGACTTGAAACAGTTCCAAAGATTACATAGGTCGGGGTATTATATAAAACCAACTAGTTTAGTACAAAAAGGATCAGAGTAGCTTGCGGTCAAACTATCCTTGTTTCCAAAAGCATCCCATTCCTGCTACCCATTAAGCTACAGAATCTGCAGGAATTAAAGATGAGGGATTAGCACATAGCTAAGTGAGAGAGTTCATCACCCAACATTCAACTTAGCATAACCATTAACTACAACAATCAACAACACTTAATGAGGATCGGTGGTTCTGGGGATAACCATAATACCCGGGCGGCTCCCCAGGAACTCTTATCCAACCATATCCGTATGGCCATAACGGACGAGACCGATAGCTAGTGGTTATCCTACTCAGATACAGTTCAATACACACAACATATGAAGCATATCCCTGTATCATTCACACGATAACCAACTAACCCAACCAACAGTTCATCAACTTGTCGACCTCATTGGCAACCAATATCCAAAGATCACACATAGCACATAGTGATAAAATCAACAATAATGATTAAACAACTCTATAATCATACCTAAAATTACTCGTTGTAATCAAATAATCACTACTAAATCAAATGGTGAGTTTTGAATCCACTCACCGATACCTCAGAAGTCGCTACACTCAGCTTCTAATCACTGAGTCTTTGGAGTATCTGAAACATCACACAACAAACAAGTTAGTAACTTGTTTCTAACTAATAATAGTTAACTTCACAATTCAAGTTACAATGAGTAACATTAATAACTATTTGTATTATATAAACTCAGGTTCACAAACTATCATAATCATCAAAATTTAACAGACAAACGCGATCCGGACTAGGCATGGTGGGATCGCGTTCTTCAGTAGAAAAAATTCTGTAACCGAAAAGCACTAGCAAACGCGATCCGGATATTTGGCCAGGATCGCGTTTCCAAGGCCAAATCTTGACTGGGACATTTTATAACTAGGGAACGCGATCCGGACTCGAGGCTGGGATCGCGTTGAGCTGCGTTTCAGCTCAGGTACAAACCTGTAACTACATTTCAGCTCGAACCAAACTTAACCCAATCACTAAGTTTCAGTTACAATTCGACTTAAGCACGTTTTTAACCTCAAATACCATCATACTACACCTATATAACATTAACCAACAACAATAACATTCAATTACACTAAATTCACACCAAAATCATGAAACCCAATAAATCATCAACTAGCTTCAATCATAAATCGAAAAACATGGATTTAATCCATATTACTAGTCGAGAATCATTACATATCATCATATATCACACTTAAGTACCATATAACTCAAACACCCAAAGCAAATAATCAATTCCTCATCAATTTGGCATATGAACTTATGCAATATATATACTTACAAGAGATAGATGAACAAGAAGATAATAACTAGATGATGAAGATGATCATTAGATGCACCACTTCAATTCACACTTCTAATTTGATGATTCAAGCTTTTGATTTAGTTTAGGGTTTAGGTTTGTTTCATGAAATGGAATGAGATAAGAAAGAAATGGATAAAGTGATCAAAATAAAGGTCGGCCTCCTTTTTGAGCAAACTTAACATTTCGGGTATTTTATACCCGCTCTAAATCTATTGTCTGGAACCTAAAAATCAACTGCGAGAAATTTATTTTATTATACCGTCAACTTTAATATATTAAAACAAGCAACATTTCACTAATCACAATAAGTCCTGAGACCTATTTTACCAAATTTCACAATTAAACAATTATATCAAATAATTTTTAAAACAGTTAAATACTTAATTTAAATAGAAAAATACCAGGCCACTGGAGTGGATGTTACAGGTTGGTTCTGTAACAATGATGTCAAAAGAAGTAATGTCTACTATAATGATCTGACGGGAAACCACTAATTGCATATGGGAAGAATGTGGTGGTGAATCAACATGTTTGGAAGTTTCTAAACACAACTATGAAATTAAACTGAACATTTATGAATTAATCAAGAATGGCAGCAACAGTGTTGTTGAGCCTACCAATTGTATACACGTCGTATTTAACTACCAATTTAGTATTTTAGTAACTATTGAGCGTAAAACAAAATTTACATCTAACCCATAACTAACCACAACGCTAACAACAAAAATCTTAACTAAAAAATGAAATTTTATAAAAATAAATATATAAAACCTGCGTTGTCGCGGGTCCATCACCTAGTATATTATTATAGAAGTATAGATTTGTTCATTTGGTATTTATTTTACAACTAAAGAAAGAGAATATATATTTTGCATCAGAAAATTCAACATATGATAAAATTAAACTTTAAGGTGACATACCAAAAAAAGAAAACAACTAATCAGGAGAGTAATGTCAAGCCTAAAACAACTAAAACAATCTACGGTTAAGTTATAGCGTTATCATTACCATTACAGATCATTTTCCAATAACTTTATGTCTTCACGGCTATATGTGGGTAAATTGGTAATATTCAAGATAAAACAAGGGTCTAACATGAGAATTTAGAAATTGAAATGGTTAAATCGAAAAACCTAAGCGTTGATAGGAACGAACAGGGTGTAAAAGTTGAAGATAAGCGTCAGAGCATAATAATATCTTTTTAGAGATCGAAGAACGCACGGTATTATCAAGCTTGGGGTTTGCTTGATATTCTCATATTATAAGTTACTTTTTATTTATCTGTTGTGATGATTGTTTATATGTTAATTAAATGATATCTTAATGAGACGAATACTTTCTGTTTTCTTTTTCTTCTTAATGAGACGAAGCATACTGTAACAACATTGTGATAAATTATATTCTGGATAATTATTTTGCTTATTCACATACGTACTGTTATTATGTTGTAAGTAAAGATAATGGATTTTTTGGAAATAAGATGGATTTAATCATGTGTCCAGATTAGAGATGGTATTATAATGTCATGGCATTTGATCGATCTAATTTTCCAATGTATTTATTCTTCCGTCAATTCTTATACCTGCTACATTTCTGTGTCTTCATTTTAGGATAATGGAACTAGTTCATGGGACATTAAAAAAGTTCAATTTTGTATCAGAAGATCCTATTAGCAGAATGCCAGATGATGTGGTAATTGATATTATGGAACGTTTGCCAATAGAAGATGCGGTTAGGACTGGTATCTTGTCGAGGAAGTGGAGGTTTAAATGGCATATGCTCACGCAACTTAGACTTGAAATAGGAAAACACAGTTGTTGTAGTGGGAGGAATATAAGTATAGTTCTACTTAATCTTAAAGGTCCCATAACAAAGTTTGATCTCTGCGTAAAACATTACACGATCTCGGATGTTGAGGATATTAGTAGCTGGGTTCTGTTTTTGTCGAGAAAGGGAATCAAGAAGTTGACTATTTTTAATTTTTATCAAACACTTCAGTTGCCTACTCATCTTTTCTCGTGTCTGGAGTTGAAACATTTGAGCCTATATAAATGTTGTTTGAGTAAATTATTTAAATCGTCCCTGTGCTATCACGTTTTATTCATGGGTAGTCCCTGACTTCTAAAAGATATTTGAATAGTCCTACTTTTCAAACTATTTATTTCGTTAGTCCAAAATTTAACCGATCGTTAGTTTCTCCGTTAAAAGGACCAGCCGTGTAAATTTTTTTCAAATTTCAAGTTTATTTAAATTTAATATTATTTTTAATTGTATTTAGTTAATTTATTTTTTTAATAATCTAATCAATTTAATTTAATTATTTTAATCAACCTTTTTAGTGATAATTATTTTATTTTTTACAATTAAAATGATCAACTTAAATATTTCTTTATCCTAGTTTTTGTTTTGAATATTTCTTTGATAGTTTATACTATTAATTTTACATATCATCGTCGATTTCATGACTCCGTATAGACAATTCTACATGCTTACATAATTATTGTAAACTACTAAATTGCAGTAACTATATAGCGCATAGTATAATTATACTCCATATCTTGAACATTTTGTGTTTTTCTTCTTTCAAATAACCGACACATATTTTTAGTTAGAGGGTTGATGTAGATTTTGACACTTATAAAAATTAAAATAAAGAAATGTTTTACCCAGGGCTCGAACTTAGGACCTGGAGTCATCGCTTTGGACTTTTTACAGGCTGAGCACCCGGAGTCATTGCGGGTGAACCTCTATGGCCACCATGGTGAAATGTTTTACCCAGGGCTTGAACTCAGGACCTGCTGGCACTTTGAACTTTTTACAGGCTGAGCACTAACCACTTGGGCCACACTTGGTGGTTAGTAGTTTACAATTATGTCTTCAATAAGACTCAAAAATAAATGTTACATGTTGATAGTGTGCAATTTAAGTACGTTCATAATATACAAAACTATTAACAATATATATGTAGGCATATAGAATTGTCTATACGGAGTCATGAAATCAACGATGATATATAAAATTAAGAGTATAAACTATTAAAGAAATATTTAAAAAAAACTAGGATAAAGAAATATTTAAGTTGATCATTTTAATTGTAAAAAATAAAATAATTATCACTAAAAAAGGTTGATTAAAATAATTAAATTAAATTGATTAGATTATTCAAGAAATAAATTAAATAAATAAAATTAAAAACAATATTAAATTTAAATAAACTTGAAATTTGAAAAAAAATTACATGGCTGGTCCTTTTAACGGAGAAACTAACGACCAGTTAAATTTTGGACTAACGAAATAAATAGTTTGAAAAGTAGGACTATTCAAATAGCTTTTAGAAGTCAGGGACTACCCATGAACAAAACGTGATAGTACATGGACGATTCAAATAATTTACTCATGTTGTTTTCATCTTCCAACTAGTTTTCGAGGTTTTCCAAATCTATTGACCTTAGAATTGTCTCATGTTGTATTTAAAAGGGGCAATTATGGGAAAATTATCAGTCAGTGTCCATTACTAGAGAGTCTCACAATACTTACTAGTGTCCAGACCATAGGTGAATTAATAAAACCAACGGAGATTGCAAATCTTGAAAGTCTCAAGGTGTTATCTCTGCCATTGTGTATGCTTGACGATATGACTACGATCACAACAGTACGTGTCTTTCAACTTATGGGGTTTTTCTCACAACTTCAAGAGCTTCATCTAGATTTTAGGACCTGCAAGGTAAAGGTTAATTTGGTTAGATCATTTGAATTTCATATTATATTACGGAGTATATAATAATACAACATCAAGACTTTCTGCATACATCCTCTTAACTGGTTTTCTATGCACCACCTCTCTTTTTTCTAGTTTTTGGCAGATGCGATAGAGATAGACCCGATCGCCTTACCCTGCCTCAAGTTTGCTAATTTAAACGGAGTAGATTTTGGCAACGGTATTATGGTATCATGTGCAGTTGAATTGATTTGTAGCTCCCCATATTTGAAGACGCTTAGGATTACAGTGAGTGGAATGCATATCAATTATCATATTGAAATATTGATCATCTTTAATTTTCATAATCAAGCTGTGAATGCATCTGAATACTAATTAATTTTGTAGGGTACATATAGTAATCAAAAACCACCACCGCCTGAAATTTGTTCTTCGGAGGTAGACGACTATAGCAGAATGTTGCAGTCGAAGCTTGAGACCGTGTGGTTGGGATCTATGAGAGGGTTAGAGTATGAAGTACGTTTGATCAAGTTCATACTTGATTGTTCTCCCTTATTAAAGAAGATGACCATCTGTACCTATTCATCTCAAGTGTTTGGCACAAAGTTATTCCAGCTCCAGCGAGCCTCCCCCATTGCTGAAATAGACCTTATCTTGCTTTAGTACTTTAAAGAACCTCTTCTTCTGTCTTTGTTTTGTCAGCGGCTTCAGTTGGCTGTACGTATGATACTTACTCTACAGAAATACGGGGTCTATCTAAGTGAATTGAAGTGTTTCTTTTGATTATAGTGTTGATTCTTGTTTCCTTTTTGATATATATATAACGACATATCAGCTAATAGATAATGCTAAACTGTAAAAAGTAACATATGGATATAACATAATACGTATAAAACTTAACATATAATACAGTTTTGCTTACAACAAAAGTTAGTCTCGCACTAAATCAATTGCAATAATTTTATCCACATAACCCATAAGGTTACTTCCAACGCATGTGTCGTTTGGTAAAGTGATCAGCGTCACCAAACTGACGCCATTGGCACCCCTCGTCAGTTGGACAGTCACTTGGGCATCCGTCGGTTTGGCTACATGAAATGGGATGCGTCGGTTTTTTTTTTGTTTTTTTTTCATTTTTTGTTTATCGTATGGAAATAAATGATAGGTTTTAGGACCCAATCAAGAATACGTATAATCCTAGTTATACTCCACGACAATAAACGGATCAAACAAAGCAAAACAATAATAATGATAATACGAGAATAGTAAATGAACACGCGAATATAACGTGGTTATATCCAATCTACTCGATTGGTTTAATCCACGGCCAAACTAGAGAGAGATCTTATTATTTTTCAGGAGGTGTTAGGGTTACAATACAATAGGTTACAATATATATAATATCAATACTTCATATAAAAAATCCCGACTTAATTGTTGCCGACTTCACATGACTTTCGGCGCAAGTTTAATTGAGATATCCACGTAACTTCAAGTCTCAACAATTAATTCATTTAATCTTCATATATATGTATTATATATTCCTAACAATCTCCCACTTGAAGATTAAATCAACCCAACTTCAGTAACCCATAACCAAACGTCACTTTAATAGAACCCGTTCAAACCAATACCGCCAAAACCATTGGGACACGCCGCACGACCACACCGAGTCGAAAGACTTTCGACACCAGTTACCAGAACTCCACTATTAAACTGTGATCAAGAAATCTCTCTAGTTTATCTCCCTCTCATTAGTTCATGAGAAGATCGGTTGAAGCCCGGCATAGCTCCAACACTCTCGTTGCACTCACAACCCATCCATACAGCCTTTCGTCTACACGATCTTTCTTTCCAACAAAGAGAAGACCACCCGGTAGAACAACCACGTGAATGACACCATCAAGGCAACCATGTGAAAATACTATCACACCCTTGAACATCCACTCTATCACTCTCGCTTTCACCGTTGGATCACCGACCATAAACATGCGCATGAATTTCGGCAAACATAACTTTCCCCATCGAATCAACTCCCACTGTACGGATGTATTATTAAACGTGACTCTCGGAAAAGTATCTTGCTCACCCCTCTCGGTCAGTCGCAACCTAGTTGCCATTGGAGAAGATCTAACCCAAGACCTGAAAACTCTAGTAGTACCAAGATGACAAACCGAATCCATGGAAACCCCAAAGCTCCCACTCAACGCCAAGCTCCTACTAGTTTCAACTCTTCCCGAACTTCCACTCGTTCCAGATCTCTCAACAATCTCGTGAAGCTTAAGTCGACTAGGATTTCCAACACCTACCTCACCACCTAGCCTATCCTCACTCGAAATTTCGACCATATATAAGGTCCCCCGTTTATCACCGCGAGCAATCACCAAACTTCCCTTGATAACCTTCCACTGTTGGTCGCCAAATCTAACGTGGTACCGCTCATTATCCAACTGCCCAATCGAGATCAACCGCCTCTTGAGCTTGGGAATGAACCTCACATTATTGAGGACCCAATCCTTACCAAGGTGAGTTTTGAGGACAACATCCCCAATACCCGCAACTTTAAATTTCCTTCCGTTCGCAAGACGAACCTTACCGGAATAAAACCTAAAATTCGTCATCTCTTCCATGCACGGGATAGCATGAAAAGATGAACCCGAATCCAAAACCCAGGATTCCACAAGATTCTCCTCACAGCACAACAAATCATCTTCAGTCGTATCAACCGCCGCATTCACACTCGGTTTACCATTCGGACATTGATACCTAAAGTGCCCCAGTTGCTTACAATTCCAACACGTGATGTTCCTATTCTCCGATGGCTCTCTCCGCGATCTAGATCTACTCTTACTACGCCCCCTGCTAGTCACACTCAAAGCTGACGAACCCGAATACTCACCGGAATCTTTTCTTCTAATTCCCTCACCGAGTATCAAATCACGGATCCCCTCAAAAGTCAACTTAGTAGTTCCGGATGAACCACTAACAGCTGTAACCATTCCAGATCAACTTTCGGGCAACGAAGACAATAAGAAAAGTGCCTCCAACTCACCTTCAAACGTAACCCCTACAGATCTTAACCTAGTCAAGATCGAGTTAAACTCGTTCACATGATCCGCCGGCGATGCACCTTCACCCATCTTCGCGTTCACCAACTGCCGAATCAAGAAAACCTTATTGAGAGCCGATGGTTTCTCATACATGTTAGACAACGCCGTTAACAAACCCGCAGTCGTGGTTTCCCCCGCAATATATGTATTATATATTCCTAACAATAAATGTATATTGGTAAATATAGGGTGTCGAACTACTCCAAGTGCCTGACGATCTAACAATGCCCAATCGGCATCACTCATACTTTCAGGTTTAGTACCCGACAACGGTTGGTGTAACTTTTTCTCATACAAAACGTCTTCGATTTGCATCTTCCAAAACCCAAAATCACTGCCATCAAACTTACTAATCCTAATCTCGCTTTTATCCGCCATTCCCAAAACACGAAAACCACGTGCTCTGATACCACTTTGATAGGTTTTAGGACCCAATCAAGAATACGTATAACCCTAGTTATACTCCACGACAATAAACGGATCAAACAAAGCAAAACAATAATAATGATAATACGAGAATAGTAAATGAACACGCGAATATAACGTGGTTATATCCAATCTACTCGATTGGTTTAATCCACGGCCAAACTAGAGAGAGATCTTATTATTTTTCAGGAGGTGTTAGGGTTACAATACAATAGGTTACAATATATATAGGGATTAGTGCAGGGAAATGCATCAAACTATGACCCGAAGTCTATTGTATGTACCCATCTAAATTTTGCTCTATTGTATGTACCCATCTAGGAAAAGGGTCTATTGTGTGTACTTGACATGCCACGTAAGCGCTTAACCCACTGACCATGCCACGTTGGATGACCATGTGTACTGCCACGTCATGGATACATACAATAGACTGCGTGCCAAAGTTGGATACACACAATAGACTAAGCCCATTTTCTATTTGATAAATTAAATGTGACTCGTTTGCTTATGAATGATTTGATTTACCTATTCTAACTCGTATTTCATTGCTTAATAGTGTTTGCTTATGAAAGTTTGTTTCACTCCATTTCACCAAACCATTCAACATGGATTTTGATAGATTTCGCTTCGAATTTGATTTCGATTTCATCTCCTTATCAGTATGTGTATGTATATGTTTAATATGGATGATTATGTTGCAAGGTTTATGGATGTTTATTCTTGCAAGAATAACATTGTTGCGTTTAATCTTGATGTTTTGCATGTTTCTATACATGGGTAGAAGTTGACACATTCATGGGTTTTTGCATGTGCATTAATCTTGATGGGTCTTGTATGTGTAGTTGGCTACCATATCGTATCTGTGTCTCAAACTATTCCAAATACATGCACATGCAAAATTGAACAATGTTATTCTTGCAAGTGGTTATAGTATACTTTTAGAAAAGATGCTGTGAAAGGGTAAACAGCAACCGAGATCTTTAAATTGTTTGGTGGAAAACACTCCTAAGAAGTTGATTGCTGCGAACTCAATGTAACGAATCTCACGAATAATTCAGCGACTTTTTTAGGCTAGCGACTTGCTTGGAGACGTCTAATGGCATGTCTGTATAATAAGTCGCAGATTTAGCAACATCTACATCTACAACGCAAAAACTAGCGACCACAGTCGCGACGTCTCATAGTACGTCATCCAATATTGTAGTGACATCTTTATCATGTCGTTAGTTATGACGCTAATTTTCAAAATGTTGTTATGGATGTCATTTTCTAGTAGTGAACACTAAACCAATTAGAGAAGAGCAATTATAGAAACATGCAAAACATCACGATTAAACCCAACAATGATATTCTTGCAAGAATAAACATCCATAAACCTTGCAACAAGATTAAACCCAACATGTTTAATGGTTTGGTGAAATGGAGTGAAACAAAATTTCATAAGCAAACACTATTAAGCAACGAAATACGAGTTAGAACATATAAATCAAATCATTCATAAGCAAACGAGTCACATTTAATATATCAAATAGAAAATGGGCTTAGTCTATTGTGTGTATCCAACTTTGGCACGAAGTCTATTGTATGTATCCATGACGTGGCAGTACACATGGTCATCCAACGTGGCATGGTCAGTAGGTTAAGCGCTTACGTGGCAAGTCAAGTACACACAATAGACCTTTTTCCGAGATGGGTACATACAATAGAGCAAAATTTAGATGGGTACATACAATAGACTTCGGGTCATAGTTTGATGCATTTCCCTGCACTAATCCCATATATATAATATCAATACTTCATATAAAAATCCCGACTTAATTGTTGCCGACTTCACATGACTTTCGGCGCAAATTTAATTGAGATATCCACGTAACTTCAAGTCTCAACAATTAATTCATTTAATCTTCATATATATGTATTATATATTCCTAACAATAAATGTATATTGGTAAATGTGAGGCTCTAAATTGAAGTGATAGTATCATTGTTCGGTTGGTTTAGTCAGTTTTAATCAGTTTGGAGAAGTGCTAATGTGGCGTTGAGTGACACAAACTCAGTTATAGTCATGTGTTGGGAGTGATCTAACTACCAACAAAAGTTTCTCACCTTTAAAATCGTGTCCCTAACATATAACCCATGACCACCAAGTTAAGTGTCTTGAATGGAGGATGTCCTCGATTATAACTCTGCCATTCTGCATACCTAACCCGACAGGCTGACACCATCAAAGTAATAGTATCCATCCTTCAAAATAAGAGTCTCCGTCTAGCACAAATGGGTAAAATATAAAGAAATTTACCAAAGTACGAAACATGCCAAACAGGTATATATCAGCCAAATAGGTAAAACACTTGGCATCATCACCATCACTAATGATTGTTTTCTTCAAATGTCCCAAAACCGCCCGATACAAGAGCAACAGATGCACCAATCTCTCCAATAAAGATAAATAAATAAAAAGTACTCATACTCATATGTAGATATATACGACACGTAAGGCACTCAAATTTCACATAATCAAAAACTCACGTAAGCATCCCAGTCAAAAGAGGAATTTCATTTTCACCAAAGGTGTTTCTTAGAAGCCACAGGAAAACCCATTTTGACTTGTTGGCCAACCTGCCCGGCCATTTTGCAAAAAATTTTGACCAATTTACTCATAACTTGTATTGAAAGTCTACGTTGAAAGTCTTTAAAGAGTTAATTACACCGTTCGTCCTTATGGTTATATGAAAAATACTGGTTTGGTCCTTTCAAGTTTTTAATTACGCTGATCGTCCTTTATTATGAAACTTGTTGCATGGATAGTCCTTTAATCTAACGGTCGTTAGTGATCTCGTTAAATCATGTCATGTGCTCAGCATGTGAGGGCATAATCGTCACTTTACCATGTTTTTAATTTTTTATTGATAAATATTCATTTTATAATTACAAAATTAGTCATAATTCAATAACTTTCAAGAAAACCCTTCCCTACCCTAACTCACGTGACCATCCCTCTACCACTCACTAAACACTATGTCTTTCTCTTGATGGTTGAACTTTTCTTCTCCAAAAGTCTCACCTCCATTATTTTGTTTCTCAAAAACAAAGAAAGCTTCATTCATATTTATAATATCTTATTCCTTTTTACATGGTTTACTTTCTATCTAAAATTTCCTTTAACTAACAACCTCCGCTAATACACATCTATAACTCATGCCGTCGGCCTTTAAATTACCGCTTCCTCCTCCTGCCGCCAGCCACCGTTCACCTGTCGGTCATTGTTCATCCGAAAACCACACATCTAACGGTTGTCGACTTGTCGTTCTCCCCGCAACCATATCTACCGAAGGTGGTTATACCGGCACACGTACTGCCGGTTGTCGTTCGACTGAATTTATTCAGTTTATCCCTACTTCTTTTGTTGGATATAGAGTTCAAGGTTAAGAAATACATTACAGATCTTGGTTATGTTCAATACTTAAGTGAAATATTATTGCATAACTTGGTATTTTTAATAAATTTTGAAGTTACAAGAACTGTGATACAAATCTTTTTTAGTATTCTGTTAGGTTTTTATTTTATTTATTGATTTTAGGGTTTGAATTTGAGTTCACAAATTAGGGTTTTGTAAGGTTATTTGTTAAAGAATATGAATTATGTTGAATACTTGAATGTGGTTTTGTTAATGTAGAGAGAGAGAGAGAGATAGAGGGATAGAGGGGATGTGTATGTGTCAAGAAATTGTTTGACCGAAGGTGGAAGATAAAAAGAAAAAGACTATTATGCCCTCATATGCTTAGCACATGACATGATTTAACGAGATTACTAACGACCGTTAAATTAAAGGACTATCCACGTAACAAGTTTTATAATAAAGGACGATCATCGTAATTAAAAACTTGAAAGGACCAAACCAGTATTTTTCGTATAACCATAAGGACGAATGGTGTAATTAACTCGTCTTTAAATTATCATTGGATATATATAGGGTGTGTTTGACAACAACGGGCTGGAGCTTCTGGCTGGAGCTGGGGCTGGAGCTGGAGCTTGGGGCTGGAGCTGGGGCTTGGGCTTCTATTCAGAAGCCACTTCAAAAAGCTTCTCGTTTAATGGCTTCGGGTGTGTTTGGCACGGGGCTACTAGAAAAGTTGCAAACACTAACGGAATTTTCTCAACGAATAAATAATCCGTTGGTAATATTGGGTATTACCATCGGAGTTAACAACGGAACAACATTAAAAAGACTTTAAGAATTCAACAACGGATTTCTGTTGAAGATTCCGTTGTAAATTTCAGGTATTTGGAGGGAAATTTGGTGCCATGTGTTTGCAACGGAAATTTTGTACTTTTCCGTTGAAGTTTCCATTGGTAACATACCCTTTTTGGAGGGAATTTTAGCGCTAATATTAGCAACGACGTTTTCATAGTTTTCCGTTGGTAATAGATATTCTTTCGGAAAGAATTTTTGTATCACAATTTAGCAACGGAAATTTTTTTAGTATTCCGTTGAAAATTTTTGTTTATCTAAAGGAATAATTTCCATCCAAAACTACCAACGGGACAATTTATGATATACAGTTACTAAATTGTTATCATAAGTACCAACGGGAAGTTTCCGTTGGTAAATTAGAAATATGAAATCAACATCATTATATAACCTCAGGTAAATCCTTAAATTCCATTGCTAATGTTGAGTATTTTGAGGGGAATTTTCCTCCTGCATTACCAACGGATTTTTATTATTTCTGTTGAAATATTATAAAGTATTTAAACTACTAATGGAATTTTTTTGTTGGTGAAAAAAATAAAAGATAATTTTTTTTATTTGCTTTACCCTTGATTTTAATTTTAATCAAAAGTTTTTTTGGAACCTTTACCTTATTTTTTTTGTAAAATTGTATGAATTTCTAAGTTTTTTTTTAATTTGTTAGCATAAACTTCATATGCAACTAAAATTTAGAGTTTTTTATCTAAAAAAATATATTTAATAATATGAGTTTTTGTTTTACTCTCAACTTTACACAAGTAAAATTAGAATTAAAAGTTAAAAATAATAGATAATGTTTTAAATCGAGTGTGATAATTTGTTAAAAGGATAAGAATCTTCACTTAATAAATATATAATATGAAAAATCAAGACTTTGGTCACTGTATTTATTAGCCTTTTCACTTTGCGAGAGTAGACAAGGTTTCAATTTTTAGCATTACTAGAAAAGTTGAAAATATAAATAGATTTCCGTTGGCTTAGTTGTCGTCACACTATAAATGTACAAGTAATCTAATTTATCTATCGTATAAGTATTGTTTTTACATTTGATTCAAAAATTGAGTGACATGGACATTACTACCCTTATCTTTATCTTTATCTTTACACTTTATAAAGAGTTTACCACTTTTCTTTAAAAACTTAAACTATTAAAGATTGGAAAAGACATAATTGTCCCTATTTACAATGGGAAATACCAAACTACCCACAACTAAATTTGAAAAAATATATATATTATCAAGAATAGAATTAATGCACTAAATTGCATATGATGTTGTCCATTTTTAAACTTCTGCAATTTTGAGAATAACCAACCTACTAAGTCAAATAATTTACATACTAAATATTCACTAACATTCATTATTATTATATCTTGTAACTATATCTATCCGGAGATCATATGAGATTGTTTTAACTAATGTGGTGTGTAATTACGGAGTTACAATTTGAATAAATCATCCTTTAATTTGTGGACCAATCTATGTAGTTTTGATTGATTCGAATTGTAAATGAATACAACCATATCTATGTAATTATATTGTACTATTTTATTTACTTACGGTATTTAATCAATTGCCTCCTACATTTAGTTAAATCACAAATTTATAACAAATACTTTTATACTTAATTATCTACATATTTGCAACCTCAATAGGTATTAGTCTTTAGAATTTTAGGTATGACTCATTTTTTATTGTTTCAAAATCTTAACAAGTTTTCATTTTAGGGTCAAACCCAATTTCTTTTTGTTATGAAGTTCTTATAGCTGTTACAAAAGTAAGGTTGTATGTAAAAAGGAAATTTAATAAACTACATTATTTAAGTAATCATAATAAACAAGAAATGATTAATTATAAATATATATATGACTAATATCATATACTGTATCATGTTAATATCAAATGACTCGTGTGTATACACGTGTTTATAGGCTAGTAATAAGATATATGGGTGTGTGTTCTTATTCGTGATACTATGTTATTTAAATGAAATATAAAACTTATTGGTTCGTCTCAAATTCGTTAGAAAGATAAGATTTTTTTGACAAATTTGGGCCTAATTTTATTTTTAACGCCATATATGTAGAAGTAATCAAATTAAACCATCGCATAAAAGTTTTTAAATTTCTAATAATGAAAGATTGAAAGTATAAATATAAAAGATATATATACTAAAAAGGTTAAACAACCCGCCATTTATTTTGTTTCCCCCTCTTATATCCAAAATGAAACCCTAGGTCTTCATATCTCCACGGGTTTTCCTCCTACCCAAATTGATGCCAATTGCCAACAACTAACCCATCGACCACCGTATTTCACAGCTCTCAAAAACTAGTCAAGAAATCGCGAATTTGAAAATGGAGACTACCATCTGTGGTCGACTGCCCTTCCCCTAATCTTCGTTTTCCTCATTTCAAAACAGGTATCCATTATTATTATCATAATCTTTATACGTACATACATATATACGTGTATCTATTTATTAATTTATTACCGATTTAGGTTTTTTGTGCCTTTGAATGATGAATTTTAGTCATTGTTACTTGTTTGTTTCATGAATTCGATGATTTATTCGATGGTTTTACACTGTTAATCTAACCCAACCGGTAACTAATTTCAATTTGGGAGAAGAACGAAATAACCTAAGATTAGTGGATTGTAATAAATCCCATCTTCACGCCACCAACCAATCAAAAATTCTTTATTTGCTTGTTGCAACAACTAAAGTATGTGTGTGGGATTCCATGAATACTTTTACAACCAGTTGATTCTAGCTTGAACAAAATGTATAAATGCATCTAGTATATAGTTCAAGAATGATGAGTATTGTGTTGTATATGTCATGACATGATGTCCATACTCGAAGAATTCCCGTGCTCATGTCAAGGCTTGATTCAATGGTGAGATGTGATTTGTTTCTTGTTTGATGATTACATGTAAATGGTTAAGATCAATTAGTGTGTTCACAATTTGTAGTTACTTTTTTTTATGGTGATACATGGACCATGGTCCATTTCTTGTTTGATTATATATAAAATTTGGATACTGAAGTATATTATTTCAGTTTCCCTCTACTCTGTTGTAAGTTTGTGTACACCTAACTTAGATCGTGTGTTAGTTTATGCCAAGTGTTTTTAGCTGTGAGTAGGGCAATCATGGCATGGAAATTAAATATGTCATGAAGGTTTAGACTATTCAATCAATGGTGCAGCTTCTTTGAGGTACTTTTACTCGCTAACAATCACATTTGTTAAATCTTCCTTTATGTTAATGTTAGGTAACACAATATTAATGTTATCTACACTTTCTATTTTCTATTGATGTGGACTTTCTAAGCAACTCATGATCAAACTTTCAGTTTAGGTGATTTCATTTTTATAAAAAGCCTCATATTTAACATGTATTATCTATTTTGTAGGAAACTCTAACCATGAATGGTAAATCGATTAAGCTTAATTGTAAGCTTTCAATTCTCTTGTTCAATTCCCATATTCAAAAAATTTTAAGCTTCAAATGTAGCAACATTATCTGCTACTTAATGTTTTATGTGCTGATACTTTTAAAGCTTGTTTTGTTTTCATGACATTATGTTTTATGTCACCATAGGCGGGTACTTGGATCAACAAGTATGTTTTAGGACAATCACAAGCAGCTATTACGATGAATTTTTCAACATTCTCCTTGATAGAGTTTCAGGTGAAAAACAATAAATTGGTTTTAGCCAATCAGGTAATTAAATGTTTTGCCCTTGCTTCGTACATCAAGATGATTAGGAAGGGATTATTGAGTCTTGGATGGACCCAAGGTGGCAGAAACTTTCAGAGAATGTATCAAAGAATCGGAAAAGATTTTATGCTGAATATGGAAGCGATTCTTTTGTTAGCCACGCCAGAGGATCTGCTAACTTTGCCATACATCTTCAAAAAATGGTATGTCCACTCAAAGATACATGTATTTGACATGTTTTAAATTCATGAGAATGGCATGGTGTATTATTACTTATCTGGCAATGTTAATTAACCTCTGAAATTCTTACTTTGTGGTTCTTGCATTGGTTGCGTATTATTTATCTAGTTTTTGTAAGACTCAAAACAGTTTAAAATTCTCTGTTTGAACTTTATTTGTTATAAGGTTAATGTGATCAATCTACAAATAAGTGCTTCCATGGTTGTTGTGCTCACATATACATTGCTCCTTAAACTGTGACGTTATGGGTCAAGGGATGTTTCAATTGTCAAACAGTAGTATATTTAGTTGAAAATTTTGTTAATTGTTCATTGTATATTTATCTAGTTCCTACAGTAAGATCATATATAATTCTAGCATGATTAGTAGGTGAAAACATGTCCGCAATGGCGATTTACGCCTGCTGTCTATAACAGATCGGCCACTTGCAGAAACTGTTTTGAGGAATTAAACATTTTATTTTTGTGCAATCTTTGGGTATTAGGTAGATAATATCATAGTAGACATACACAAAATTTTCTGGATTTTTCAAAATTCTATTTATGTCTTTTCTAAGTGTGTTTGGTAAGAAAACACAATGTTGACATGAACTAAGTTTTTCTTGTATTGATTGTATTTGCATTGTTGAGTAGCAATATATTAGAATTCAATTCAGAAAAGGTTGATTAGTTTGTGATGTTGATCAATACCTTAATTTGTAGTCTAAATTTATTTTGAATATGCATTGAGTCAAATTTCTTATGGTTGATTTTGATTGTTCTTCACGTAGGAGAATGAATTGGGGCACATTTCGAACAAGTCTACGGTCAATGTCACAAGTTGCAACTTCATGGCATAGTAAAATAACCCCTGATAAACGCTCAAAAGTACTATATTTTAGTAGTATTTTACCCCTAATCTTGAATGTTTTTATTGCATTTTGTTTAGAATAGATATTGATTTCGTTCATATTTGCAAATAGATGTGGAAATGGAGCGTTTATGGAAAAGGAACGGAAAACAGTCAAATAACGAGCTAAATGATACATATTTGAAGAATAAAGTAAAGCCGAAGTCAAAGAAAAGAAGAAGAGAAGAAAAATAAAAAAAAAATCGGCTGGAAAATACATCCATACGCCGTATGGAATCCATACGCCGTATGGATTGCAGCAGTGGAGGCCCAGGTTACGCGGACTTGGGCTGGGCTTGAAATCAATCCATACGCCGTATGGAAATCCATACGCCGTATGGATCAAAATTCCAGGAAGTATAAAAACGCGTTTTAAACCCTATTTCGACAGTTTTTGCAGTGTTTTCGATTTCTTTCGGTTCCAGACGACTTTTAGGGTTTATAATTCGTATTTTAGGGTTAGTTTGGAGGTACGGAAGCTAAGATCGAGGATAATTCGCTCTAATCTTTCGTAGTTCATCGTTAATCGATTCGGTATATTTCGTTTCTTTATTTTCATTGAAGAATTTGATTTAATGAATCTGAATATTTCTGTTTTGATGATGAATTGAATATTAATGTGATTGTGTAGTTGATTTAAATTAGATTATGATTATTGAACGATTATAATTGCGTATTGAATAAGTTATTTGATTGAAAACGGTTATATTACTCGTGGACACTTGTTTATTGGTAACTAGTTATTATTGTTGCTTCACGTGGTTAATAACGTTGATGAGATTGAGTTCCTTTAATGTTATTAACTATTGATGGTCATAACTTTAGGGTTTTGAATTATCACTAAATACGTTGAGTCTGATAGGTCGAATATACAATAATAATCTACTTTAAGATGAGCAAGACAATAAGTTAATTATTGGGTATTGTTGAGTCATACCAATAGAGTTAATTATAACGCGTTGTGAATGTTTAATGCATAATCTAGGGAAAGGCACACAATTGACTTATCATCTTGTGACATTGGAACCAGTGTTTCATGTTGGACCCTAGATTATAGGAATTAGTTGGACCCGAAACGTTGGCTAGTTCATATTCGACTTAGTATTCATTGAAGAATTTGGTATTAAGTTGATCTAAAAGAATCACAATTAGATAATCAATACGTAATCAATCGGGAAATATGAATCTAAGTGACATTAACTATACAATTACTTATTCCTTCCAATTAGGATTTCTTGTTATTATTTATTTATTATTTTAATTTAAAGTTTTATTTACGGTTGTTTATGTTAATTAAATGTTTTCTGAATTGTTCGTACGGAACTAAAACGCCCCCATATTTACTGTTTTCTAGTTAATAGTTAATTGTTAATTTCTATTTTTAAATATTCCACCTTTTCCCTATGTTCGAATTTGACTTACCAAATCTATATTTACAATTGATCGGGTATTCTTACCTGGTTGCTTGAAAGTATTTATTAGGTATTTCTATTTATAAATTGTAAAACAAGACGCGCTTTCATAAGCGACATCAAGTTTTTGGCGCCGCTGCCGGGGAAAGCGGTTGTGTTTATTTATATAGAAATTAATAATTTTTAATTCTTTTTTTTTTTAAGTAACTTTTGTTAATTAAGTTTCAGTAAAGTTGTTTTAATAAGTTTAATTAATTTTGTAACCTGTTTTCATTAATTCATTGGTTGAAACTAATTATCCTTTAATTGGTTAAACTTTTGGGGTTTTAGTTTCAACCGGTAGATGGAAATCCGTCCACCGGTTGGAGTTCCATTTATTTAAGATTGTACATGTTATTTAATTTTTGTTTATTTTGTGTGAACTAACTTGTTTTTCGTTAGTGGTGTTTTGTATTTCCAGATTTATTTTTATTTAGGTTTGTCCAATGGCGAGGAGCTTTGAAAGTGATGCAAATGATAATAACATGGTTAAGAGGGATCAGTCTGTTACTTCGGATGCTAGTTCCGCCGAGAGGGTGCCTCCTTATACCCAATTAGGCCGTATTCCCGTTCCTATTACTTCATCTTGTCAGGGGTTGCTATCAGCACTTGAGGAGTTTAGAGGGGATATTCCTTTCAGTTCTGAGATTATTAATAGGTCCACTGTGGATTTTACTGATGGTCAGCGAGTTTTGGTAAATGATGTGTTAGAGGCAGCTATGATTGAGAGTCAGTATGGGATTGATAGGCAATTCTATATTGCCCTTACTACTTTTGGGGAATCTCTAGAAACTAGAATTAAGGAGGAAGAGAGATTCTACAATGCTCAGAAGAAAAGATACACAGAGATTTATGAGATTTTGAGGCATTCTGCATTTCCTTATTTGGCAAATCAGACCGCGTGTCTTGGCCGTATGCTTAGGGCTCTTTACGAGGCTACTGGTCATCCAAATGCAGAAGCAGACAAGGAATTTAGGTTTGGTTTAAGAGAGTTGGTTAGATTGCTACATTCAGAAGACCATTTGACGGATATTACACCTCATCGGTTCATTGTTACGAGTACTATTCATTACTATCTTCATGGAATGGTGACAAAATTGGATCGCTTTGCTAAGGAAGAGGAAGAAAGGCCACACCCGGAATTCATTCATCCTCATTGTGATATTGATTTGGCTACTTATGTGGTACTTAACTTGGATGTTTTAGTTGATAACAACAAGATTCTAACTACGAGGGAGCATTTCCACTATGGGATGGTGGAAATATATACTAAATTGGTTGAAATCTTCAAAGATTCAGGATTAGAACTGACTTGTGTTCAGAATGAGGTAATTGCAGGGATAGAAACTAGAATAAGAAGTTTAAGGAAAGAACCGTTTCTGAGTAAGCATTCTGGGATAGTGGCAGAGTGTTTGAAGTTTATGAGTGAGTTTGAGAAGAATCATCCCGATCGTGAGTACAAGCTGATAGGTGATAAGTTAGTGTTGGCACCTGAGGGAGTAATCAATAAGGTGATAAAAAGAATCAGCTGGGATTTGGTCTATCTTCAACATGTTACCAATGGACACTTAGAAAGTTTTGCGACTTTTGGTAATGGGGTTGAAAATATAGTTACTGAAATGATGAAGAGCTTCCTTGTCCTCTATCCATTGAACTGATTTCATCGTTCCACCTTTTTATTTTTCTTATGCTATTGGATTGTTTCTAACATTTTGGTTTGTTTTAAATTATGTTAGACTTTTGATTGTTTTGGATTTTTGTTTTTGAATGTGTGCTTTGAATATTAAGTATTATTTTGAATATTTTTCTTTTTAATGTTTGTTAATTATTGTTATTTATTTTATAGTGTGGAATTGTGAAGATTTTGAAGTCGTGATTATCATCCAGGTTTGAGATTTAATTATATAAAGTTAGTGATGAATTTGGGTTAAAAATGGGTTGAAAAACGTTTTTGAAAAAATTCTGAAATCTCAATCCATACGCCGTATGGAATCCATACGCCGTATGGATTGATTGGGCCGCTGGACCAGGCCGTTGACTGGGTTTAATAAGTTGACCTGGGCCTATTTAATCCATACGCCGTATGGAATCCATACGCCGTATGGATCAAAAATGCAGAAAACCGCCAGCAGCTACCTTCTTCCCCATTTTTCATTTCAAAAACCCTTTTTCTCAAAAACCACCCACGGTTTCCACACCTACAACCCCCAAACGAAAATTCCGGCCACGCATTCATCGCCATTTTTGCATATTCGTGTTATACGCACTTTCCTCTACAAGGTATAACTTCTCGTTTTCATTTTCGTTGGTTAAATCGCTCGTTTGGAAGTTAGGGTTTATGATAGAATTTTGGGTATTTCGGATATGCGTATGATTATTGGCATGTTTTGATTGATTTATGTTCTAATTGCTATATGCATTGCAATGTCATGTTCGTTTTTCAATTGTGTTGCATATTTGGTGTATTCCAATTATTCGTTAGTAATGATTAAATGTGAATATGAGAAACTCAATTATGCTATGTTTTAATTTAGTGCTTATTAATTTTCTGACCACATGATGATTAATGCAAATATTTGTTTGGTACACAAGTGTTTGTGATTACGGTTATGTGATAAATTGTTATTTTGATTAATTGTGTTACAATAATTCATTTTGAGTTTGTATGAATGTTTGCTAGTTGCTAATACTCGAGTTTAGTGATTGTGCAATTTCGTATATTCAAAATGGTACCAAGTTATTATAATACAATTAATTAGGCAATTGTCAGGAATATTTAATTAAGTTTATATATGTATGCATATTGAGTAGTTTTTGTTTAAATTGCAATTCAGGTTAATGAAATTGATTGTTGCGATAGTTTTAGGCTGAACCTTTATGGTGGATTATTCAATTTTAAGCCGAAATGCTGCCGAAATTTTTAGTGACCTTTTTGCAATTAACTGCTTATTTAGTATTATTAACAATTGTCTTGTTTAGCAGTTATCATGTCTAACAGGAGAGCACGAGGAGGTGAAACTTTGGGAAACCCATTGATTAGATCACATAGATACCTCACGTTTCATGGGTCATATTCTGAGACTGCTATGATGCAGTTTAGAGATCGTCTGGCTTCCAATATTGGCCAGTCTATTGAGGTGTTTGATGCTGTCAACTGGAATGTGTTAGAGCATGTGGTTGCTAGAGAGGGGTTTACTAATGGTGCTGAAGCTATTAGGAATTTACTGGCTATTCCATATGCATTAGAGGATGGAAACATTGGATTTCTTTCCTATGCTTGGTCCCGGTTATTCAGTATCAGGGAGGATATCTACAGAGAGTTGGTTGTAGAGTGTTATAGCACCTTTAGGTTTGATGCCAGGTCGACCCAATGGACTGAGAACTCCATTTTCTTCCAGCTAGGGGGACAGCCCAGACAGATGACCTTGGTTCAGTTTGCTTTGGGTTTGGGGCTTTATGAGCCCAATGAGCTGGATAACCCTCACTTTTTAAACCACATTTCTGCAGGTGCTGTGAAGAAGCTCACTGATTTGGAGATTGAGCAGGAGTGGCAGTTTATTGCCCAGGGTAGTTATGGCAGTTCGACACCTTCTTACACGCGTATTCGAGATCCTCGTCATCGACTCATTCACAGATTGTTGACTTACACCATTGTGGGTCGCAAGGAGGGGCCTGAGAAAGTTTCGAGGCCTGACTTGTTTTATTTGAGCTCGATTATCAGGAAGAGGTTAGTGAATGTACCTTGGAGGTTGGCTAAGTGGATGTCGAAGAGAGCTACTGGTACTAGAGATGGTAGTAGTTTGTGTGGAGGTCACTTTGTTACTCGATTGGCGAGATATTTTGGTTTGGCTACTCAGGATGAGATGGGCTCATGCACGATTGTTCAGCCTAGTATGGGTTGGTTGACTGCACGCCGGTTGGAGGCGTTTGCTCTCATTGAGCCATGCACCACGTATGGTGGTCCTGCAGAGATGTATTACTGGGTTCCGATTACTCCGGTGGGACAGACTTTGCAGTCGAGGCAGGATAGGGCTAGAGGAGATACGAGTGGCAGTGATAGAGGTCGAGGTACGGCACGAGGCCGTAACAGAGGGTATGCTACAGAGTTTGATCAGTTGTCTCAGCAGATGCACCAGATGCAGTTACAGCAGACTCGGAGGTTTGATCAGATAGATCTGATGCAGAGACAGCATTTCCATCAGACCAGTGTACACTTGGACTACCAGGATGGCTTGTTTGAGCAGCTGTTTGGTCAGTTTCCTTCTGGACCTGCATATCAGCCATTCCAGTACCAGATGCCACCAGAGTTCATGCCACGACCACCACCACCATCGCAGTCAGAGTATGGAGCGCCTTCTCACCAGTACCGGTACCGACAGGATGATGACAGTGATTAGGATGATGTTCATCCTATTTGGTTTACGATTCCAGACACTATTATTATTATTGTTTTATTATTATTATTATGACTGTTTTTATTTGTAGGTTTTATTAATTGTGTTGGATTGGTAATTTTAGGATTTGATAGTAGTTACTTTTTAATTCGGTTGTTTTAATTTGGTATTGTTTAATTATGTTTGTTGATTTATCCCTCAGAATTGTGTTGTGAGTACGTGTCATGCTGGCAGTAAGTTCAGCGCAACGAACAATTGAATCGAAAGGATGTGGGGAATTCGTATCATCCTTGTCATTAAACTGCACACTATTCCAGGGGAGTTTTTCTGTTTTAAGTTCTTTTCTCTTTTTCCCGTTTTAAGTATTTCAGTGTTTGTACAATGAGGGCATTGTACATCTTTAAGTGGGGGATGGGAGAGAAAAGAAGTGAAATTTCCACATAAGTGTTCTGTTAAGTAGTAAATGATTTTGTAATTTGGTTAATAGTTATCTTATTAAGGTAAGTAACTAGGAGGTTATGAGTTGCCCATTTTTCAACCAAATTTTTGCATTTAAATTTTTGTTTTCTAGAGATAATTATTTTGTAACTTTGTAGGTTAAATTTAAAATTTTCTACACTTTTAATTAAATATTAAAGCTATTAAAGATGTTATTTAGCTTCATTATATGATGTATTGATAGGCAATTTATATGAGAATGTTTGAGCTGTTAAGAAATGATAATTAAAGAGTAAATGTTTCTTTTAGATGAACTTTAGCTATGTATGATGTATGTCTTAATTTTCGTATCAGTAATGTGTGATATGCCATATTTTTGGGAATTTAATTAATAATCATTTGGGGATATACTTGGTATTGTTTCCTTTGTTGTACGAAAGTACAGACCTGGTCTCCGTCAGTATATCTAATGAAAAAGAGCAAAAGAGTTTAATAACTCATAATTTTAAAATGTGGTCAAATTAAGTTGCTTTGTTGTACTGAGGTACAGACCTGTCACCAATGGTTTGACTAAAAACATTATTGCTAAACCAAAATCAAGTTATGTTGCTTTGTTGTGTTGAGACACAGACCTGTCACCTCTGTCTTGATTTGAAAAATGATTGTTTTGATTAAATTTCAAGATATGTAATATTGACATATTATGAGTATGAAGGTATATAGTTTTGGTAATCTAAGGGAATATTTACACGAATAATAATAAGTTGAGCTCGAGTATTCAAATATAGATTGTTTAAGTGGATAACAATTATCAGTAATCATTGTGAACTATTTGATGTTTAAGAATAATAACTCTATGTGTAGATCAATTTTTGTAAATCTCATAGTTTCTTAATAATTGTTTTTAGAATTAACAGATTTTTAAATTTAAACATTTGAGTTGAAGACGGGTGATGTTGTGTAATTCCTACTTTAGTTATTTAGTTTAATGGAGATGACTGTTTTCCTAAGAATTTGATTTTTGAATCGATAGTCTACTTGAGGACAAGTAGGATTCAAGTGGGGGATGTTTGATAAACGCTCAAAAGTACTATATTTTAGTAGTATTTTACCCCTAATCTTGAATGTTTTTATTGCATTTTGTTTAGAATAGATATTGATTTCGTTCATATTTGCAAATAGATGTGGAAATGGAGCGTTTATGGAAAAGGAACGGAAAACAGTCAAATAACGAGCTAAATGATACATATTTGAATAATAAAGTAAAGCCGAAATCAAAGAAAAGAAGAAGAGAAGAAAAATAAAAAAAAAAATCGGCTGAAAAATACATCCATACGCCGTATGGAATCCATACGCCGTATGGATTGCAGCAGTGGAGGCCCAGGTTACGCGGACTTGGGCTGGGCTTGGAATCAATCCATACGCCATATGGAAATCCATACGCCGTATGGATCAAAATTCCAGGAAGTATAAAAACGCGTTTTAAACCCTATTTCGACAGTTTTTGCAGTGTTTTCGATTTCTTTCGGTTCCAGACGACTTTTAGGGTTTATAATTCGTATTTTAGGGTTAGTTTGGAGGTACGGAAGCTAAGATCGAGGATAATTCGCTCTAATCTTTCATAGTTCATCGTTAATCGATTCGGTATATTTCGTTTCTTTATTTTCATTGAAGAATTTGATTTAATGAATCTGAATATTTCTGTTTTGATGATGAATTGAATATTAATGTGATTGTGTAGTTGATTTAAATTAGATTATGATTATTGAACGATTATAATTGCGTATTGAATAAGTTATTTGATTAAAAATGGTTATATTACTCGTAGACACTTGTTTATTGGTAACTAGTTATTATTGTTGCTTCACGTGGTTAACAATGTTGATGAGATTGAGTTCCTTTAATGTTATTAACTATTGATGGTCATAACTTTAGGGTTTTGAATTATCACTAAATACGTTGAGTCTGATAGGTCGAGTATACAATAATAATCTACTTTAAGATGAGCAAGACAATAAGTTAATTATTGGGTATTGTTGAGTCATACCAATAGAGTTAATTATAACGCGTTGTGAATGTTTAATGCATAATCTAGGGAAAGGCACACAATTTACTGATCATCTTGTGACATTGGAACCAGTGTTTCATGTTGGACCCTAGATTATAGGAATTAGTTGGACCCGAAACGTTGGCTAGTTCATATTCGACTTAGTATTCATTGAAGAATTTGGTATTAAGTTGATCTAAAAGAATCACAATTAGATAATCAATACGTAATCAATCGGGAAATATGAATCTAAGTGACATTAACTATACAATTACTTATTCCTTCCAATTAGGATTTCTTGTTATTATTTATTTATTATTTTAATTTAAAGTTTTATTTACGGTTGTTTATGTTAATTAAATGTTTTCTGAATTGTTCGTACGGAACTAAAACGCCCCCATATTTACTGTTTTCTAGTTAATAGTTAATTGTTAATTTCTATTTTTAAATATTCCACATTTTCCCTGTGTTCGAACTTGACTTACCAAATCTATATTTACAATTGATCGGGTATTCTTGCCTGGTTGCTTGAAAGTATTTATTAGGTATTTCTATTTATAAATTGTAAAACAAGACGCACTTTCATAAGCGACATCAACCCCAAACTATCATTCCCATGAACATCGAAGAACAAATTGGGAGTAACAGGTAGAGTCTCTTCTCGTGTTGAATCATTACGAGTCGAGATGGAGGAACAAATGCAATCTGATATGAATGCAAAGGAAGAAAGAATACGTGTCGAGATGGAAGAGAAAATGAGATAACCGCTCGAGAATTATCACCAAACTTGAATAAGGTCTACAAATGGTGACATTTTTTTAGATACATGCTTACAAGACTATTGCTACTTTTATACTTTGTATTTGATGTTTCTAATTTGTTATAACTTTGATGGATAGTAGTAATTTGGCTTTGTTTTGTAAAAACTGATTTTAAATTTATAATGATGTGATTATGATATGTCATAAACAACGAGCTTTGCATGTAAAATACCAACTAGAAGCATTTGTTGCTAAAACTGTTTTCCAAACACCCACGGAATTTTTCAACGGAAGTGAAGTTCTGACCAGTCACATCACCAACAGAAGGTTATACATTCACCAACAGCATATCTGTTGGTATTTATAGATTTACCAATGGAACTTGAGTTCTCGATAACTAAAAATACCAACGGTCAATTTTCAATCTTCCACGGCAAATCCGTTGGTGTTTTACCAATTTAACAATGGAACTTGAGATCTTGGCTAATAGAATTACCAACGAACAACTTTCAATCATCCACGGCATATCCGTTGGTGGTTTGCCAACAGACTAATAAAATCCGTTGATAAATGCAATTAGCAACAAGCCTTTTTGCCACACCCCCTCTCCGTTGGTAAACCCGTTGATGATCCATATTACCAACGGAATTTACTTGTTTTACAACGGATTTTTTCCGTTGGAGTATGCGTTTTTTCTAGTAGGGGGGCTTTTAGGGGCTTGAGCTTCTACTTTTAATAAGCCCCAACCCATAAGTCTTGTTTGAAAGCACAAAAACTATGGGGCTTCTTAAAAAACTAAGCCCCTAGAAGCCATTAAACGAGAAGCTTTTTGAAGTGGCTTCTGAATAGAAGCCCAAGCCCCAGCTCCAGCCCCAAGCTCTAGCTCCAGCCCCAGCTCCAGCCCGTTGTTGCCAAACACACCCTTCTAGGGGCTTAGTTTTTTAAGAAGCCCCATAGTTTTGTGCTTCCAAACAAGACTTGTGGGCTGGGGCTTATTAAAAGTAGAAGCTCAAGCCCCTAAAAGCCCCCATAAGCCCCGTGCCAAACACACCCATAATAGATCAAAATTGAAAGCTTGATACACACAATAAACCAAACCGAAGTTGGGTACACACTATATAGAGATTGGATTAAAATTAAGTGCACTCATTACTCTGCATTAAACCCTAAAAAAGATTCATGAAAGTTTTTTGAGGCATCATTTTAGGTCTAGGTAGGCTTTTATGGATCCTAACTTTATGTACCTCGTCATCAACATCAAACAAGTGATTGAGGGATGGAGTCTCATCCGAACTATACCAATAATAAATTTCATCCTCTTCATCCTTAATACCATTTGCATCAGTGACATCTGCATCCCTCGATGACTTGTCGGATGGTGATGATGAGGTACATAAAGTTAGGGTCCATAAAACCAAACCTAGACCTAAAATGATCCCGGCCCGTGAATTTTGTTGGCCCTGTGCCGTAATTTGAAACTATGCCCCTTATACAAGCTCTTGATTGAGTTTGTATTGATATAAAATATTTTGTGAATTGGTTATCGAATTGTATAAATAACTTTTCGGACCCAACAATATCTTACTTAGAAGATTGAATTTTAAAACAATGAAATTTATACATCCAATAAATTTCCAGTTCAGTAAACTAGTAATGATTGTTAAAATAAAACTAGTAGCTTGGTAATTATAAAAAATGTACTACATATTAGCATGTAAAAAGGTTATTAAATGCTTAAAAAGCATAAGCAGGACTCGATCACTTCACCTTAGACTTGCCCACTGAACTAGTACTGCATTTAGTTAGCTTTTCACTTCATTAATATATGTTGAGATAGTAATCGATATTTTAGGGCCCCCAAAAGTTTGGGCCCTGTGCTACAGCCATGTAGCACACCTTTAGGGCCGGGCCTTGAATGAATGCCTCAATAAAATTTGATAAATTTTTGTTGCTAGAGTCTACATTGGGTTACCAAGTGATGAGATTTCTCAAAGAGATGAAATGCCTACGGACAAGGTAGAGACTAGTATAACAATGATAAGTTGGGTGATAGTGGTCAGTTCATGACCCTACTACCAAATGGAAGTTTATGAGACCAATCTTGGAAGTTTATGAGATCAATCGTAGGTGAAAGGTATGAGGATTGTGATAATTCGAAAAGGTGTTTGACTTTTCATTCTCTAGCTAATGGATATAAAATTTACTTTGAAGTGAATGACAAGGAGAGACTTCTTGCTAAATGTAGCAAAGATAGCATGACGAGGGAGTGTCCATTTAAACTCTCGGGAGCATGCATGGATGCATTAGCATTGTAACCTACTTTAGTATTTTAATGAAAAAATTAAATAACTTTTCTAGTTATCCTACATTTTCATTTTAACCTATTTTAGTTTCTTTCTTCGATCCCATGTGAACCATCGTAGTGACCACTGTTGATACAAAAATCAGCAGCTTCCCAACATAGCTTGAGACCTTCTTGCATAAGTGGATGAAACTGCTAAGATGTAACAAACATACACCGTTAGCCTCGTCCAAGGGGGAAAGGGGGTTTCCCTTTGGACCAAGCTCCGGCGTGAGAATAAGCTACGGATCTGGTGTGTAAAATATATTCTAGAGAGAGTTTGTAACACAAGTGAGTGAGTAAGAAATGTTGACCTGTTTTCCCTGCATTGGGCTGGCTATTTATGCCATTGTAGAGCAGAGGTTCTCTTTCCATAAATGGTGAGTCTGCTTTCCGCAGGTCAGCGCTGCGGAGCAGACTTACCTCATTTGGTGACAGCTTGCTTTTGTTCCTTTTTGACGCGACCTTACCTTTACATGCTTTATTGGTAAACCAAAGTCTTCTCTGCTGTGAGTCTTATCCTTGGATATCGTGTTTCAGTCAAAGATTCTTTCTCGAGAGTAGTTCATGTTTCCGTAGCTTATGTATATGTATTTAGTTGCGGATTATGTTATAAGCTGCGGAATATGTTGTAAGCTGCGGTTATTAGCATATACCCGATCATGTCCCCCCAGTCTAGTGTAAGTGCGTCTTGACGCACTTGTACTAGACTATGTTCGCGGCTCCAAACTTGCGGAATAATACCTGCGTTTGTTAGCTGGCGGTTTTTTGGGTGCACGGTTATCTAGGGGTTAAGCATCAAGTTAATATCTGACAAGGTGGGTGTGATTTGACGGTTTCATCATTTCAAAACTTGATAACTCCCATTTTAATTTCAAAAACATTTTCATTACCCATTTTCTTATTTCTTATTTCCTCTCCTTTACCGAAAAATAACAAACCCTAATCCTTCATTCAAATCTCCGACTGAAAGATGGCAACGGCGAGTAGCTTCGCTGGCGGTGATCAACCCAATGAGTCCGACGCCGAGAATAATTTCGAAACTGTGCCTGGCAAAGACAACATGGCGCATATGTATTCGATTCTTACACAGGAGGAAGTCGATAAGTTCTGCGAAGAATACGGAATTGACCCGGCGTTACACCCCGTTGCTCCGGCGACCGACGCTACCATTTCCGACATGCCTGTTGGAAAGATTGGTGTCTATATGAGGTGGTTTGATTTTGCCAACATTCGTTTTCCCTTGTCCCGTTTTCTGTTATCGGTGCTTCAGTACTACCAGGTACACATTTCACAAATCTCTCCCGTCGGTTTAGTTAAAGTTTCGTCGTTCGAGATTCATTGTCGCGCTTTGGACGGTATGCCCACTTTGGCCCTTTTTCAAAAATTTTACACGCTTAGTAAAAACGGCGATTGGCTTACCATCGAGAAGCGTAAAAAACCACAACCGTTTCATTATATGAAAGCTCCTGATGGTTCGAAGGATTGGAAATACAGATTTTTCTGAGTGGACGCATCTGTGGCTCCGATTCCGATGACCTGGAAGAATAAGACGGAGGTTGCTCTGGATCCCGTGCCTGCCGATGATACTTTCGATCACGCTTTGTTTGATAGGCTTCAAAACCCTCGTGTGAATGTTCAAACATACCCAGAGCATGTGTTGATGATGACGGGGATCAGTCAGAGGTGGGACAAACCAAACGAAGTTCCGATTATCCGTC